>JARQOC010000012.1:20597415-21178246 GCA_033576535.1 Allobates femoralis
ATTTATTAAACAGCAAAACCGCTATCATCCACATTGCTCCATGCTGCTCCCTGTTAAAATGATTTAATGCCTTTTCAATAAAGCGCTCCAGTTTTTACTAGGATGGTGAGTGCCACTTCTGTTTTATCTCTATTTTTGTCACTACTGGATTTTCTGCTTTCAAGTGTTGCTCCGCGTTATATTCCATGTGCTTTCTCTGTTGATGTTATATTGTTGACCTTGGAAATAGCACAAGAGCGGTGCCCAGGTTTTTTCTTATTTGCATTGACCCAATACTGTCTTCTCACATTCCCCCCTCCCCTCCCCATACTGTCTCCTCACAATTCCCCCCTTCCCTCCCCATACTGTCTCATCACATATTCCTACCAGGTCCCAATACTGTCTTCTCACACCCCCCTCCCCATACTGTCTCCTCGCATATTCCCACCAGGTCTCAATACTGTTTTCTCACAATCCCCCTCACCATGTTGTCTCCTCAAATATTCCCACCAGGTTCCAATACTGTCTTCTCACATTCTCCACTCCCCATACTGTCTCCTCATATATTCCTACCAGGTCACAATACTGTCATCTCACCCCCCTCCCCATACTGTCTCCTCCCATATTCCTACCAGGTCCCAATACTGTCTTCTCACAATTCCCCTTCCCATACTGTCTCCACTCATATTCCCACCAGGTCCCAAATACTGTCTTCTCACATTCCACACTTCCCTCCCCATACTATCTCCTCATATATTCCTACCAGGTCACAATACTGTCATCTCACCCCCCCTCCCCATACAGTCTCCTCCCATATTCCCACCAGGTCCCAATACTGTCTTCTCACAATTCCCCTCCCCTCCCCATACTGTCTCCTCACATATTCCCACCAGGTCCCAATACTGTCTTCTCACAATTTCCCTCCCCATACTGTCTCCACACATATTCCCACCAGGTCCCAAATACTGACTTCTCACATTCCCCCCTCCCCTCCCCATATTGTCTCCTCACATTTTCCCACCAGGTCCCAATACTGTCTCCTTACATATTCCTACCATGTTCCAATACTGTCTCGTCATATATTCCCACCAGGTCCCAATACTGTCTTCTCACACCCCCTCCCCTCCCCATACTGTCTCCTCACATATTCCCACCAGGTCCCAATACTGTCTTCTCACACTTGCCCTCCCCTCCCCATACTGTCTCCTCACATATTCCTACCAGGTCCCAATACTGTCTTCTCACCCCCCTCCCCATACTGTCTCCTTCCATATTCCCACCAGGTCCCAATACTGTGTTCTCACAATTCCCCTCCTCTCCCCATACTGTCTCCTCACATATTCCCACCAGGTCCCAATACTGTCTTCTCACATTCCCCCCTCCTCTCGCCATACTGTCTCCTCGCATATTCCCACCAAGTCCCAATACTATCTTCTCACACCCCCCTCCCCATACTGTTTCCTCACATTTTCCCACCAGGTCCCAATACTGTCTCCTTACATATTCCTACCATGTCCCAATACTGTCTCGTCATATATTCCCACCAGGTCAGTCAGTCAGGGCTGCAGATGTACTCGCGCCTGGAATACATGAGTACAATTGAATGGGAGCCAGCATTTTACACCTTCTCTGAACTGGCTGTCAGCTTGATAGCCAACTAGGAGAACACCCAAATCAAACACTGGGTGATGTCAAAATGTAGAAAATTTCAGGCACAGTAGCCCGACACCTTAAGGCTGTGTGCCCACATAGTGGTTTAGTGACTTTCAAATCGTCAGTAAACCACTGGAAAATTCAAGGAGCCTAGACTCCTGAGCTCAGAAGTCACCAGCGGTTTCCCAGCGGTTTCTCAGCGGTTTCCCAGCGGTTTTTTCAGTGTGTGCACAGCGTTTTACAGTCGGTTTTTCCCAGCGGTTTTTCCGGCGGTTTTCTATGGAGGATTTTATCCATGGAAACGCTCAAAAACCACTGAGAAGAATTGACATGCTGTATGCTGCTAAACCACTGGGAAACCGCCCAGCCGCTGGCAGATCTGCTCACATAAACCCACTATGTGTGCACAGCGTTTTCTAAATTACATAGGGTTACTTGTAAGTCCTAACGCTGCTTAGGATTGACATAAATTTAAATAAAACCTATGCTAAACCGCCGGCGGTTTTCGCTGCTAAACCGACACTAAACCACTATGTGGGCACACACCCTAAGAGGCCCGACAGCACCCCCCCTGACTGCAACGACAGCAAATGCCCCAGCTGCTCTCTTTACATATGCAAATGTCTGTATGTGCGGGTTTTGGCGGTCCGGTGTGCGATCGGTGCGGAGTAGGGGTCTAAAAACATGGCCCCCTACCCACCAGTCTGCAGGCAATTCAAGTGGCTGTTAAACATGAACATTCACATACTCTTTAGGTATTAAACAACACCTAATTCCTTCAACTCATAGCTCCAAAATATATTCCCCCCCCCCCCTTCCCAAAAAAAAACCCCAAAACAATATCTGACAGGTGGTAGTGGTTACTTTTTTCCCTACACATTTCTTAACATTTATGACACATTACAAGGTCACTCTAGCTTACCAGGGGAATGCAGAGCCTCCGGTGGGGTCACTCCCAGCAAATAATGGAAGAACAGCACAGAGCAACGCAGGTAAGGGACAATCCCCTTCTTTACACAGTCCCAAATATACCAGCCTGGAAAATCACCAGCTCTAAAGCTGTAATATAAAAATAATACAGAGGCAAAACATTACTTCTTAAAGCAGATCTATTGCCAGATTTCACAATATATTCATTATTTCATCTTCTAGACCTGATGACACTGATGTACTTACGCTGATAATATATGACTGTATACAGAGGTGATGATGCAGGTGTACTTACGCTGATGATGTATATACACCTGATGACACTGATGTACTTACACTGATAATATATGGCTGTATACAGAAGTGTTGATGCAGGTGTACTTACGCTGATAATATATGGCTGTATACAGAAGTGTTGATGACGGTGTACTTACGCTGATAATATATGGCTGTATACAGAAGTGTTGATGCAGTTGTACTTACACTGATAATATATAGCTGTATACAGAATTGATGATGCAGGTGTACTTACGCTGATAATATATGGCTGTATATAGACCTGATGACACAGGTGTACTTAAGATGATAAATATCACTGTATATAGACCTGATGACATAGGTGTACTTACGCTGACAATATATGGCTGTATACTTATTCATGAAAGTTTTCCCTGATATTCTAATTAGTATTATACAGTCATTCTGATATGGATTTTCACAGTAAGAACACCAATCTCAATGACGGTGAAAAGCGAAGCACAATATTTGTGATGTGCGATATTTTTTCTTTACCTTGTTTTGTGAAATATACATAACTTTTAAGGCATAAAATGCTCAGCCAGGCAACATGTGTGTGTATTGGATGGTAGGAAAATGCCAACCTACATGTAAAACAGTAACAAAGTGACTCACTGACGTTTTTTGCACCAAATGTTTTACACTGGCGCTCACATGTCATGAACTCGCCACATAAAACAAAGGCAAAAAATAGATTACATGTTGAGTATCAAAAATCTAACTCTTTGTGCCTTATTCTCGGTTTCTTGTTTGTATCATTGGGGGATACAGAACCCTGGGATAGTCTGCTGCCACCTGGAGGCTGACAAAGATATTACATACAACTGAAAGCACCTCCTCAGCAGGTTACACCTCACCCGCTGAAAGTTGCTTACTCAGTTTCGTGAAAAAGCAGTAGGGAAAGTAAAAAAAAAAAAAAAAATGTAAGCATAAATTAAATATAAGCCTGGTTGGCAAAAAATGGATGGGTTTGATGTCCCCCAATGAAGCGAAGGAGAAAACTGAATTAGTCCTTACCGGTAATTCCTTTTCTTGGAGCCTTCCACGACAGCATTGGAGGATGTCGTCCACGCCCTATTGGGGGACAGGAACACAGAGAGGTTAAAAGCCCCTCCCCTTCCTCCGCACTCCAGTGTTTACCAAGATCACCCTTAGCCATGGATTATCTGATACAAACCGGAACCAAACACCAACAAGGGGGGGAACTGATGCTGTCGTGGAAGGCTCCAAGAAAAGGAATTACCGGTAAGGACTAATTCAGTTTTCTCCATTCGCCTTCCACGACAGCATTGGAGGAATACCACCGATACTCCTCAGGGTGGGACTATTGCCTGTAGGACTCTCCTACAAAAGGACAGATCCCGACTGAAGGACAGATCTAACCTATAGAGGCGAGAAAAAGAGAGGAGAGACTACCACGTAGCCGCTCTGCAAATCAGCTCCGATGAAGCTCCAGCCTGCTCCGTCCAGGAAGTAGCAGCAGCCCGAGTTGAAGGAGCCTTCAACCCCACCGGAGGAACAAGGACCGGAGCGACGTAGACCTCCCAGATCACCTTCTTGATCCAGGAAGTGATGGTAGCCTGGGAAGTCTTCTTCCCTGCATTATTCCCAAAAGCCGAACAAACAGGTTCTGATCTAACCTCCAGGAAGCAGACTCTCGGAGATAGAGGAGGACAGTCCGACGAACATCGAAGGAGTGAAACACGGCCTCAGCCGCATTAGCGGGAGATTGACAAATTGAAGGCAGAACCACATTCTGGGACCGATGGAAAGGCGACAACTTTCAGAAGAAAAGATGAATGCAACCGAAGCGTAATGCGAACAACGGACACCACGAGGCACGGAGCCCGGACAGAGAGTGCCTGCAGTACTCCAACTCTGGGAGCAGAAGTGATGGCCACCAAAAACGCCACCTTGTGAGAGAGAGACGTAAGGGATGCAGCAGACAAGGGTGCAAAGGGACTTCGAGCAAGCCCTTGGAGAACAAGCATCAAATCCCAGGGAGGGACAGAAGGCCGAATCCGGGACGCCACCCCAAGCAGAAGTAAAAAACTGCTTGAGCCATGGATGGGAAGCAAGATCCTGGGCAAAAACCGCCCCAAGTGCCGACCTCTGGACTTAAAGAGTGCTCGGCCGAAGCCCCAAATCCAAGCCATGCTGCAAAAATCCAAGAGTTGGGCCACATTAGGATGATGCATGGTCGGGATGGAAGGAGCACACCAGGACAGGAACCGATTCCAGCCCTCCTGTAAATAGCGTTTGTCACAGGCTTCCTGCTCTGCTGAAGCGTGCGGATCACTGCCTGGGAGAGACCTTGGTCCTCAGGATCCCGGCCGCAACAGCCAGGCCGCCCGGATGAGCCACTGAGGGCCCGGGTGAAACAGAGGACCCTGGGACAGTAGGTTGAGACTGGGCTAACATAATCGGTCCCTCCAGGCCCAGGTCTCGGATGGCGTCGTACCACGCCAGTTTGGGCCCCAGGGGAGCCACCAGGATAGTGTCACCCCCTCCACCCGAATCCGTTGCAACGTCTTGGGAAGTGGCGGGATTGGAGGAAATGCATACACCAACCGGAAGTCCCAGGGATGGGCAAAAGCGTCCAGCCCCCGAGGATGGTCCAACCTCGTCAGGGAGAAAAAAAGGTTGGCACCTTTGTATTCGAGCCCGAAGTGAACAGGTCGATCGTAAGGACACCCCACCTGTCCGTAAGAGAGCAAAATACTTCCGGATGGAAGCACCATTCTCCTGGGTGGACCTCCGTGCGGCTCAAGAATCTGCCTGTACATTGGCCATTCCCTTCAGATGTACTGCCGAGGAGGAGAGAAGATGGCGTACTGCCCACAAAAAGAACAGTCTTGCCAGCCCCTGCAAGAGTAAGCCACGAGTACCGCCTTGGTACCTCAAGAAAGCAACCGTAGTCACGTTGCCTGACAGGACCTTGACATGATGACCCCGGAGAACGTGAGCTGCAGCAAGAAGCGCTTCCTCCACTGCCAGAAGTTTGAAGACTGGCGACTGACCGAGCCACTCCAAATCCCCTGGAACGGTGGGCGAACTACCATCGTGCCCCAACCGGAACCGCTGGCATCAGTGGGAACGGAGGTCACAGGAAGGTGTCTGGGATTCATCCCAGGAAAGCGAGGTTACCACCCGCCCCGGGGTCCGGACCCGCGAGTTTAAGGAATCCTGACGTCTGTCCCAGGAACTCAGTATGTGTTCCTGGAGCAGTCGGGAAGGAGCCTGAGCCCATGTTACTGACTGAATGCAGGCCGTCATGGCCCCTAACAGGGACATTGCTTCCCGCAAGGAGGGCGACCCCCTTGCCCGGAAGTGGGTCAGATTCACGCGGCGCAAAAGCTTATATGCCGCAGGAAGGAACGAGGTCTGTCTGGAGGAGGCCAGCAAGACTCCCAAAAATTGACGTCGGGTTGCAGGCACCCGTTCCGATTCCCGAAGATTGGGACCCATCCCAGGGACTGAAGAATCTCCAATGTGTTGGAGACCTTTGTGCGCAGAAGCACTGCCGAAGGAGCCACCACCAACATGTCGTCTAAATAGGGAAGCATACATATCCCCTGGGTCTGGATGAATGTGATCGCTTCCCCCATGAGTTTGGTAACCTCTGGGGCCGAAGAAATCCCAAAGGGCAGCACATTAAGCTGAGAATGGACCGTCCCGCCTGCCCCGGAGATCGTGAATCGCAGAAAGCGCTTGTGGGACGGGTGAATGGGGACATGAGAATACGCGTTCTGGAGGTCCACAACAACCTGGAGTAGTGCCCCTGGCTCTCCTCTCCAGGAGGAACCGGGGACCCCACACCCAAATCCAACAGGTGTCGCAGACCCGACAAGAAAAACCGTGCGAGAGTCTCCCTGAGGAAGGGAGAGGACTCGAAGACACGGAGGGGCTGGCTCTCGAATTCCAAGCGTAGACCCTCCCAAATGGTCGAGAGGATCCAAGGGCACAAGGAGATTGCTTGCCACTGTGGCAGAAACCGCAGGAGCCGCCCCGCAATGGGGAAGGCGGCCTTGTTTAGGGGCGGCTGGTGATGCCGCTGCTGGGGGAGCAAGATATTATGGGTCTTGTCCCCGTACTGGAATGCCCAGCGACCAGACTTACCCTTCCCTTTAGACAGGGAGGGAAGGCTGCGCTCAGGCCAAAAGGACTGCCTTCGAAAGGGCTCCTGCTCCGGGAGACACCTTTTCCGGTCTGACACCTTTTTCATGATGTCATCCAATACCCTTTGCAAGGGGAGGCCACACAGCTGGAGCTTAGACGTGACCTCCCCATTCCACCTTGTAAGCCACACTGCCCTGCGAGCTGTGTTAGCCAACACTGCGGACCTGGCGCCAACGCGGAACGACTCAGCAGAGGCATCGGCCAGGAAGCCCATAGCACGTCTCAGAAGTGGAATGGAGTCCAAAGCTCCTCCCTGGGAGTACCCTGCAGGATGAATTCTCCCAGCTGGGTGAGCCACTTAAAGAGAGACCTGCTCACATGTAGAGGAAATGTACACCTTTAAAGACATAGCTGCCGCCTCCCAGGATTGTTTGAGGACACCCTCCATTTTACGAACGAGGGGGTCCTTCAACCGGGAGGAATCTTCAAAAAGGCAACGTGGTCTTATATGCTAAGCTTCCCAAATGGAATACTGCCATAGACCTTCATGTTAGAAGTCCCATTGACTTTATAGAGACTTCCATAGAGATTCCCATTGGGTCTCTCATGAGGTCTCCCATCCAGCCCGTGACTGAGGCTCCTGCTGCTTAGCTTCAACAGTGTGTCAAGGGCATGCACAATGGGTTTACAATAGCAGCTGATTGCTACCCTGGCCACCTGGATGTCCACCTTCGGGACCTCCCAGACAAAGTCATCACCCTCCAATCCACTCGGATGGGGTGAGCCGCTTAGCCTTCAGGCCTCTGAACATTTAGTCCTGCACAGAAGAAGGGGATTCCACCACCTCTACTCCCATGGTACAATGGACAGTGTCCACCAATGCACCCATGGACTCCGTGGAAAAATAGTAGTGTCCAGATTCTCGTGTCTGGACAGAGGCAACAGCGGCAATATCCTCGCCGTCCTCTAACGCTGAGCTCTGGCCAGCCTCCATGAGATCCACAGAGTCACAATCCTGGAGCTTCCTCTCTTATGGAGGGGAAGGCCCGGAAGCTGCAGCAAAACCCCGCAGTGCCGAGATAGAAGCCTGCACCTCTTCCCTAATGGATTGGAGCTCCTCAAGCAAGGATGGGGAGTCCATCCTGACAACCCTGTCAGTCATGGCCGACACCTTGTTGTAGGAAGAGGGAAATTTTGTGCAGCAGTTGCTCCCTTTCACAGACGGCCCTCGTCTCCCTATAGACAAAAAGGGAAGAGAAGGGGGTCCCAGTGTGAGTGCAGGGCTTAAATAACTCTACCCCTTGTGACCACCCCCAGAAACACTTACATGAGCTGGGGGAACGCTGGGCTCTGCAGAAGCAGAGGTGGAAGCCCATCACCCTCCATGTTTCAGGGATCAGCCTTACCTGGGTGTAGCTTCCGGCGGGTACTTATCCAGAAGTACCGTGCCCCCAACGAGGAACACCTGTTCCCTCCCTCCTCCTGGTCACCGGCCGCGGGCAGTAGCGCGCGAAAGTCCTGCTGGGTTCCCTGGAGCCGCGCTCAGCCTGCCACAGCCCTTACAGGAGCCGCCGCCCAAAACCGGAAGTGCCATCCCGGAACCGGAAGTGCCACACCCGAAACCGGAAGTGCCTCCACGGCACCTCTGATGCATGCCCCAGGGACCGCAGCTGGAGGAGGGAGACGCCGGAGAGCTGAACAGGCCTCCGGCGTTGCAATACACGGCCTGCTTTGCCCCGTAGGACGCAGGAAGGCCGGATGGTCCCACCACGGGAGCCCCGAGAAGGAGGAGGAGGCCGCCCCTGACGTCCATTCCTGGCCCGGCTGTAAGTACACCCCAATGCTGCCTCTGCCGGCCTGACAGCACTGGAACCTCTCCATGCCCCAAGGGGGACAGGAAGACACTGGAGTACTGAGGAAGGGGAGGGGCTTTTAACCTCTCTGTGTTCCTGTCCCCCAATAGGGCGTGGACGACATCCTCCAATGCTGTCGTGGAAGGCGAATGGAGAAAATTAGATTTTTGGATCTCAATGTAAAATCTGTTTCAAGTAGTCTTCATTGGTGGATACAATGTCCACCCACTTTTTGCCTGAGGGGCGTATATTTAAAATATATATTTACTTTTAGTTGTATGTAATATTTGTTTTGGCCTCCAGGTGGCAAGAGACCATCCGAGAGTTGTGTGTCCCCCAATGAAGACTACGAGAAACAGATTATATGGAGAGTACCAAAAATCTAATTTTCTTGTTTGCTTTATTGGGGAACTCACACATTTTTTGCCCAATGGGGGTATATTTAATTTACACTTATATATTTTGCTTCTACTGCTCATTGGGGTGAGAAATAGCCTGCTGAAGAGGAGCTATCTTCTAGTTGTATGTAATATCTGTGTCAGCCTCCAGGCGGCAGCAGACTATTTCAGGGTCATGTGTCCCCCAATGAAGAAAACAAGAAAATAAAGTCACTAAAAAAGAAAACAACTCCGGAAAAGGGGAGAAATGGCAATAATAATATATAATAATAATATTTATTCATTTATATAGCGCAATTAATTCCATAGCACTTGGGCAATGATGAATCCTAGCCAAAAAGTGTGTCTGACTGCGTTTTTGTTCTAGCAAATGTGTGCCAAGGGGATAAAAGTGCCAAAAGAAAAAAGTTCTTTGGTGGCAATACTAGAAGAACGTCTAGTATTTTGTCCAAAACGTATCGAACTGAATCTCTAAATAAAGTCAAATACAAACAAGAAAAACTGGCACTCTATCATGCAACGTGTACAGATGCAACGCTGAACACGATACATTGCAACAAAAAAAACAGCGGCACTCTGAAATACTAAGGGCCGCTTCACACTGCGGCATGATCCGTTCCGGTTCTGTCCGGGAGGACCCAGACAGCCGCGGACCGGATCATCACACAGGACTGGGGGGCTAATATGCCCTCTGGTCCGGTGTGCAGCGCACGCAGCTGCAGCCGCTGACAGGTCAGGACTGCGGACACCAGAAACAAAATTGTAGCCCTGCACCAGGCTGGGAAAACTGAAAGAGAACCTGTTGCCCCCTGGTGCTTTCCAAAATGAAAGCACCACTGAATGCAACGTGTATGCTGCATTCAGGGAAGGTGTGTATCATGTCTCTACCCCCCTGTAAGCAAAAAAAAAAAGTTGAGTTAAGGAGTTTGATGTAGTGATGGGTAAAATGCGATTTTTTGGTGAGCCGGCTCTTTTGGATCGGCTCACCAATAAGAGCCGGCTCTTTTGGCTCCGAAAACGGCTCTTCATTTCCTATTACCTTTGGCTTTAAATTTGAAGCCAAATTCTGGTATGTTTTAACCCATGATTGTATACCTTTTAGTAAAAATCTACACATGTGCCAATTTATGACATAAAACACTAGTACTAGTTTTGTGCATGAAGTTGGTCCCTCAGATTGGCACTGCTATCATGTAACAGGGGCTGCTGGGAGGTTATTCACATACCACAAACAACAGAACCATTCCAAGTTGCACTAGCTAATGGTGCATTTACACAGTGGATGCAGCACCCGAGCCTGCGATCCAGTGATGCTCAATCCAGCGATGGTATGTTTGCAGGGGAGATCCTTATCTGCCCTGCCCATATGCATCGCTGGATCATTTGTTCTCTTCCATTCAAGTGAATGGGAGAGAACAAGGGACGCACATTTACCTCCGCTGTTTCTCCCTCGCTCAGCGAGGATTTACAAGCTGGCGGTAAAGTAACTATAATCAGGCTAAATTCAGATGTCAGTGTTCCTTTAATAAAGAGCCTGACTGCCTGACTGCTGCTTGCTTGTCACAGATTGGAGGGGGGCAGGGCTGTGAGGGTGCCTTCACACTGGCTTTCCCCTCCGCAGCGTTCTGTGGAGGGGAATCGCCATGCGTGCGCAGCGGCATCCGCCTGCGCACAGATCACATATGGGAGTGAATGGGTGCGCACGGTCATGCGCTGTGAAGCGCAGCACCGTGCGTCCCCATTCTAAAGATAGGAGCTGGCGGCCGCTGCGCACACATGCCGATTCCCCTCCGCAGAACGCTGCGGAGGGGAGCGCCAGTGTGAAGGCACCCTGAGTCAGTGCTATGTGCGGCAGCAGGAGGAGCATGCATTCTCAGTCTCCTGGATAAGATCAGAGTGACTACTGCCGGGAGGGGCCGGGAAGGGCGGGGCAAGAGGGGACTGACTGTGGAACGTGAACTGGCATAGAGCCGTTTAAATTTCAATTGGCTCCCTGCCAGGAGCCGACTCATATGATTCACTATAAAGAGCCGGCTCTTAGAGCCGGCTCATTCAGGAGCTACCCATCACTAGTTTGATGGGTGTTATCTGATTATGATGTCCTCGCTGCTGACATGGTCCTCTCCGCCTCCTGCCTGTGTGTTTCGCCTCCTCTTGTGTGGGTCACCCCTCCTATTCGGCGCCTGCGCCTAAGCATGTCAATTCACGGAGGCGCACACCGAGGACACAACTCATCGTGTTTGGAGGAGAAAGAATGCGGAGTTGCATCCAAAGAACACCATACCTACTGCGAAGAATGGGGTGGCAACATCATGCTTTGGGGCTGTTTCTCTGCCAAGGGACCAGAACGACTGATCCGTGTACATGGAAGAATGAATGGGGTCATGTATTGTGAAATTTTGAGTGCAAACCTCCTTCCATCAGCAAGGGAACTGAAGATGAAACGTGGCTGGGTCTTTCAGCATGACAATGATCTTAAGCACACCGCCAGGGCATTGAAGGAGTGGCTTTGTATGACGCATTTCAAGGTCTTATGTGGCCTAGCCTGTCTCCAGATCTAAACCCTATAGAAAACCTTTGGAGGGAGTTGAAACTCTTTGTTGCTCAGTGACAGCCCCAAAACATCACTGCTCTAGAGGAGATCTGCATGGAGGAATGGGCCGACATACCAGCCACAGTGTGTGCCGACCGTGTGAAGACTTACAGAAAACGTTTCACCTCTGTCATTGCCAACAAAGGAGATAGAACAAAGTATTGAGATGAACAAATACTTATTTTCCCCAAAAAATGTGAAAAAAAATTCTTTCCAAATCAGACAATGTGATATTCAGGATTTGTTTTGTCATTGTGTCTCTCATAGCTGAGGTCACCTATGATGTCAATTACAGGCCGACCTCATCCTTTTAAGTGGGAGAACCTGCACAATTGGTGGCTGACAAAATACATTTTTCCCCCCACTGTGTCTCATTTCTTCACGTCTTCTTACCTGTAATGCAGTTCTACATTCCTTTAGATTCAAAATTACATGTCTTAGGCTGCCTTCAGATTTGCAGATGCCTCCGCAGCGTTTTGCGGAGGCATCTGCAAGCATCTGCATGCAGACGGCAGCCCCTATGTTTATAATGGAGCGCACGGCGGTCTGCAGATGCTTGTAGACCGCCGTGTGCACCCATTCACTCCTATATGTGATCTGTGCGCAGGCGGATGCCTGCGTACAGATCACACACTCTCGTCCGCACCAGGGACGCGACATGTAAACATAGGGGCTGCCGTCTGCATGCAGATGCTTGCAGATGCCTCCGCAAAACGCTGCGGAGGCATCTGCAAATCTGAAGGCAGCCTTAGTGTTTCAGAGTGCCGCTGTCTATTTGGGCAACGCTCTAAGGATTGGAGATTACTGTCGTCTCTATTATCTCACAGTGATCAGATGACAAAACAAGGAAACAGAAATATATCATTCACTTCAGATTTCAAAAATGTCGGTTTGGCTAGGGTCACACATAGCAATCCGTTTTTGGAGGTGTTTTCTGTGCCAAATCCATTTTCCCAGGCTGCCTCCTGTGACCCTTAACGTTTTTGGGACTTTGCCATTATTTACATAAACAATGCTCTAAAAAACGGATCTGTTTTCCATAGGGCCCCATGTTAAAAAAAACAGATCCATTTTTTTACTGCACCCAAAAACGTTGCTAGCAACGTTTTTGGGTAAAAAAACGCTCCTTGGCAGAAAAAAACGGACAGGATGTTTATAACATATAATCCGTTTTTCCATCAGTTTTTGAACTTAGAAAAAAAAATGCAAAAACTGATGCCAAAAACAGACCAAGGGCTTGTGTGTGACCCTAGCCTTTTATATATTTTGCTGGAGGACTGATCGCGGTCCATCTTCATCCACGGGTCTTCACTAATAATGTCAGTATAAAGCCCCTTTTCACATCAGCGTGTTGCTGATGTTTGCAGCGATCCGGCAGGTGGCGTCGCATCTGCCGCCCAGGGCCGCACCGTCCATTGGACAGTGTGAGCCTTGAGTACCAAGCGGCAGCAGCCAGGGGGAGCGGCATTGGAGAAGGGGGCGGCACCAGGAGCAGTGGCCGGCCTCCTGCGGCGCTGCAGCGTCACCCGGTGAGAGGGCGGCAGCACTCCACTAGTGAAGGCTACGGCGGGGCTGAGGTCTGATAGCACCCCCCCTACCCCCCGCTCCTCACCTAAGGCTACTACAGGGACGGTGGGCCAGAAGTTTGCTAGCAACCCCCCCCCCCCCCCAACTCCTCTATAGGGCTCAGGCGGCGGGGAGGCTTGATGCACCCCTGCCCCCTGCTGCCACCTAACGGCTAACTTATGGCCTGGACCTGGCAAGTGCAGTTCTTCCAGATGCGGCAGATCCTGCACTTGAGGCCGTGAAAAAAAACCTGCTTTTTTTTCACAGCCAAAAGTGCCGGATCCGGTCGATCCGGCGTAACTGCACTTGCCGCACCAGATCGCAAGCCCCTTAGACAATGCATGGGGCTTGCCACATAGGAGACGCAAGTGCGGCCGTTAGGCGGCAGATGCGGCAAATCTGACAGATCTGCCGCACATCAGCACTTACACTGGTTGGTTTTCTTCACTTATTTCTTGCATAAAAAGCAATATGGATGCACTTACCCATCAATAATCAGTGAAAGGTCCTGGCACAGGGCAGCAGCATTGTGAGCTTCTTCGCAGTCACCTGATACAGCAGATGGTAGATTGTCTGTCAAACAATGGGAAAAACGAATATATTGTTTGAACTTAGAAAAAATGGAAGCATTAATCATGACCACAAGCAGTCAGCTTTATTGCAACCATTGCAGATAACGAAGTGAAAGGTTTAAAAAAACATGCTGCTGTAGCAAAAAAGTGATTTGCCGCGTTTCGAAGTAGATACTCCTTCAGACAACACATAATCCTGGGAAAGGGTTTTGTTGCATTTCAGAGTGAATACTCCTTCAGGACATCAAATAATCCTGAGAATGTCAACTGTTGGACGTGTTTCGGAGTAGATACTTTTTCAGGACACCACATAATTCTGGGAAAAGTAATTTATTCAACACGTTTCAGAATGGACACTCCTTAAGGACAACACAATCCTGGGAGAGTGAGTTATTCGATGTGTTTATATGAGTGAATACTCCAGAAAGACATTACATTAAATGTGATTGTTCTGAAGTATTCCCTCTGAAATGCGTCGAATATATCACTTTCCCAGTATTATGTGATGTCCTGAAGGAGTATGCACTGCGAAACATGTCGAATAAATCACTTTCCCAGTATTATGTGATGTCCTGAAGGAGTATGCACTGCGAAACATGTCGAATAAATCACTTTCCCAGTATTATGTGATGTCCTGAAGGAGTATGCACTGCGAAACATGTCGAATAAATCACTTTCCCAGTATTATGTGATGTCCTGAAGGAGTATGCACAGCGAAACATGTCGAATAAATCACTTTCCCAGTATTATGTGATGTCCTGAAGGAGTATGCACTGCGAAACATGTCGAATAAATCACTTTCCCAGTATTATGTGATGTCCTGAAGGAGTATGCACTGCGAAACATGTCGAATAAATCACTTTCCCAGTATTATGTGATGTCCTGAAGGAGTATGCACTGCGAAACATGTCGAATAAATCACTTTCCCAGTATTATGTGATGTCCTGAAGGAGTATGCACTGTGAAACATGTCGAATAAATCACTTTCCCAGTATTATGTGATGTCCTGAAGGAGTATGCACTGCGAAACATGTCGAATAAATCACTTTCCCAGTATTATGTGATGTCCTGAAGGAGTATGCACTGCGAAACATGTCGAATAAATCACTTTCCAAGGATTCTTCTTCAATCCTCTGGAGGCATTTTTAACTCTTTCACTACAATATCTGCATTTCTACGGTCTTGGGGCTGCTGCAGCTGTTATTGCGCCATCCCAGTAGTTGTATCTCACACAATCCCACCAGGTGAACAGGTCTTTCTTTTGGATCACAAGGATGTTATTAAAACATATAACCTGGGGAATATTCACTGGCTCTTACAGCAGGATCCACTGCAGGGGACTCCATTGGTCTGGTAAGGTATAATTAACAACATCAACCTACTCTTTGGTCACCTGAACATGGAAACCTACAAATGACTATGGCAATCAGGTGACTTCAATGGCGAGACACTGCATTACGCGCCCATGCCTGTCACATGACCACAGGAGCCAACCAAAGGCCACAGCATTCAGATGATTACAGATCATAGTATCTAGTTTTTATTGCCCCGTAGATGCACGGCATGCGACTCCATGGGGGTAAGAGCCGGTGAATACGTGTTCGTTCCCTGTAGGTTGTAATTAGTTTTTTTTTTTTTTTTTTAACATACAGTAAAACCCAGTTAAGCACATTCGCCCCTTTTAATGGTCAACCATGACCAACTAGCTTCCCTTCTATAATGCTCGCCACACTACCCAGTCTCTATACTGTGCCGCCTCACACATTTCTCCCCAATACTGTCCCCTTAAACATTTCTCCCCTTATACAATCCCCCCACACATTTCTCGAGTCACTCCCCATACTATCTCCACTTTTGTATATCCACCTCCTCCCCATACTGTATCCTCAACACAACCTCCTCGCTCACCAGTCTCATAACAAATCCCCCCACTCCGTACTCTGTCTCTTCATGCATCCCCTCACATTCCCCCCATCCCTACACATAATATCCCCTTACACATTTCTCCTCCATACTATCCCCTTACACACTTCTCCACTATACTTTCCAATAACATTCCCCCAACCCTACTCATACCATCTCCTCACACATTTCTGGACTCCCTACCCATACTGTCTCCTCACATATTTTTCCACCTCCTTCCCATACTGTATCCTCAACCCAACCTTTCCTTTCACAATGTTGTCTGCTAACACATCCCTACACTACACACACTGCCTCTTCATACTCATCATCACCCACCTCTCCATACTGTCCCTCATGTATTCCTCCCAGGTCTCAATACTGTCTCCTCACACTACCTCTCCCCTCCCCATACTGTCTGTCAGGTAAATATGAATTATTTTAGAGACACAGCCAAAACTGGCATACGACTTCCCCCACCACTGGTTTCTATGGACCAAATTCTACATGCAGTTCTTCGCTGTCTCTGTCCCCCCCCTCCCCTATCAGCTATTTACGAACTGGCAGTCATAAACTGAGCAGAGCCGAATGAGTTTGGCGTCTCCCTCCAAAACCAGGCAATAAGCTCTTTGTTCTGCAGCTACAGACCTTTAAAGTCAAATTTGATAATACAAATAAATGCCACAAATACACAAATCATATTTTTGGGATAGTTACATTTTTAGGAACGCATTACCCCCTCTCACATGTCTGGGAAACTGTCAGAAAGCAGATTTGGCTTTCAGTACCAACTGTATGCTGATGACACACAACTATACACCACTTCTTCCCCTGACCTTACTCCCGCTCTAATAAAGAACACCAATGAATCTCTAACCGCAGTTTCCAATATCAAGTCCGCTCTCTATCTGAAACTCAACCTTTCCAAAACTGAACGTCTTCCCGTCCTCCACTAACCTCCCTAAATCTGACATCTCGCTCTCAGTGTGCGGCACCACAATAACGCCTAGTCAGCAGGCTCGCTGACTGGGTGTTATGTTTGACTCTGATCTTTCCTTCACCCAAATATACAATCTCTCACCCGTTCTTGCCGCTTGCACCTGAAGAACATCTCTAGAATTCGCCCCTTTCTCACCTTGGAAACCACAAATACCTTCACTGTGGCCCTGATTCACTCCCGCCTTGACTATTATAATTCTCTTTTAATTGGCCTCCCCCGCACTAGACTGTACCCTCTCCATTCCATCCTTAATGCAGCAGCCAGGATCACCTATCTAGTTACCGTTACTCAGACACTTCTGCTGTTTGCCAATCACTGCACTGGCTGCCCATACATTATAGGATACAATTCAAACTGCTTGTTCTCACCCACAAGGCTCTTCACAGTGCAGCACCCTCCATCTCCTCCCTCATCTCTGTCTACCACCCCACCCTTTCTCTTCGCACTGGAAGTGACTTTAGACTCACTTCTGCATTAATCTGAACCTCCCACTCCCGGCTCCAAGACTTCTCCCGAGCTGCACCTATTCTCTGGAATGCTCTATCCCAAGAAACTAGGAGTATCCACAACTTACATAGTTTCAGGCGATCCCTAAAAACACATCTTTTTAGGGTGGTCTATCATGATCCCTAGTCAAAGTCATCTAGACATATCCACTGACTATACCATCATTGCACCTGTACTTTGTGTCACCCCCACCTCATTGTTAGATTGTAAGCTCTTATGAGCAGGGCTGTCATTATTTTGCTCTAATTATTGTATTGTATTTTATTGTTTATTGTATAGTATTGTATTTTCTGATAACTGTTTCTTATGATTGTTTAAATTTGAACCTCTGAATTGTGAAGCGCTGCGGAATATGATGGCGATATATAGATAAAGATTATTATTATTATTATTATAGAAACCTGGGAAATGAATTCTGGCCATTCGCAAATCACAGATACCCCATTATTTGGACTCAAAACACACATAAAATCATGAGGGAAAACATGATGCCGATATCTTTCACCTGGGAGCTTCCAGGTCAACGATATGATGAAAAGAAGTTTTTGATATCTTTGGAGATGGGGGTTTCTCCAAGAAAACAGCCCATATGTGAGGTCAGGAAAGGTGGAGTTCCAGGTTTTATGGCCTAAAACATAAAATCAGAGCGTCCATCCTTGGTGATCTATTCTAGCCCGGGACCACGGACACAGCATATCACTATTGCTGGGAGGCAGAATTATAACCCATTTCCAGGGTGCAGTCCCCCCCTAGATCTGCGACTGTCACCGTGTGACACAGGTTTTGTTTTCTATCTTCATTTAATCATTTTATTTTCATAATTGTTTATGCATATATGTAAAGTGTCTCTTTTGTAATATCTGTTATATCTTTGGTAAACACTGCCAATTTATTGGACTAAAAAATTATACATTTGCTAGTTTCGTTCTCCATGTTCTATGAACATATGAACGAGCTGACACGTATACCCCGCAAATTCACGTTACCAAAGAGGTTTCAGATCCACCTATTAAGAGGTTGGTGGGGACAGCATAGTCTTTGTATTTATGAGACATTGTGTACCTGAGGTGACTGGATCGATATTATATATATATATATATATATATATATATATATATATATATATATATATATATGAATATATATGAATATATAAATATAAATATATATATTCTAGGCAGGAACTGGTGGTATATATACATCCCGTAACACCACGTGCCGCAATAGGCGACATAAATTAGAGCACCTGCGCTCCTTTGTTTATCCTGTCAATACCGTGTTTGGCCAGCAGCATAAGGGGGCGCCAGAGAGGTGCAGGTACTGGCTAAGTTCGTGACACTGTCTTCTCACATATTGCACATTCCCCATAATGTCTCTTCAAACTCCCCCCTCCTCATACTCTCCCTAAAAAGATTCCACATACCAATAACTCTTTGGAGGCCTTACCCATGTTTACCGACTACCCAGCACAAGAATGACATCAGCAGAGTAATCAGATGACCAGATCATGCTGCTGACCTAGCCCTGACCTGCAAGGGCCGGCGGCCAGGGTTTCAGATGTACTCATGCCTGACAGACATGACTACTATTGAATGGGAGTCAGCATTTCACATCTTGTCTGAACTCGGGAATACTCACTGGCTCTTACCCTGTGGAACCAGTGCAGGCAACTCCATTAGTCTGTGAGGGAACAATTAGCAATGACACCCCGTTCTTTGGTCACCTGAACATGGAAACCTACAAACGACTACGGTAATCAGGTGACTTGAATGGCGAGACATCAAATAATGCGCCCATTCCAATCACATGACGAGGGTATGTGAGTAAGGGTATGTGTCAGTTCCCTGTAGTTTGTAAGCCTTATCCACGTGAACAGGACCATGCATCAGGTCTCTGTGCTGTATAAATCAGCAGCTCTGGACTTAGAAAAGCAAAATCAATAGCTGAATCCATCATGGACAACTCCTTAAAGGGGAAATGTCAACAGATTGCTTTTTTCTTTACCTGTGGCTGACGAGAAGATGATTTGCAGAATATGGGTCATAGTGAGCAGGCGGAAGAGGTAGAGATGGTTGTATGAAGAGATTGCAGACGAGGGGTGCAAGTCCACACCTTCTTCACAGTATAATGATGGAAAAGCCAAAACTGATCCCACCTAAGACGAAAGAGAGGGGAACCGAAATAAGAAAATTCATTGCAGGTAGTGCTATGTTCACAGTTTGCATTTATGCTGCATTTTTTTATTTATTTTTTTGCAGCCAAAACTGCTCTCTTGGCAGTAAAAATGCTGCTTCCAAAAAGCCGATGTTGCTGTGTTTGTTTGTTGAATTTTTTTTGGAGGCGTTTTTGGTGTCTTTTGTCTACAGTATTAAATATTCTCCTTTTATTAGAGGCATAGTAGCATCCAGGCTATCTACAAACAGAGAGACAAGTATTCCCTCATAATCTAATATAAATTAATTCAAGTCTCCCGGTCCAGATGAATTACACCCCAGGATACTGAAGGAGATAGCAGAGGACATTTTGAACAACTCTCCATGATTAGCCCTTCAGAGCCAACCCGAGGCAACCCCAGGAGCCCTCCAGTGCCTACCCAAGATGAACCCTGGGAGCCCTCCAGTGCCAACCCAAAATGAAGCCTGGGAGCCCTCCAGTGCCTACCCAAGATGAAGCCTGGGAGCCCTCCAGTGCCTACCCAAGATGAACCCTGGGAGCCCTCCAGTGCCAACCCAAAATGAAGCCTGGGAGCCCTCCAGTGCCTACCCAAGATGAAGCCTGGGAGCCCTCCAGTGCCAACCCAAGATGAAGCCTGGGAGCCCTCCAGTGCTTACCCATGATGAACCCCGGGAGCCCTACAGTGCCTACCCAAGATGAACCCCAGGAGCCCTCCAGTGCCTACCTAAGATGAACCCCGGGAGCCCTCCAGTGCCTACCCAAGATGAATCCCGGGAGCCCTCCAGTGCCCACCCAAGATGAAGCCTGGGAGCCCTCCAGTGCTTACCCATGATGAACCCCGGGAGCCCTCCAGTGCCTACCCAAGATGAACCCCAGGAGCCCTCCAGTGCCTACCCAAGAAGAACCCGGGAGCCCTCCAGTGCCTACCCAAGATGAACCCCCGGACCCGTCTGGTTCATCCTGAAAAAAAATCCAAGAATGCGCACATAGGGTGATATCTTCTTTGAAGAAGGATAAAAGGTTATATAAAGAGGCTGCTCACCTGATACAGTTGTGATGACCCACAACTGGTAATGATCGCTCAGATACAAGTAGCTGCTGCAGGACCATACTCTCCACAGATCCCTGTGGTATAATCAGCTCCCAGGACACAGTACCTCGAGGTCCGCGCTGCCACTTCAGAAAGGAACAAAAGAAGCCAGTACAAGAGAATGTCTGGATCAACGATTCTTCTTTATTATCCTACGCGTTTCAGAGTCATCTCCCAACTCCTTCATCAGGGAATGACATTCCCTGATGAAGGAGTTGGGAGATGACTCTGAAACGCGTAGGATAATAAAGAAGAATCGTTGATCCAGACATTCTCTTGTACTGGCTTCTTTTGTTCCTTTCTGAAGTGGCAGCGCGGACCTCGAGGTACTGTGTCCTGGGAGCTGGTTCATCCTGAGACACACATGGGAGCCCTCCATAGCCTACCCAAGACACTCCTGGGAGCTCTCCACAGCCCATCCAAGACACCCCCAGGAACACTCCGGCACCCGCCAGCAACCCTCTCTGGTAGCCTTCTGCTGTCCACCCAAGACAACTCTGGGAGCCCTCCAGCTACCGCCCAGGACACCCCCGAGAACCCTCTGGCACCCACCCGAGACACCCCTGGGAACCCCCCAGCGCCCACCAGAGACACCTCTGGAAGCCATGTGATGTCCATCTGAAACAATTCCGGGAGCCTTTTGGCACCCACCTAAGACACCCCAGGGAACCCTCCAGTTCCCACCCAAGACACCCCCGGGAGCCCTCCAGCACCCACCAGAGAAACATCTGGGATCCCTCCAACACAACCCAAGACACCCCCGGGAGCCCTCTGGCGTCCACCCGAGTCACCCCTGGGAAACCTCTGCTGCCCACCTTAGACACCCCCGCACCTATCTCTGCTTTCCACTTTTCTTTACTATGCCAGTTATGTTTCAAAGGAAATGACAGCAGGAATTTGCACAATAGCGATATTACCCCAATGAACCTTCTGAGCTCCCAATTGGCTATATTACCTTATTTATCTTTATGATAGCGAGATTCTCCCTTAAGAAGTCCACAAAAAACCCCATGCCTCAACTGGAGGTATTCATAGTAGGTGTCAAGACCGGAATCCTCTAAGTTGCGAAAAAGTTTTAAATGTGTTATCTGAAATCAAGTGACCAATTCTCCTGATTCCCTATACCTTCCATGCACCAAAGCCCACAAGACCTCCCTGATAACCCACCCATGGAGACTCCCATATAGAAGTGTAAAGGATTTCTGAAATCTCACAGCTTTTGCTGGTACTGGAAAAAAGTGTTTACTTTCTATGAAAAATCCAGCAAAAATGCAACATGTGAACATAGCCTAATACTGGTGATGTTACAAAGGTCACTTTACTCGGTGCATATACAAAACTCACCAAAAGATGGAAGACGTCCACTGTCAGGAAGGACGGAGCTCCCTCAACCTTCACATTGGGCAAGAAAACTGTAGATACAAGAGCGAAACTGCGCTGATTACTCTGATGATTTTACTTATGGTGTTTTATACACCTGTAAATCCCCAAACAGACACTGCAAGAGCCGAGAGCAGTGTCAGTGTGTGCAGGTGCATTGTCATCCCTCTCCTGTGTCTACTGCTTGCTTGCTTTACAAAGGATAACAAAACAGCAGGCATTGGATGTGGACAGGACAGGGAGATGAGAACTCTGCAGTGTCGGTGTACCGGCATTTTTATCTCCCCTCACAGGGTGTCAGCCCAATGTTTCGTGACACTGTGTGCAAAGAGCGAGAGGAACGCACCTATGCACCGACAACGTGTTCACTCAGCTCCTGCAGCTTCAGTGCATTCAGAGCTGGGGATTCAGTGCTGTCAATCAACATAAGCAGTAGTGTGGAGGATGGTAATTGAGGGTCAGAACGGTGCACAGGTGTCACAAGTGTGCCTTACCTTGTGGAAGCCTCTGGCACATCTGGAACCAGGAGGTCACAACGCCTTGTTGATGGTAGGTCTACAACTGGTATTGGAGTGAATCTAGTTTCTTTTAGTGGTGTAGGGGTTAAGTACTCTCTTGCATCTGGCTCTCTTGTATAGCCTTAATCTTAGGTGTAGCTCTTTTGTGGCCTCTCCTATCCACTATAAATAGTCATGTGTCTTAACATCTGAGGTCGGTTAGAAAATCCCTTTCTATGCTGACCACTTTGGAAGAAGCTGTAGAGTCATGTTTATTGCAGCTCTGGAGTCTTGCTGCATTGGAGGAGTTTGGAGTCCCATCCTGTCTGGGCCTATATCCCTCTGTCTGTCTCCCTTCCCCTTGTATTGTATTACTGTAGTGGTGAGTCTAGTATCCTTGCTGACCTTCACACTAGCCAGGGTGAATTCAGGGCAAGTGAGGGCTTAGGCATGCAACAGCGATGGCGGGAAGGACCCATATAGGGTAGTTAGGGAGCTTAGGCGTACAGACTCAGGTGAGTGTCAGGAGGTGACCCCTCTCCCTATCACCAAGGCCTTCTTTCTTTATTATCCCTGTTGTGCCTCTGTGTTGTGCTGCACACAGGAGACTGCCTTTAAAAAAATAATAATTGCAATAACTTTATAACTGTCAACAGCCCCAACGCTTCCTGGGACAGTAATATATACATTATACATAGACAATGCACTAATAAAAGGTACTTGGGGATGAACAATAAACTGATACATTGAAGATAATACCCCTCAAAATTAAAGGGAAATTAAAAGTTTTGCGTATATGACAGCAGACACCGCCAGAGTCGTGGTAGATGTCGGTCACCCCAACCGGCTGCCATAGTCATGTTTTCTCAATATCAAACCACTTAAATGAAAACAATAAGTAGATTGTAGTACTGCAGCGTGCGATCTACCGTGACGAACAACCACTCACCGGCCAGCAATTGCACCAGGTGGCTCTGGATTATAGTTTGACAACATGTGACTCTTTGCGCTTCTGCAAATTTTACCAAGGCTTTAAGACCAGAATGCTGCAAGAAGCATAAAAGGTTAGAGAAGACAATAACTAAAAAAGCATAAAAAAACACTATTGAAAAGTACAGGAGCATTTGGATTTGGTCCTAATTTAGGATGTAAGACACAATACTTAGTTAATACTAGATAGAGGCCCAATGCTATCACATCGGGAGGGCAGTGACATCACAACTGGGGCGATCTCTGTGGCGCTGGAGATGGGCTCGTGAGTCAGTGAAGTTCTTTATTTGGAGGGCAGTGAGGCGACTATGGGAGAGGGCTCATGACTCATGCCGCCGCCATATTTGTTCACCCTTCAAGCACAGTATAAGATTGGATGTACAAACATGATGGTCCCAAGCGCATTTTCAAATGGTGTGATGTCACGATAGGGGGAAGGCTCTGATGGATTATGTTGGGGGAAGGGGGGTAGCGAATCAACACCAGTGGCTGCGTACCCGGATGACAGCAGCAGTATGAGGCATCGCTGGCAGTACTGCACACTGTGCCCCATCGAATGTGCAGTACCACCAGCCAGGGGCGGAACTACCGTGGTGCAGCTGGTTCAGCTGCACCAGGGCCCCGACCGGCTAGGGGGCCCCTTCAAGCCTGAATGGGGGCCCCCAGCCGACGTCAGAGGAGAGGAGGGTCAGGCAAGGGAAGCAGAAAGCTTCCTGCTTCCCTTGCCTGATCCCGCCCCTCCTCTCCTCTGCCCCTCGGCTCCAGGGAAAGGCGCGGCTCAGCTCAGCAGGTAGGAGAGCTGCCGCAGCAAGCACAGGCACCGTGCCGCCGGCCCCTCTACCAATCCCCCCCCCCCCCCTGCTCCTCAACAGACCGCGCACCGCCAGCACCAACCCTGGTCCTCAACAGACCGCGCCGCCAGTACCCCAAACCCCCCTTCCCCAACATGCCTGCACCAGGACCCCCTGGGGTTAAGGTCCGCCCCTGCCACCAGCGACCACCGTCTTGTTACAACCATCACTTGGGTGTACCAATATGGCAGGCGCAACTTTTTTTTTGCCTTTCAGTTGGCCAATCAGGTGGTGCTTATCGGGGACATCCGGATGCCGCAACATTTATGTAAGTAGATGAAAACTAACCTACTAAAATCACTGAGGGACACAGGACCATGCTGTGTGGACCAATGGAGCAACAGAGAAAAAGAGAATTTTGTTTACGTACCGTAAATTCTTTTTTCTTTAATCATCAATGGGAGACCCAGACAATGGGGTTTAGGGCACTGCCCTCCGGAGGTCACACTAGGTACTACAAGTTTGTAGACACCGCCTCCTCCGCTTATAAACCCCTACCGCAGGGAACATCCTCAGTTTGGTCCATAAGCTGCGAGGAGGAAATAAACCACACCCGAAACATCGGGAAGAATGCCGTGCACAGACGGTTCGACAACCCGGCAAACACTGTCTCAACAGAGAACAGAACAAATGCAAAACATGCAACGGAACAACTGGTGTGGGTGCTGGGTCTCCCATTGATGATTAAAGAAAAAAGAATTTACGGTACGTAAACAAAATTCTCTTTTTTCTGGTCATCATAATGGGAGACCCAGACAATGGGGATGTCCTAAAGCAATACCCCAGGGCGGGAAGAGTTCCTCAACAAGACGGATAACACATGGTTCCCTTTAAAAGGTGGGCAACCGCCGCCTGGAGAACCCGCCTGCCCAAACTTGCATCCGCAGAGGCATGGGCATGCACCATATAGTGCTTAGAGAAAGTGTGCAGGCTAGACCAAGTGGCCGCCTGACACACCTGTAGAGCAGACGCTCGATGTCGCAAGGCCCAGGAGGCACCTACAGCTCTGGTAGAGTGAGCCTTCAATCCCACCGGGAGAGGCAAACCAGAGGCCCGGTAAGCCTCTTGAATGGAAGCCTTAATCCATCTGGCCAATGTCGACTTTGATGCCGCGGACCCCTTACAGCGACCTGTCGTAAGAACAAATAAGGAATCCGAACCCCTAAAGGAGGCGGTCCTGGACACATAAATGCGTACCGCTCTCACGAGATCCAGAGTATGGAGGTCGCGTTCAACCTGATGAACGGGAGCAGGGCAAAATGATGGGAGAACAATCTCCTGGTTCAGGTGAAAAGTTGAAACCACCTTCGGCAAGAATTCTGGCCGAGGACGCAACACCACCTTGTCTTGGTGAACCACCAGAAAGGGCGACTTGCACGAAAGTGCAGCCAATTCTGAGACCCTTCTCAGAGACGTGATTGCCACCAGAAAGGCCACTTTCTGAGACAGGCGAGATAGAGAAACATCTCTCAGCGGCTCAAACGGTGGTCTCTGTAATGCCGCCAGGACCATGTTGAGGTCCCAAGGGTCCAGAGGTCTCTTGTAGGGCGGAACCATCCGTGACACCCCCTGCAGAAATTGACGGACCTTCGGGAGGAGCGCCAATCGCCTGTCAAACAGCACTGAAAGTGCTGAGACTTGACCTTTCAAGGAGCCAAGGGATAATCCTAATTCCAAGCCCGACTGTAGGAAAGCCAACAACGTCGGGATGGACAAGGGCCACGGAGACCGTCCACCAGAGGCACACCAAGTAAAAAAGATTTTCCACGTCCTGTGGTACATCTTCCTTGAGACTGGCTTCCTAGCCCGATTCATAGTGGCAACCACCGTAGGGGAAAAACCCCTGGATGTCAGCAGCCAGGCCTCAAGAGCCATGCAGTCAATCTGAGGGCCTTGGAATTGAGGTGGAAGAATGGGCCTTGCGCGAGTAAATCTGCGCGGTCTGGAAGAGCCCACCTGTGTCCGCCTGACAGTTGCCACAGGTCCGGATACCAGGACCTCCTGGGCCAATCTGGAGCCACTAGAATGGCGACCCTGCACTCCGACCTGATTTTCCACAGCACCCTGGGAATCAGAGCCAGAGGCGGGAACACATACGGCAGATGAAATCTGGACCAAGTCAGGACCAGAGCATCCGCTCCCAGAGATTGGGGATCCCATGACCTCGCCATGTATTGCGGCACCTGATGATTCAGCCGTGAGGCCATCAGATCCACGTCCGGAGTGCCCCATCTGTTGCAGATGTCCCGGAAGACGTCCGGATGAAGAGACCACTCTCCGGCGTCCATCCCCTGCCGGCTCAGATAGTCGGCCTCCCAGTTTTCGACCCCTGGGATGTGAACTGCGGAGATCAGGCAGTTGTTGTCCTCCGCCCAGGATAGGATGCGGTGGACTTCGGCCAGAGCCTCTGCACTCCTGGTTCCTCCTTGATGATTTATATAAGCGACGGCCGTCGCATTGTCGGACTGAACCCGAATGGGTTGTCCCGAGAGGAATCTCTGAAACGCCAGGAGTGCCAGATAGACCGCCTTGATCTCCAGCACGTTGATCTGCAACGCCGACTCCGACCGAGTCCAGAGGCCTTGGGCCCTGTGGTGTAAGAACACCGCTCCCCAGCCCTTCAGACTGGCGTCGGTGGTCACCACTAACCATGACGGTTTGATGAAGGACCGGCCCCGAGACAAGTGGTGTGGCTGTAACCACCACTGCAGGGAATCTCTGGTCGGTTGGGAAAGGGTCACCAGCCGATTCAGAGAAATCGACCTTTTGTCCCACCTGCGGAGGATCTCCAGCTGGAGAGGACGGAGGCGAAATTGTGCAAAAGGCACCGCCTCTATTGCTGCCACCATGCGCCCCACCAGCATCATCAACACCCGTAGGGATGATTGTGGTGACAGGAGGACTGCTTGCACTCCTGATTGGATCGCCATCTGCTTGACTCGTGGCAGAGACACCAGGGCTGAGGCTGTGTTGAAGTCCATGCCCAGATATGTCAAAGACTGGGTCGGAACTAGCGTTGACTTCTGAATATTGAGGAGCCAACCGAACTGTTCCAGAGACCGCATGGTCACATCCAGGCTCTCTTGACAAAGGTGTTCTGATGGCGCCCTGACCAGTAGGTCGTCTAAATAGGGAATGACGGCATGTCCCTGCACGTGCAGGAGAGCCATCATAGAGGCCATCACCTTTGTGAACACCCGCGGTGCCGAGGCCAACCCGAACGGCAGCGCCACAAATTGGAAGTGTTCTTCCCCCACTGCGAATCTCAGCCAGCGCTGATGAGCTGGTGCAATGGGCACATGAAGGTAAGCATCTCTGATATCTATGGACGCCAGGAAGTCTCCCTGTGATACAGCCGCGATCACGGAGCGCAGTGATTCCATGCGGAACTTCCGAACCAACACGTGATGGTTGAACAACTTCAGGTCCAGTACCGGGCGGAAGGATCCGTCCTTCTTCGGGACGATAAAGAGGTTGGAGTAAAAACCCCTGAACCTCTCTCCGGAAGGCACCGGTATCACCACTCCGTCTCTGCGGAGACCCTCCAACACCAGGTAAAAAGCCTGAGCCTTTTCTGGCGATGGGACCGACCGATGGAATCGGGATATCGGTTTTGACGTCAGCTCTATCCTGTAACCTCGCGAGACCACGTCTCGAACCCACTGATCTTGAACGTGAAGTAGCCATTTGTCCTGAAAGCGAGACAAGCGGCCCCCCACCTGTGGGGAGGTAGGAAGGGAGAGCGAGTCATGCAGAGGCGGGTTTGGGGGCAGCAGCTGCCGCCCCCGCCGGCTTCTTTGGACGACTCTTAGAGCGCCACTGAGAAGCGGGCTTTCCCCCTCGGTCCGTGCGAGCGGACGGTGCTGATGACTGCGAGCTGGAACGAAAGGACCACTGTTTTGGGTTCCTTTTAACGGTATACCGTGGCTTAGGCTTATTCTGCGGTATCTTGGACTCAGCAGAATCCTTTATCAGCTTGTCCAGTTCGGTGCCAAAAAGCCTGTCACCAGCGAACGGAAGATTCTGCAAAATCTTCTTGGATGTGGTATCTGAGTCCCAAAGACGCAGCCACAACAATCTGCGGATCGCTATAGCATTGGCCGAAGCCACAGCTGAGCGAGTGGCAGTTTCCAGAGTCGCCGTCCTGGCGTAGTCCGCATAGGCCCTTGCCCTCTCGGTAAGTGCCAGGACCTCTGGACTGGATCTTGCCAGGTCAGAGATACCATCCAAGCACGTAGTAATCGCTTGCAAGGTCCAGACCGTGGCAAAATTAGGGGCAAAGGAAGACCCCACAGCCTCATAGGAAGACTTGGCGAGTTGCTCAACCTGTCTATCCGTCGCATCCTTCAGCGAGGAGCTATCAGAGGCAGAGAAGAGGGAGCGTGCAGCAATCCTGGTCATGGAAGCGTCCACCTTCGGGGACTGCGACCACTCCTGAAGCACCTCCTGGGGGAAGGGGAAGCGATTTTCCTTGGGTTTACGGACATAACGCCGCCCAGGATGTAACCTGGGAGCTCTAACCACCCTTCCAAAATTCGTGTGGTCCATGAAGGACCCACTTGGTCTAGCCTCTGGCCGCAGCCATTGATAGACCTCCTTCGGGTGTACCGTCACCTCCTCAGGGGGTGTCACGAGACGTAAGGTCTCGTTGATAGAGGACACCAGATCCTCCACCCCGTCTGGTGGTTCAGATATAGACACAGACCCGAAATTTGAACCCCCATCATCGTCCTCACCATCAGAGGAACGCTCCTCCTCAGAGAGAGCCTGGAGCTCGGGTGACTCCTCACGACGAGCCCGCTTAAGGGGTCTCACAGCAGAAGAGGGAGACACCCGGGGGTAACTGGACGGAGTAGCTGGGCCATCCAGCCTCCTATTAAGTGCCTCCAGGGATTGCGACATGGAGGACAGCTGGGACAACAGAGATTCATTGATCTTATTCTGAGTCTCCCATGGCCCTGAGATCACCTGAACCTCAGGGTATAGCACCGGAGCCGCTGACTCAGCAGTGTCAGTCCGGGCCTCTGGGCGTCCGCAGTTATTGCAGGACCCCTCCACCAGTGTTCCATTGCATGTAGCCCAGGTAATGGTGGTCTCTGCCGCCCTAGCAGCACGCTTCCCAGCTGAGGACATCGCCGCAGTAGGGGAAAATAAGCCAAATTGCAGACAACAAAACCGGGAGTCCCGGTGGCTTACCGACCGCAGTAAAGCGGTATGAGGAAGCGGTGTGTGTGTGTGACCTCCGCGACGGTTTCCGGTCTCCCCTGGAGTGCAGGCGCACGCTGCATACAGATCCCAACCGGGAAGTGAGGGTAAAGATGGCCGCCGACAGTGAAACTGTGGGCGGCGCCGAAAACACGCGGGAAACACACACACACGCCCATCGATGACGTCACCGCACGGGCTGCTTCCCATCCTCCAAGCAGCCTCAGCATGAAGGTGCCGGAGCCCGCAGCCGGGAATAGTGTAAAATACTATACACAGACTGCATGCACAAACAAACATCCGCAGCCCACGGCCTCAGCCCCTGTGACACACAGGGCGGTCAGCCAGGGTGACCCCAGCACAGGGTACACACGCAGATCCGCGGACCCGAGGGTAACGCGCGGTCTGAGTGTCAGGACACATAAAGTGACAGACACTACCCCCAGGCACACGAGAGACACCGAGTGCCTCAGTGCCGGTCCGGTCTGTAAGCACCATTTAGGGAGGCCTCGGACGGGGGTGCAGCACCAGTCCGGAGTGTAAGCTCCATTTAGGGAGGCCTCGGACTGGGCTGGCTCCAGTCCGGTCTGTAAGCACCATTTAGGGAGGCCTCGGACGGAGCGGAGCTGTGCAAGGCCCCCATCTCCCACTCTCCAGAGCCCCCCGGAGAGGGATGGAGAGGAGCGCGACAGCGTACCGGGAGGACACAAAGTGTCCAGGCCCAAGGCCCTCCGGTACCTCCACCTGCGTGTTCCACAAGGGTGAGCGGGGAGGCTGTCGCAGGTCCCGACCGGAACCATTTTACCTTGTCTTCAGACGCCATCACGTAAGCTGTGAGAATGCAGTGAAGTGCAAGCAAAGCGTGATCCTCCGAGCACACTAAGTTTAAAACTGAGGATGTTCCCTGCGGTAGGGGTTTATAAGCGGAGGAGGCGGTGTCTACAAACTTGTAGTACCTAGTGTGACCTCCGGAGGGCAGTGCCCTAAACCCCATTGTCTGGGTCTCCCATTATGATGACCAGAAAATGGCCTTTTTTATATGCTATCTAATTTTTTTATATATTTCCTTAGCAGTCATGCAGTTCTATATTTTGACATTTATAGTTTGCATGCTTTAGCATTTTAGAGGGCAACTGTCTCCTTATTTGTCATAATATAATAATATATGTCATGTTCAGTTATGCATCTATTCAGACTGCATGTTAGGAACTGCCGTTAGTTACTTCTTACTTTAAAGACTGGTAACGGGGATCCCAGAAGTTAACACACTACCTGTACCCAATAAACAGATCAGTAGGCTCATTTTAGAGCCCAGTATCTTCCACCTTGCAGTCAGTGAAATGCAGTCATAATAAAAAGGTCATCATGGAAGTCACGCCAGCATAAGCCAAGCAAGAAAAGCTTCTTAAACATTGATGCTCTGAGATAATGCTCTTAAGGGACAGGAAGCCTTGAGAAGCCGCTGTCTAATGTCTACTCAATTAACCCCATCTTTAATTTGACCCTTACCTGCCGATTCTGCAGAGAACCAAACAAAGGTTTGTCTTCGTATCTGAGTAAACTTTCTAAAATAAAAGAAGTAACACTTTAATGAACGTAGTAAATAAGTGTCTGGGTTTGTTCTTCATGTGAAGGTCATCATCACATCCTTACCTATGGACTGTATGGTAAATGCACATGTGTTCCATGTCAATACTGGTAGCCGGGGGTCACTGGCATTATGTGGAGCCTTCAGTCCTGTGCCAAACACAATATTGGCAAAATGGACCAGCATTTCTTTTGTACTAGTGGAATATTTTGGCCTAATAAAAAGTATATAAGTATTCTTTATGTTATACAGAAAGCTCAATTTACAGTGACATATTAATAACACCTTTAAAAAAGGAGATTTTTGGGTACTCACCGTAAAATCCTTTTCTCTTAGCCTCTAATTGGGGGACACAGGACCTTGGGTTGTATGCTGCTGTCCACTAGGAGGCAACACGAAGTATTATCTGAAAAAGATAAATGGCTCCTCCTCTGCAGTATACACCCCTGAGACAATCCTCAGATCCTCAGTGTTGTACTAAAGCAGTAGTAGCAAGTATAAACAACATAGCCTTAAATAATCAGGCAACCATACAAGATAACCAAAAGGAACAAACAGACGTCAACAAGGTCCGGTGGACCAACAGGGTGGGTGCTGTGTCTCTCAATTAGAGGCTAAGAGAAAAGGATTTTACGGTGAGTACACAAAAATCTCCTTTTCTCCTTCGCCTCATTGGGGGACACAGGATCTTGGGACGTCCTAAAGCAGTGCCTGGGTGGGAAGCTACACCGGCTGCACATTACATGTGAGTCACTGCAGCCTGCGGCAACCAAGACTGGCAACTGCCGAGGACTGGGTATGCACGTTGTAATGTTTCACAAATGTGTGAAGGCTGGACCATGTGGCTGCTTTGCATACCTGTTGAACAGTCGCCTGGTGCCTAATAGCCAAGGAAGCTCCAACCGCTCTGCTGGAGTTGCGCCTTAATGCCTGAGGGAATAGGCAGGAGTCGAAGCTGATAAGCTTCCTGAATGGTGGTTTTGATCCACCTGGCTCCATATGGCTAGAGTAGCCTTGGAGGCTGGCATACCCTTTTGTATCCTTCGAGTCAGCCTTTCAGAAGGATTCAGTTCTAGACACGTATATTCTGAGTGCTTAAACTAGATCCAGGGAGTGCAGGGCCCTTTCTACCCGGTGTACCGATGCCGGCAATGAAATGTCTTCATTCAGATGACATTGGGATACCACCTTCAGAGTGAAGGAAGGTACCGGCCTGAGCACAACCTTGTCTTGGTGAAAAACCAGAAAAGGTGCCTTACAGGAAAGAGCTGCAAGCTCTGAGACTCACGGATCGATGTAATCGCTACAAGGAAAACCACCTTTTGGGACAACAGCCAAAGGGGAATGTCCTGAAGTGGTTCGAAGAGAGGCTTCTGGAGAGCGTCCAGGACTAGATTAAGATCCCAGGCATCTAGGGGTCTTTTGAAATGGGGGACCAGGTGGCATACCCCTGAAAACAGGTTTTAACTTTAGGGTTAACCGTTAGTCTTCTTTGAAAGAGCACCGACAGAGGAAACCTGTGCCTTGATGGAAGCAAGTGCAAGGCCCTTGTCCAGTCCCGATTGGAGAAAAACTAAGATATTTGGCAAGGAGAATTGCAGGGGTGCTTGATCTCAAGATTTGCGCCATGACGAATAGAGTTTCCACTTGCGATGGTATATCTTCGACGACACCGGCTTCCTTGCTCTGATCATGGTCTGTATGACCTCCAGAGAAAAACCAGCCTGAGTTAAAACCCAGGTCTCAAGGGCCACGTCGTCAAATTCAGGGCCTGAGAATTCGGGTGGTAAATCGGTCCCTGGGAAAGTAGATCTGGTCGGTCTGAAGGACGCCATGGAACGTCGGCGGTGAGCTGTACGAGGTTGGTGTACCACGCTCTCCTGGGCCAGTCCGAAGCAATTAGGATTACTGGAATCCCTTCCAGCTTGATCTTCCTGACCACTCTGGGTATGAGAGGTAGGGAAGATGTAGGGAATCCGAAACTGGGTCCAAGGCTGGACGAGAGCATCTACGCCCAGAGACTGTGGGTCGTGTGACCTGGCCATGTAGTCGGGAACCTTGGCATTGAGACGGGACACCATGAGGTCTATGTCTGGGGTACCCCAATGCCTGCAGAGTTGGTGAAAGACTTCCGGGTGGAAAGCCCACTCTCCGGGTGCAATGTCTTGTCGGCTGAGAAAAACGGCTGCCCAATTGTCGACCCCTGGAATGTGGGCTACTGATAGAACAGAGATGTTGTTTTCTGCTCAGAGGAGAATTGGTTTGACCTCCTGCATGGCAAGACTGCTGCGGGTCCTGCCTTGGCGATTTATGTAAGCCACTGCTGTGGCGTTGTCTGATTATATTCTGATGTGGCGGCCCGCTAGAAGTCGATGGAGCGATCCAAGTGCCATAGAAATGGCTCGAATTTCCAGGAGGTTGATGGGCAGTGTGGATTCCGATTGCGTCCATCTGCCTTGGGCAGTGTGGTGGAGATACACAGCTCCCCAGCCGGTGAGACTCGCATCTGTGATAAGTACCTCCCAGCAAGCTGGGAGGAACGACCTGCCCCGGGTCAGGGAAAGAGGTCGTAGCCACCAGAGGAGAAAATGTCTGGTGGTAGGTGAGAGGCGAAAGGTTTTGTCCAGTGAGTGGGGGTTCTTGTCCCAGATAGAAACAATCTGCATTTGGAGAGATCTGAGGTGCAGTTGTGCAAATGGGACTGCCTCTATCGCAGCGACCATGCGACCCAGCACTCGCATGGCGAACCGAAGAGAGAGAGGATTTTGGTGACACAACTGGCGAACTTCCTGCTGTAGAGTTCGGGACCTGTCCCGAGGGAGAAGAACCAACCCCTGGGAAGTATCGAATAGCATTCCCAGAAAAGTTAGAGACTGACTTGGGACTGGAGAAGACTTGGGTAAGATAATTAGCCAACCTTGGCGAACTAGGGTATCTATGGTGATACACGGTGTTCGCAGTCCCTGAAAGATGGAGCCTTGACGAGGAGATCGACTAGGTATGGTAGTACGACTATTCCTCTGGAGTGAAGTATGGTCATGACGGCCGCCATGACCTATGTGAAAACTCTTGGAGTTGTCGCGAGGCCAAATGGGAGGGCCACGAACTGAAAGTGGTCTTCGCCGACTGCAAAGCATAGGAATTTTTGATGGACCTGAGTAATTGGGATGTGTAGGTATGCATGTCTATGGAGGCGAGGAATTCCCCTCTGTCTGTAGAGGCTATGATGGAGTGAAGAGAGTTGATGGCATGGTAAAAGCCTCGGGACGTTGAAGGTGATTGTGGAGGGGCAGATGGAAAGAAACAATATGGAGGCCTGGAGAGGAACTCGATTTTTATCTGAAAGACCCTAGTTCTCTCACCCAATTGTCGGTAATGACCTTGAGCCAAATATGGTGAAAACAGTGTAGTCGGCCTCCAATTAGCGACGTGTCTTCCAGGGAGAATGAGTCAAGAGGAGAATCATTGAGATCTATTTCCTCTGGGCTCGGTCTGTCTAGATCCGGATTGCCATCTAGAACTAGATTTTTGGGATTGAGAGCGTCTATCTCTGCACGGAGATTGGCCACTGTGTTCGGACGGTTGGGAAGCTGACCATTCAAACGAGTTCCGAAAGGAACGGAACCGTGTTTGCTGACGGCTAACAAAAGGGCGCTTAGACTTGTGTTGAGGTAGTGAGGTACTTTTACCTCCTGTTACATCAGAGATTAACTTATCTAGCTTTTCACCGAAGAGGCTTCCGCTGAGATAAGGGAGTGAGGCAAGAGACTTTTTGGAGGCGGGGTCCGATGTCCATTCCCGAAGCCAGAGAGCCCTTCTAATAATGATGGTGTTAGAGGCTGCGCAGTTTGCCACATCTAAGGAGGCGTGCATAATATATTCTGCCACAACAGAAATCTGAGAAGTTAAGGTGGATAGTTGTGGGTCCGCATTACTGGCAGTCAGGGCCTCCTGTCAGGGAGTTAGACCAGGCATATATCGCCTTTGCGACCCATACTAATGCAAATCAGGAGGACAAGGACGACCATGTGGCCTCGAATACCGATTTGGCCATGTGCTCCACTTGACTCTCAGCTGCATCTTCGATAGAGGAGCTGTCAGGGATGGAGAGGAGTGTCTTAGTAGACAGTCGTGAGACGGGAGGATCCACCTGAGGAGAATCTGACCAGGTCTCTGTAATTGCAGACAAGAAGGGGTACCGACACTCCATTGCCTTTCTACTCCCAAACCTTTTGTCAGGATGAGATCTATGCCTGTGTAGGATCTGCTGAAATTCTGCGTGGCCTGAGAAGTACTTTTGTGGGCGTTTTGCCTTTGTGAAGGAAACTGCATTATCAGGAGTTTCCGTTTGAGGATCAGAGACATCTAGGGTCTGATTGACTGCTGTGATAAAGTCCTCAATTCTGGCGGTAGATTCAGAATAATCTAAGTCCAGTTGTGTATCCAGGTCATGATCTCACTCAGACCCATGGTGCCTACGTGATGCAGGTGAGTCTTGTCGGCTGTCTCTAGAGCATGAGACCTGAGAGCCGGTGGAATATGCAGGTGAAGGAAATCTCCTTGACCTTTTCCTTGTGTCCTCGGACCTTGAGGAGTAGTTGTGACGATGTGAACGCCTAAGAGGCTTATTATCGCCCGTGGAGTCCTGTGGCGTAGTGTTAGGACTCACAGTCACGGGTGTCAAGTGGTTCTGCCGGGTCTGAATCAAGTTAAGGGTTCCGTCACATGTAGCAATATCGGTGGCGATTTGACGTGAGCACGCATGTTTCGGGCACTTTTCTTCACATCGCCGTCGCGCTGTCACACATAGAGATCTCGTGTTCGATGTTCGGCGATCCTGCCCTCCGAAAATCGCCTGCAGAAGACCGGAAGCGATTTTCCCTTCACACATCGCCGCGTCACATGCCACCATCGAAGCAGCGATGTCACCATAGTGTTTTGATAGGGGCGTGCTAAAGTGTGTTTCACCGCTCCCCTATCACTGCGATTGGTGGACGGAACTGCGTTCCCATTGGTCAGCCTTGCGTGAAGGCACGGGTCATCAAATAAAGCGTTTCGTTCACAGCAAGCCAATCGGAACGCAGTACCACCCACCAATCGCTGCAGATGCGGCGTGAAATAAACATCATCTAAGCACGCCTACGGGATTTATTTCCGGAACGCTGGGTACATCGCTATCGCCCTGTCACATGCCATGAAGCACTGATATCGCCTGGTGGATATCTCCCGATTTCCCTGCAGAGCAGGGCGATCAGGCAACGCACCACTGGTGGTTTCGCGCCGTAAAATCGCCCTATCACACACCGCAATGCACATGCGATGTGGTGGCGATATTGCCGCATTCGGAGATTGCTTAGCAGATCTCCCGGCGATATCGCTACGAGTGACGGTACCTTTAGAGGAGACTTTCTCCCTACACTGTGTTATAAACTGCGACAGCAGAACTGCACATTCCGGTGCTTTTTTGGGCGGCCGGGAGGCAGGGCTGGGCAGCGCTGTTGTAAGCTAGGCCCAAGCCGGGACCTAGATTATAGTGCGGCCCCGAAAACGGCTCTCCGGAACTTCCACAGCAGGGGACCCCCTGCAGAAACATATGCAAGTAAGGAGTTGCCCCCCGCTAGGACTACTGGGTACAGTACTGTGCCGCCGTAACGCTGTGCCCGGCAGGGCTCTATGCGTGCCTGGGATGTGGTCTCAACCTTCAGACCCCGTAGGGGTGAGAGGGAGAATAGATTGCCAGCGCGGAGGTCCAGGAACCTACTGGATCCACGATTATGGACTAGAACCATAGCAGCAAAATGGCAGGAACAGCTCTGAGAAGAGCCCTGACAGGGGATCCTAGAGCAAGCAGAGCTGCAGGGCCCTGCATCAGATCAGGGGCACTGGTGACACCTCAGGGGCAGTAAGCTCTATTGCAGTTATAGGAGTACATCCTGAGCAGAGCGAGGTAGTACTGCCACTAGGGTGCATGCAGTGCAGATGGTGCAACATGCAGTATATGTCTTAGACTTCTTGCCCTTTGGTCCTGACATGGTGCCTGAGTATATAGGCCCTGTGAGGACTAGTCCCTGCTGTGTATAATGCAGGGAGGTGATATGGGATGGAAGGGGAGCTGCAGCAGAGTATGCTGAGCTGCTTAACAGTTCCTATGGCTGCAATGCCTTAGATACCGCTCTCTCCCTCGATCCTGTGTCCCCCAGCATCTGTGGAGACCTGTGCAGTGTAATTCTGATGCCTCTGGAGTGGATTCAGGGTCCAGGGAGCATTTTGGTGCTGTTAATGGCGCCAAAACAGTGTCCCACGCTGCAGGAGAGGTGCGAGAGGAAGCGCCGCCTCTCAGTGCTGACGCGGCGGCCGGGGGCGGGGAACGCAAAACTAGGCCAGAAGCTGGGGCCTGTAGTAGATTTTGCGGCCGAAAATAGAGGTGGGCCAGCGCGGTGGTTCGCGCGGACATGCGGGAGGAGCGGGGGCCGTGGAGCAGCGCTTGTAAGAGCGATGCCTGTAGGCTGCCCTAATATAGGGTGCCTAATGGGCCGCTATCACCTGTGGGGCTGTGGATCCTCGTAGAAGCTGCATCCGTCCTGCTGCGGAGCCCCTCTGCCGGTTTTTGTTTCCATCTGTCTTGCTGCTTGCGATGGGGACATGGAGCATTACTATGACCCAGAGCCCCATCTGTGGGGACTGGGGAGGAATGCGGGCCTCAGAACCGGCAAGTCTGGAGATCACTTTAACCCTGCACCTCCAACAGTGGAGGGCCGAGGAAGGAATAGCCCTTATCAGACAAAGTAGCTCGACCCAGAGTTCCAACTGTGGGGTCTGGGGAGGTACCTGTGGTCGACATGTCCCTTCAAAAAGTAAAAATGCAGCTCCAAAAAGTCAAAATAATGGAGAGAGAGTAAGTATGCCTGCCTCCTACAGACACTAAGCAAAAACTGAGGATCTGAGGATTGTCTCAGGGGGTGTATACTGCAGAGGAGGAGACACTTATCTTTTTCAGATTATACTTAGTGTCGCCTACTAGTAGACAGCAGCATACAACCCAAGGTCCTGTGTCCCCCAATGAGGCAAAGGAGAAAGTATATTGTTTTGATACTTTTAAAGAGTAATTAACTTTTTTTTGTTAAATAGCTTAAAAAAACTTTAATAACTTAAATCCTCTTTTAATAAGGGATTGGTCTTCGTTCCTGACAAAAAAGCATGTCAGTGGCCTCTAAACTCCTGCTATTCTTCAGTCTATTTGCTGCCATCAGCTGCATTGAAATCATAGTGTATTCATTTGGAGTACAGATGATGGCAGTGGTGGGCCAGCTCAGTCATTGTCTTCTCCTCATTTAGAATACAGATGATTGCAGTGGTGGACCAGCTCAGTTGCCGTTTCCTCATTTGGAGTACAGATGATGGCAGTGGTGCCCCAGCTCAGCTACTACTGTGTCATCCGCTGAGGTTTACAAGCAAAAAAATTGTGCGGTGTTTGTTGGGAGCGCTAAGGGCAGCTTTACACACACTAACTTCTGAACAGATCCCTGGTTGCAGTGAAATCATGGACACATTGTTCCATTTTGTACACAGCCACAAAATGGAGCAATGTGTCCATGATTTCACTACAACCAGAGATCTGTTCAGAAGTTGGTCACAGAAGTTGGTGTGTGTAAAGCGGCCCTAAAGCACACAAGGGGCAAAGATTTTTTCTCTTGTTTCACATATGGTTCCCGTCTGTGCGGGTGAGCAGTGAGAGCTGCTTGATGGCACCGTTCCAAATCCAGAGTCAAGGACCTGCCGTGACGTCAATAGGAAACGCCCATTCTAGTCATGCGGTCGGGTCCTGTGACCGCCGCTGGGAGGAGCTCTGGGCACTGGCGTCACGGCGTGTTCCCTCTACGCTGGCTCTCCTCTAACTGCTTTAACCGGGGTTGTGCAAGGTTGCACAACCCTGTTTGGTGAGTAGCCACGCTTGTGGTAACTTTGATCTTAACCTCAGGTCCTTCTCATGGTGCGCTCCATGTTTTGTTTAGGTTGCTTTCACATTTGTGGTTTTTGCAAATCCGGCAAAATTCCAGTATTTTTGCAAAAACCGCATCCTGCAAATTGTGGCAAGACTGTGGCAAGACTGCGTTCTGGCTGATGCATTTCCTATAGAACTTGTGGACATGTGCATCAAGTTTGCCTGATCTGCTGGAATTGCTAAAAACGCTAATGTGAAAGTAGCCTTATCTGGCGGGAAATGGTCCTGATGAGCAGAACACGGAGAGGAAAACACAGGGGCTAAGCCACCACTGCCATCATCTGTACTCCAAATGAGGAAGAGACAGGCACTAAGCTGACCCATCACTGCCATCATCTGTACTCCAAAGGAAGAGGAGACAGGCACTGAGTTGACACATCGCTGCCATCATCTGTACTCCAAAGGAAGAGGAGACAGGCACTGAGCTGACACATCGCTGCCATCATCTGTACTCCAAAGGAAGAGGAGACAGGCACTGAGCTGATACATCACTGCCATCGTATGTGCTTCAAATGAAAAGGCAGACACTGATAGAATCAGCAAAATTAACTACGCTTATTGTTACATCTGGGGCACCCACAAGTCCCAACGTAAATTAACATATTGAAGCAAGTGACTGCAGGTGATCGAGTGCTATAGACGCAGTCATATTAACTCTTTTGTAGTTGCTCAGACCCTACGTCTGACAAAATGCTTTGCCCCCTTTTTTTTACTGCTTTGGAAATCCTCAAAGAGAAGGAGTATGGTTAAATACCCCAAAAGGACGGACACTTGTGATGTGACGTAAAAGTCTAGCTGATGGACAATTGGAGCTGCAGTGATGATGTATAATGTTAAAAAAGTTAACTAAATGTTAATATTTGTCATAGAAAAATTATAAAATACATAAAGACATCTCTTTGGTCTAGAGAGGACATAACTCCATGTTCAGTGTAGGGCTGGATAGTTATAACTGGGGAAGAGAAAGAAAGACATGGCACTTCCATCTTCCTTTAAGTAAATCCTCCTGGTGTGGGCAGGTAATTAAAACTGGTATATCTGCTAGGAAACCGCAGTAAAGTTACATTTAGGGTCAAAAGGACAACTGGATTTACCAGTACCACAAGAACAAAGGGGTTTTCACTGGAGGTGTCAAAACATGATGCCTAAGTTCCTGGGACTCTAAGCTTCAACGGGTTAGCCAGATGGTCTGTAACTGGGCAGAATATTTCCCATTTACTGTATAGAAAGACATCGCGGAAGAACAAGATAGTTAATATGCACAATTGGCCCATAATCCAGTTACAACACAGCAATTTTATTATTACAGTCTAGGCTGTCCTGGAAACATGAGCCCAGGATGAGGCATAAAAAAGCTGGTTGGCACAAAAGAAAGTCATTCACATGTGAGGGTCAGCCGATCCTGATTGTGATCCATAATTCCTTTTCTCCTCCCCGAAGGAAACAGAATATAACTTTAGACTGGAAATGTATGTATTTCTGTTATTTCTCCCTTTTTATTTTATAACTGTTTTACATATGCGTGTAATTTTTATGTTTATTGCTTATACCTTTTTCTTGTAAGCATTGTATTCTTTATATTAAAACTTGATCCTTGTATGCTCCAAAGAATCCATAGCCTTACAGTGAATGTGTGACCCTGTTGATTGTCAGACAATAGTTTATTTCGGGGACCCATCAACCCTGTGTGTTTGATGAGTGGTGGCAATGTGTTGTGTAGACGAGATGTGCGGATAGTGTCGGGCTGTGATTTATGCTCACTTTACAGCCTATAACAGAGGTTGAGTGCTGGATTTATAAATTAACCCTTGGAGGGGCACCCACATTGCAGGCTGAGAAGTGGATACGTGACAATGTGAAAAAAACATTTTTTTGCATATGAGCCATTTAACTATCTCTTTTACTGCTACTTTCAGATCTAATGTGCACCATCATCTGGATTCCCAACGTGCTGTTCACATGCTCCTTCAGAAATGATCAATGCGTGGATTTGTTAATCAATTAATAAAAGAAACAATGATGTGACACTTACGGTGCCTGTACCCCAAAGCTCAAAATGGATCTGAACTCATGGCATTGACTGTCTTCACTTTTAATAAATTCCGGGTAATAGGTCTTTTGTTCTATAATAAAAAATTGACATAGCACAGTTATTCTCCGTATTGACAACAAGCACTCGTTTGTTACAGTCAAGCTGGACATAAGTTGGTCTATGAAGATAAGAAGAGATCCTTGTAAAAGCGAGACACAAGAATAATAGGCTGAAAGCTGGAGATATCTGATCACATCCAATAAGTGGATAGAGTCACACGGTTCAGCACCTCTTAAAATAAAAACTTCTTTTGTTCATTCATTTTAACATTAAAACCAAGACAATAGACCTAAGGAGCAACGTTTCATGTTGGAACGAACCAAAGAAAGTACGGTAGTCTTTATCTCAAGCGGTGTCGCAACGTGAAAGTACGCCGGCAAGTTGGTGCAGAGCATGCCGATAAAACTGGGTCATGCCGGACATTCAGCAGGCACGAAAGCCAACGATATATTTTGTATTATTTACATTTGCTACATTAAAGCGAATGATAAGTAACGTTCCATGCGATATTAGGACAAAACAATCCCACCAAAGTACGAGCCATCTTACATGAGACCCTAATAATGCATGTGGACAGGGTATAGTTTAGAATACAAATTAAAGGAAATCTGTCAGCAGGTTTTTGCTACGTCAACTGAGAGCAGTCTAATGTAGTAAGAGAGATTCTGATTTCAACGATGTATCACTTGTTATACTCAGTGTTTTAAGACATAGCAGAGCTGTGAAAAATAACCCCAACCACACCGCATCTCTGTGTACATTGCATATTGACAGAAACCTGCTTATCAGAGAAGGGGGTGATGGTTGGACCAGGGAGTATGCAGGTGTTAAGGTGTTATCTGGAATTAATATATAAAAAAAAAATGTCCCCAAGTTTAACAGGCAAGTAGCTGCACCTACCTGCCTGTTGTGCCCGGCGCCAGTCACTGCCGTTTACCCACAACACAGAGCGGGCACAAACCACTCCTGCTGGGGATAAGATGATCGGGTAAACAGAGCAAAGGTGGATTTTCCGCTCTGCGGAAGTGGACGGGACAGCCGGCATCACGCTGATTGACGCTGGCTCTCTCTATCTGACTGGGGGAGCCGGCTGTCAATCAGCATGATGTCGGCTTTGACACTTGTCGACATACAGGGAGAATCCTCCACACTGTAGTTGTGACATCAACTAAAGTGGTAAAATCACCAACAGGAGTGGTCCGTGACTGCTCCGGTCGGCAGTGAACGGCGCAGAGTACAACAGGCAGGTAAGTGTCAGCTACCTGCCCGTTAGTGCCTTGGCACAATTTTTTTTTATTATTAAGAAATCCAGGATAACCCCTTTAACAGGGGCGGACCGTCACCCCCGGGGGCCCTGGTGCAGGAGAGGACCGGGGGGGGGGGGGGGGGGGCTACTGGCGTCGGCGCGGCCCGGGGGGAGGGGTTCCGCTGGCCGTCGGCGCGGCCCGGAAAGGGGGGGGGGGGGGGGGAGGGTGCCGCTGGGGGCCGCAGGCGCGATGCTCTCCTACCTGGGAGCCGCGCAAAGTGTTCTAGGAGCCGGAGGAGCAGAGGAGAGGAGGGGCGGGATCAGGCAGAGGAAGCAGGAAGCTCTCTGCTTCCCTTGCCTGACCCTCCTCTCCTCTGGCGGCGGCTTGCGGGGGTCCGCTGGAGGCCCCCCTCCAGGCTTGAAGGGGCCCCCAGCCGGTCGGGACCCTGGTGCAGCTGCACCAGTGTAGTTCCGCCCCTGCCCTTTAATTGTCCAGTAATCTCCTGCTTATAAACACTCATTATATTGAAACAACAGCACACAGCCTCATAAGTGATACATCCCTGGAATCAGTGTCTCAGCTCCCACCTCATGCTGTGCTCAGATTACAAAGCAAAACAACCTGCTGATGGATTTCCTTTCAAGGTCATAAACACTCTGGTTAAGTACCAGCCAAACTCGCCATTTTTATGTACAATATTGATTGAATATCTAATGTGATTGGGGTTACCCCTGACACTTCTCCAAGATGTTAAGGGGTGGGGGGAGGGGGAAGAAAGATAAGACCTGTTGAATTTCAATGGCCGATCGTTTAGTTCTACCTGCAGATAAGCTGCTGTCAATGACATCTGCTGGGAGGGTCAGTGGATCTCTCACATAGAACATAGGAGCCTCCGGCTGAGAACTACAAGGTACGGGGCAGCCTGAGACTGCTATAGACCCAACAATTGCTCAACAGACACCTATGTCAAGTGTATGGGTGCTTTACGGTGTACAGAGCAATTGGAGAACACCATCGGCCCAATGACCGCTCAGCAGACATCTATGTAAAGTGTATGGGTGCTTTACGGTGTACAGAGCAATCGGAGAACGCCATCGGCCAATGACCTCAGCAGACACCTATGTAAAGTGTATGGGGAGCTTTACTGTGCTCGGAGAAGTCAGAGACAGCTATCGGCCCAATGACTGCTCAGCAGACACCTATGTAAAGTGTATGGGGAGCTTTACTGTGTACGGAGAAGTCAGAGACAGCTATCGGCCCAATGACTGCTCAGCAGACACCTATGTAAAGTGTATGGGGAGCTTTACTGTGTACGGAGAAGTCAGAGACAGCTATCGGCCCAATGACTGCTCAGCAGACACCTATGTAAAGTGTATGGGGAGCTTTACTGTGTACGGAGAAGTCAGAGACAGCTATCGGCCCAATGACTGCTCAGCAGACACTATGTAAAGTGTATGGGAGCTTTACTGTGCTCGGAGAAGTCAGAGCAGCTATCGGTCCAGACACCTATGTAAAGTGTATGGGGGCTTTAGTCTGTATGGGGCAGTTGGAAGAGACAGGTATACTTGTGTACAGCCAGCTTTATAGATACAGTTATAAAACAGAGAAAAAAAAATTAAGCAGAAACCTTTAGTGATTTTCAAATTATAACCAGATAGCCTGGTCCCAACAATATCCAACCACCGAGACAGCGACAGAACCTCCCCCAATGTTTCAGCATCCAAACTGCAACAAAGAAGAGAACATATAATGAAATGACAAATGCTTGAAACACTTCCATCAGAATTGTACATTATAGTGTTAAAGCATCTGTAGAAAGAAACAAGGCACATTGTACCGCACACAAGGCCGCCATAAAACAAGAATACAACAATCAAGCACTTGCACGGTTTCACAATCACCTGTTCACTTGTTCTGCCAAATGGGGATGATGGGGATGACAGCGTTACAGTGACACTTGCACAAAGGGCATAAATATTCTCCATGTCGGAGGTCATATACCAGATCCGAATGAAGACGCTGCCGTGAGCTCGTCTGAACGGCCTCAAAAAACCTGGAGAGATCAGAAATTGGTATTAAACACAACTACAGATGGAATGAGGAAGAGAAGAACTTTTGCTAATTTTCTTACGTTTAGGGAGTATCATCATTTTCAGCATTGCTTCTACAGCCTGCTTAAATGTAACGAAATTCTTCACATTCATATGAACTTTACCACTTTGCTGAAATACCAATAAGACCACGTCACCAAGTATTGAGAAGGAACGGATTTTTCATCCTGGCAGATAATAACCATCAGTGAAGTTCAATTTTGAGCAGCCTAGATAGGTCCAACCAGGGTATTCGCCAAACCTAGATAGGTCCACCAGGGTATTCTCCAAACCTAGATGGGTCCACCAGGGTATTCTCCAAGCCTAGATAGGTCCACCAGGGTCCTCACCACCGTTATCTTGATTGCATTAAGCCTTCAGATTGCTAGTCTTCCTCTTCGCCTTGAACCTTCTATTCTTCCCACCATGATGTCCTTCTCCAGTGATTTCTCTTCGTATGATGTGTAGACAAGTTTTAGGTTGGTGATCTTTGCTTCAAGTGACATGTCTGGTTTGATTTGTTCCAGTATTAAATTTGCTTGTTCTTCTTGCCAGCCATGGTATTGATAACATCCTTCTCCAGCTCCACATTATGAAGTGTTGATTCTTCTTCTGTCTTGTTCCTTTATCGTCCAGGTTTCACATGTCAGACTATGACCTCTGGGAGCGCAAATAGCCTGGTAAAAACTCTATTGGACATGTCAGACTATGTATGAGCCGTGTCTTCATCAGCTGTGAAATATTCCTTAATTTGAAGGCCTTGCCCAGTGACTTCGTTGTTGATTTGGCCCTTTCTCCTATTGATTTCGAATGTTATCGTTGCATCATGAGTGACCATTGATCCAAGTAGGTTGAAGTCCTTTACAACCTCCAGTTCATCACCATTCAACTCAAGTAGTCACTTAGCAAAAAGGAGTAGAAAAAGTTCACAGAAACCATGTCCAGTGGTCAGGTCAGTAGTCTGTGGCCGCTGGACAGGAGCATTATGAGCCACCTCCTACATGCTGATATTCGCGGCCCTGCTTTTGATTAGCTGCCAAGGCGTGACATCATGCGTGCATCACATCTACTAATTGAGAGCAAAGCCACAAATCCCGACAGGTAGGAGGAGGTTGGCAATGCTTGTCTCCAGTGGTGACGAACTACTGACCTGACCACTAGACAAGGGTACTGACAATCAATTTTCTCATCTCCATTACGTGGTTCTTCAGCTGTCTTATAGGAAAGGTCTCCACTCAAGACTCCCTTCTATCACTTACCGTAAAAAGCAGCCAACAATGACTCCCTCCATGGACAACAAGAGTCAATTTATTTAATTGGGTTGTATGTAACACTACATCTCCCTGAATGGCTTATGATCGGTAGCCACACCAATAAAGAGAATCAAAAGGGCCAAAAATATCATATCATTTCCCTGTAAAGCGGTGTTACTGGCCACTTGGCCGTGCACACAACTCCAGCATAGACCTGTTCACTTGAATGGGACTGTGCTGGAGCTCCCTGCGGGCTGGTACCAGCAAGTGACACTGTACAGGAAAACAAAAATGAAGAATATGCTGAATACACAGGTTGGCAGGATCAAAAAGTGTTAGCATATCCTAAAGATTCCTACAGAATATAGCAGAATAGGAATTGGTAAAGCAGAAAATAACATTTTACATCATATGAATCTTGAGGATACTATTTTTTATTAAGCCTAAACTTAAAAACACAGTGGTAGTCATAAATCAATTGTACTCATACTCTAGTACCTCCCTCTAGCTGTTGCCTCTGACTCTAGTTCCCCCCTCTGCTTCTAATGTACTCTCCTAGCTCTACCCACTGCCTCTAGCTCCTCTATCCCATCCCTTTACCTACTACCTCTGCCTCTAGCTCCTCCCACTGCCTCTAGCACCTCTATCCCATCCCTTTACCTACTACCTCTGCCTCTAGCTCCTGCCTCTGCCTCTAGCGCCTCTATCCCATCCCTTTACCTACTACCTCTGCCTCTAGCTTCTCCCTCTGCCTCTAGCACCTCTATCCCATCCCTTTACTACATCTGCCTCTAGCTCCTCCCACTGCCTCTAGCTTATCCCTCTGCCTCTAGCTCCTCTATTCCATTTCTTTACCTACTACCTCTGCCTCAAGCTCCTCCCTCTGCCTCAAATATACAGCTGCCTCTAGCCCCCCTTTACCTACTGCCTCTAGCTCCTCCATCTGCCTCTAGCTCCTCCCTCTGCCTCTAGCACCACCCTGTGCCTCTAGCACCACCTGTGCCTCTAGCACCACCCTGTGCCTCCAAATCCTACAGCTGCCTCTTGCCCCTTCCTCTGTCTCTAGCACCACCCTCTGCCTCTAGCTCCTTGCCCTGCCTCTATCTCCTCTCTCTCTGCCTCTAGCTCCTCCCTCTAGCTCCTCCTTCTGCCTCTAATACAGCTGCCTCTAGCCCCTCCCTTTACCTACTGCCTCTAGCACCACCCTGCCTCTTGCCCCACCCTCTGCCTCTAGCACCACCCTCTGCCTCTAGCACCACCCTCTGCCTCTAGCACCACCCTCTGCCTCCAATGCCTACAGCTGCCTCTAGCACCACCCTCTGCTCAATGCCTACAGCTGCCTCTAGCACCACCTCTGCCTCTAGCACCACCCTCTGCCTCCAATGCCTACAGCTGCCTCTAGCACCACCCTCTGCCTCCAATGCCTACAGCTGCCTCTAGCACCACCTCTGCCTCTAGCACACCCTGCCTCTAGCACCACCCTCTGCCTCTAGCACCACCCTCTGCCTCTAGCACCACCCTCTGCCTCCAATGCCACAGCTGCCTCTAGCACCACCCTCTGCCTCTAGCACCACCCTCTGCCTCTAGCACCACCCTCTGCCTCTAGCACCACCCTCTGCCTCTAGCACCACCTCTGCCTCCAATTCCTACAGCTGCCTCTTGCCCTCCCTTTACCTACTACCTCTGCCTCCAGCCCCTTCCTCTGCCTTTCCAGATGTTATGACCGCCAACTGTTATCTCCTATCTCAGCTATGAAAAGGCAGTGTTAATTCTTAATTCAGATTTTAAACAAGAACTGAGAGTTAACTATCAGTCCAAGAGGAGAAAGAAGCAGATTTTTCTGATAATATATATTGCAAAGTTTCTTATTTTCATGTGTAGTGTTGAATTAAGAATTAATGTATTACTTTAGATCATTATATGATGTCAGCTTGGAAGTTATCTCAATGTAAGTGGATAAAAATGGAGCAGAATACTGCACTGCGTCAATAGGTGCCACAGTCACTTCAGTTGGTAATATTTATCTTCATAGCTTCTCTACTTTATGTGATTAATTTTTATTTAAGGGAACATGTCAGCAGGTTTTTGCTAAGTAAGCTGAGGCCAGCATGCTGTAGGGGTTAAAGAGGACCTGTCACCCCGCTGTTGCATGGCAATCTAAATACAGCACTGAATGCAGCATGTCTGCTGCATTCAGGGAAGGGATACCCCATGTGTATGTGTGCTGTATAACCCGAGATATAGCCTTAGGCAAACTCACTGTTAAAAGTCAGGAGGGCATTCCCTGGTGCAGGAGTCAGCTTGATTCACGGGGCCATTCACTCCCCCTGCCTCTCTGTGCCGCCTCCTGCTGTGCTAGCTCTGCCCTCCTCCTGTCTGTCACTCATCCTGCCTCACACAGCATGCAAATCATTTGTCCTGACGTCAGCTACAGATTCCTTTTCTGCTGTCTAAACAAAGCATAAACAGCACAGCAGGAGGCGGCACAGAGAGGCAGAGAGGGAGGGAATGGCCCGTGAATCAAGGCTGACTCCTGCACCAGGGAATGCCCTTCTGACTTTTAACAGTGAGTTTGCCTAAGGCTGTATCTCAGGGTACACAGCACACAGACACATGGGGGACTCCTTCCCTGAATGCAGCAGACATGCTGCATTCAGTGCTTTATTTGGATTGCCATGCAGCATGGGGGTGACAAGTCCTCTTTAAAAATAAAAATCAACTGTGCCTCTCTTATCAGCCTATGTTTACTTAAACTAAAGGTATTATCACCTGGTGAATAATATTATAGGACTACTTTGTGATGCACAGGGCAGTCCGACACTCCCCATGTGTGATTAACAACTCACAAGCTCTATAGAGAGCCTGGTATGGGCGGGGGCAGCTCTCCCAGCTCTGCCGTGTTCCTGAATCTAAATTCTTTGATTGTGTGAGAATAGCTGCAGCCAGTAATCTATGTGATACATCGTTGGATTCAGGGTTCCTTTGCCTGCATAATGTTGCTGTCAGTTGAGGTAGCAAAAGCCTGCTGAGCAGACCTCCCTTTAAGGATAAACAAATGTTAGAGGAGTTTGAAGGAAATAAATAAGAAAAAGTTCCGCTAAGACTTCCTTCAAATGCCTAAGGATTTATGCAGGGTGGTTACTGTAATATGGTGTCACTAATAAGACTTATAAGACTGTGGAATAAGACACTTACTTCTGCCAGCAGGTCACATGCATCACGTGACCACAGCTCCCAGTATAGGTCCCACAAGACAACTCAGGGCTTGTAAAGAGTGGATCAAATGTTTCTGGCAATGATAAGATATTTGTAGTAAATAATTGCAGAACATAATACAAAAAATTAAATCAATAATTTTAAATATCCACAAATTTACTAATGATACTTATATTAAAGCCATTAACAAATGTCGCTTTTTTGGGAACCACAAAATGATCAATGATAACCTACAGACCCCACTGACTTATAAAGCGGTATACTAGGCACCGTCCGGGTGTTCTGCATGTAGAACGTGTCAGTGGAGTTTATTTATTCTCTTACCAATTAAAGAATGGACGACATCTGAATTCGAAGAAAAAAAATTCTAATTTATTCTTGCTAACAAGAGACAAAATGTCTGAGTCAATATGATGTTGGTCAGGTTTATACATCCAGAAAAAAGGCAAATTTCAGGAGGATGTTTTGAGAGATGGTAACTGCTTTTGCATTCTTAGGGCCCAGTTACATGTAGTGATGCACCAGCGACCCCCGACAACAATCCGACCTGGCCGTGATCGCTGGTGCGTCGCTATGTGGTCGCTGGTGAGATGTCAAACAGTCAGATCTCACCAGCGACACAGCAACAATACGGCAGTTGTCGGGACCCTGTCCCTCTCGGGCGTAGTATTGAGGTGGTTGGTCGCTGTCCATGTCAAACACAGCGATACACGCTGCCCAGCGGGAGTGCAACGACCAAAAAAATGGTCCAGAACGATTTGTAATGATCAGCGATCTCACAGCGGGGGCCTGGTCGCTGCTACGTGTCACACATAGCGAGATCGTTGGCGAGGTCGCTGTTACGTCACAAAACCTGTGACGTTGCAGAGGCATCGTTAGCGATATCGTTGTGTGTGAAGTACCCTTTAGTAGACCACTCTAACCACAAGTTCACACCTTTTTCTGTTATCTACTAATTCAAGATTTTTGATAACCACAAAGATAACATTCACCATCTCAGTTAAAGGGAAGCAATTAGCAGGATTTTCATCCATGAAGTAAAGCCGATGTCATACAGGCACTAGCATGTTGAAAACAATTGTATCTTTAGTGGATAGGTAAAATGATGGATTCAGTGACCTTCGGCACTATTGTACTGACAAGATTCTTGTGGTGTGTTCCTGAAAAAAAAGCTGGCACCGCCTGAAAACGCGTAGAACACTTTCCTTTCACAAGATCCTGGTCTTTACTTGCAATCAGCAGAGTGGGTACTCCTCATCTTCAGTCCTTTGGATATTTGTGCACGTTATTAATTGTGAAATGGGTCCTTCAGCAGCTTTAGGAGCGATTTAACCGGTTGTGGGGCACACAACCGAACAAGGTGAGCAGTGCCTTAATAATAACTCCATTTAATAAGAAGACCCTATTGCGCCCTTGTCTATCCCTATTTAGGTGAACTTCATTACTGGCCTGGCTACTTGAGGTGAAGATGCTAATCTGGACTGCCAAGTCGTCTGCTGCCAAGGAGCGTGGCAGCAGGAGTGAAGTTGTTTGTTGTTCTTGTGTATCTTTCCTTCCCCTCTTGTTGATTTTAGTGCAGCACTTGGGACTAGTGCGCCCGCCAGCCATCAACCTATTGGGGGCTAACATCAGGTCCAGCGAGGGACTAGGTATCCTGCTCAGCGACGATGTGAAAGAACCCGTATAGAGACGGTAGGGAGATCAGGGCCCAGCCACAAGTGCGTGCAGGGGATCACTTTTACCCAGTTCCCTACAAACAGGGCCCCCCGCTGTATTTGTTTCCCCCTTCCTGGTGTCTCCCAGTCTGTTGTTTAGTGTAGTGAGCCGGACACTGTTGGTTCGTGCACACCTGTCAAACACTGTTTACTTACACTGCCTGCGCCCAGCGTGACACCTTCATTCCAAAGTTACGCTTCCTGGATATAATGTACCAAAGATCTCCTCTGAGGGTGTTATCTGTTACTCCTTGGACGCTAGACAAAATATGGCCACGCCACAGAAGAACTCAGTTGCTTAAAGGGAAAATTAGTACCATTATTATTGGGGAACATAACTTTGGAACAGAGGGACACCGAAGAAAAATAAAAATTCTTCCAGAATCAGTGAAGCAGCTGCAATTGAGGGAAGCACTCAGTTTAAATTACAACATTTTGTGAAAGGTCACTTTTAGATGTTTTATGTCATGGGGTGATAACTCTTAGTGCAATTGTTAGTGCAAATAGTTTACAAAAATGATGATTTTAACATGTATTGGCAATCAAATGGGCTTGGATTGAGTTTCTGTATGTAACTGCAGAAGTTGAAAGCAATTTAGCTGCTCATATAAAAAAGGAGATTTTTGTGTACTCACCGTAAAATCCTTTTCTCTTAGCCTCTAATTGGGGGACAAAGACCATGGGTGTTATGCTGCTGTCCACTAGGAGGCGACACTAGGCAGAATCTGCACAAAAGTTAAGTGGCTCCTCCTCTGCAGTATACACCCCTGGAGCAGGCTCTGCCTCACCAGGTTTGTGCTAAAGCAGTAGGAGAGAGAAAACGTAATACTAGTACAACAAGGCCTGTAACGAAGCAGGCAACCTGTGTAATCAGTTAATAGTTAACAAGGCAATAACAGTGTAACTAGGCCTGTAAACAACCCGGTACATGGCCCGCAGATAAAATTTACCGAGTAATAATAGCATAACAAGGCCTGTGCGAATAGGCACTTGTGTAAACCATTAACAATTAACAGAGTAATAATAGTATAACACAGCCTGTAGTTAAACAGGCAAACGTGTAACAGTGAACCATGTAACAGTTGAAAACTAACATGAGAATGCAGTAAAGCCCCAAAAGGGCAACAGGGTGGGAGCTGTGTCCCCCAATTAGAGGCTAAGAGAAAAGGATTTTACGGTGAGTACACAAAAATCTCCTTTTCTCCTTCGTCTCATTGGGGAACACAGACCATGGAACGTCCCAAAGCAGTCCCTGGGTGGGAAAAGCAATGGAACTAGTAACGCTGAATATGTTCAACGAAGGACTCTGTACCTACAGGCAACCTGCTGCCGCCTGGAAGACACGGCTACCTAGACCTGCATCGGCCGAAGACTGATTGCGCACTGTAGTGGCTTTTAGGCGTGTGTGGTCTAGACCAGTTTAGCTGCTGCACACACAAAGTGTGGTAACATTTGGGGCGGCCGGCCAGGAGACCCCACGGCCGTAAGCGAATGTGCCCTGACAATGGTAGGAAGGTGTAGGTTATCGAAGAGATAAGCGTCTTAGATGGTTGATCGAATCTATGTAACAAGAGTAGCCTGGAGGCTGATATGTCTTTATTTTTGCCCTTTGAAAGAAGTAATAGAAAATCTCACTTTCTAAAGGGGGTACTGTCTTGGATACATCTCTATATATATATAGGGCCCTGAAGAGGTCCTGCATATGCAGAGCCTTCACGACCCGATGGCCTGGAAACAGGCGCCGTGGTGGCTGAGAGTTACTTTCATTTAGGCGAAAAAAGTATTTCGCCATTGGAAGAAAAGATGAAAGATCATTAAGGATGATTTACCTGAAAGCACTGCGAACTCCGCTACTGCTTGGAAAGAAGTAATTGCCACCAAAAAACACCCCTGTTTGTGGGAGCCTGTTAGGGGTGATACTCCCATGAAACTGAAATGGTGTTTTTTTTTTGTATAGCTGTGAGGACGAGATTTAGGTCCCACTAGTGCAGTGGCACGTTGCATGGAGAAGATAATTAGCAGACCCCTCGATGGAAGGATTCCTTGAGGTATGGTCGCTAAACGTTTCTGGAAGAGAGTGGAAGGGCTGAAACCTGCCTCTTGAGAGAAACTAAAGACAGGCCTGAGTCTATGCTTGATTTAAGTAACCTGAGTATTCTTGATAGAGAACAGGGCCAAGGAGAATGGCCTGTAGCGATGCACCAAGCAACCCAAAAACCATCTTCCATGTGCGATGGCATATGTTTGATGAGACCGGTTTCGGTAAAAAAAATTCAAAGAAAACCCCATCTGGGTGAAGGTCCAGGTCTCAAATGCCACGCCATCAAAATCGGAGATGAAAGACTCGACGGTAGACCAGGTCTTGCCACAGTAGATCTGAACTGTCTGGTTGAACGGCCTGACAACCGACATGGTACAGCTACTTTAAGAGTGGGATTTCGGAAGCGAATCCAGCCCTGGACTGGTGCGTGTGCTTCAAATAACTGTGGGTAATGAAAACTGGAACCTTGGCTTGAGGGCTGATACCATGAGGTCCACATTTGGGATTCTCTAGTGCCAGTAGAATTGTGAGGCAACATGAGGGTGGGAGACCCATTCCCATGAAATCCTTCGTTTGCGACTGAAGAAATTCGATTCTGATCGCCTAGACTGGTATGTAACGGCTTGTAAGCACTGTGTTCATGTATTCCATCCAGCAACGTGGTGACGGACCCCATCCTGTCGGAGACTGCGGTTTCCACCCCGTGATTCACAACTGCCCTAGCCATGGCCCATTTAACTGTGTAGAGATGTAACAGTCAGGAAAAGGTAGCTGAAGGACCGTCCATGCTATGTCAATTTCACAAATCTCCGCAGATCGCTGGGCATTCTCGAATCTGGGCAAGATCATGTGTCCTGTGTCCTGTGATGGGATATACCATGCCCCATCCTGAGGGCTCGCGGTAGTAGTCAGAACGTTCAGCATGTTGGAATGAGAAAAAGTCCCTGCGGGAGAGAGAGAGTGGGCAGAACCACCGGTGGTGAGGGCGTCTGGCTAAACACGACAGGCGACAAACAATTCCTGTCTAGTGAGTTAGGTTCTTGTTCCATGACTTAAGCGTGGAGAGTGAAGGCTGGTCGAGATGCAGCTGAGCAAGGGAACCTGCCTCTATTGCTGCCATCCTGTTGCCTATGCCTTGCAGGGCTTAAGTACAGGGAAAACTGAAGGAGGGGGTGCGGACTCCCAGCCGCAGGCCCGAGTCCTGTTCTGTGGAAGGTTGATCACCGATGTGATCTATTGAACAAAATTGGAATTGTGGAGGTTGGACAAGCCTCCTAACTCCTTCTAGTGTTTACCGTGTTGGGCACGCTGTGTTCCGCAGTCTGTGAGGATCGGTGCTTTGATAAGCCCAGCGTCCGGTACGACAGGAAAACAAACCCTTGAAGTAAAGGGTGGTCCTGACGTCCTCCCTGACTCTAGTGAGCAGTTAGGGCGTCGTAGTCAACTAGAACGGGCATGCCACATTTAGTAGTGTTCTCGAAGATTGCCAAACAGAGGAACTTGTGGCCAGGAATTGTAATAGGAATATGCTGGTAGGCGTCCTGTATGTATGCAAGCACAGAATACTGCGCGATTCTTAAAGTTAATGTGGAGTGTGATTTCATGCAGAAATGTCTTATCCAGACATGAATGTTGGGTGGTTTTCGATCCAGCACGGATCGAGCTGTACCTTCCTGTGTGTGGGCCACCGATAGGCTGGACTAGAATCTTTAAAAACATTCCTCGCATGATACTGGTACAGTGACTCCAGAAATGAGGATAAACTCCACTGTGAGGAACAATGCTAATGAATTATGAAGGGACCGGCAACCGGTATCGACGGCGGATAACGGGCCATCCTGGTTTGTACTGGGGGAGGGAAGGTTAGTGCCTCCCCTGGCATCTGAGTTTAACCTGTCCAGCTGTTGTCCGAACAGGTGTCCGCTGAGGTATGGAATACCCGCGAAGGACACCTTAGAGATACGGCCATTCTTCCCTTCCATAACTGGAGGGTACGTCTAATGGGAATGGCATTGGCGGCTGCGACTGCTGCGCAGTTAGCAGCGTGTAGGGCTGTATGCATCAGGTAGAAAGTCAGAAGCGAGTGGAGCAGTCTGGGCCGCCAGAGTAGGATTGGCGGACGAGAGATTTATCTAGTGTAGTCAACCCGCTTATGCTGTGAAAGCTTGCACGGCCTCTACTGAAGTGAATCTAGGTGCAACTGAAGGCCCTGACACTGTCAAAACTGATCTGGTCAGTTGGGTAACCAGGTGGTCATGTGCCTCTTCAACCAAGATGTTGTTAGACCAAGTGGATCCTAGGAATTCCGCACAGTTGTGCCAGAAGAGCTTGATGGACTGCCTCGGTCACCTCACGGTTGGCCGCCAATGTACGGCGTCTGGAGACCAGGGATCTCTCTGAGACTCTAGCCCCGACGTTGCCGAGCTTTTCCTTAGGGAACTGCAGCAGGTAGTTCCCTGAGAGCTGCAGCAAGGAGGAAGCGCCGCTGCTTTTCCTGACGCTGGATTCCAGCTGCACGGCGTGTATCCTGAGGACTGCAGCGGGGAGAGGCACTGCTGTGCTAGTTAGCAACATGTACCGACTTCTTGCTATGCTATCATGTCATGGCTGCAGAGGGCCCTGGCGCTACGCTGTGGGTCCTGAAAACTGCAGCAGGAGAAGAAAATGCTAATCGTGACCGTCGCCTTACCGGTACGTACTGAGCTGCAGCAGGAGGGATGCACGCTGATCCTCTGCTATGTGGGATAGGGAGGAAGCGCGTGAAGCTGCATAGGAGGGAGCTCTGCTTGGCTCCGCTGCCCCGTGTGCGCCTTGTGAAAACTATTAAGTTTTTCCATGCATTATCTCACTGAGCCACCTCATCTACTGTACTGCCCGCCACTGCTTGCGTGGGGGCTTCTGGGAAGTCTTTATTGATGTTACTGGGCTACTGGCCCTGTATTAGGGCTTGTATGCCAGCTTTTTACCCCAGCACTCTGCAAGGTGCTCCTGGCTCCATATGAGGGCTTTATTGATGCCTCACAGCCCAGGGCCACACCTGCCCTCAGTCACTCAATGGCCACCGCTGGCTGGAGGTGGCCCTCCTTACATATAATATGACCGTGGCTGATGCAGTCGGCCTCCATATACTGGCCGCCGCTGTGTGCCATAATTATCTGTGGGAGAGGGCGAGGTGGGGGAGTGAGTTGCCCAGCAAAACGTGCTCCCAGAGAAGCAGTCCCGCCCCTTGTGCAGTTCCAGGCCACCCTCTCCACGACGCTGTCCTTTGGGGGTGGAGCGTGCAGGGAAATAGAAACTCTGAGCCCTGCACGCTCTGTTCCGCCCGCTGTATTAAGATGAGCGCGTCATCTGTGTCATCCGGGGGCGGGCCAGGGGCGGGAAAAGAGGCGTGGCTTCACGCTAGGCCGAAGCCTCAACTTAAAATAGATGCCGCAAATGACGGCAGGCCGGCGCGGAGGTCCGGTCCCGGACCGAACAAATCTGGACCCGGCCGGACCCCGGGGCTGTGGCTACATGAGCGCTTGCCCAGCGCAGCCCGCCATCAGGCGCACCCATAGGACTGGGTGTCCTGGAAGTGCGGTCTAGTGTGGCAGCCCCCATCAGGAGAACCCAGTGGAACTGGGTCTCCTGGAGTCCAGACACTGTGCTGGCTCTGTAGGGAGCCCAGCAAAACTGGTGCTCCTACTAACAGCATGGGCCCCCTGCCCCATCAGGAGAAAGCAGCGGAGGCTGATCTCCTGGAGTGTGTGTCTGCAATAGATACTGCAGCAGAATTGTATCCCCCATTAGGAGAACCCAGAGAAACTGGGTCTCCTGGCTCCTTAGGAGGTTGCAGGCAGAACTGGGGCCCTGGGGTATCCAAATACGGATTTCTGATGGACTGCGGACCGCAGCACTCTGCATATCTGCTGTGCAGCTGCCGCAGCGCACTCCAGAAGCTTCAGCCTTCAGAGACTCTCAGCCAGGCTGAGGCTTCTGGAGTGCGCTGTGGCAGCTGCAGAGCAGATATACAGAGTGCTGCGGTCCGCAGTCCATCAGAAATCCGTATTCGGATTGTGCCAGTGCACCATGATTGTGCCCTACCTGCGGTATCTCAACCTAAAAGCCCCGAAGGGGTGATTAGGGAGGGATGCTGCTGTCCACTGTCAGCGGGCTGCAGTGTAACCTTGACTTCAACCCAGGGTCTCCAACAGTGGGGAGCTGGGGAAGGGGGCCATCGTCTTGACCTCAAGCAGGCACCCCCAACAGTGGTGGGTCGAGGAGGGAACGGCATGTGGGGGGAAAATGTCGACCTCAACCAGGCTCCCCCAACAGTGGTGGGTCGAGGAGGGAACGGCATGTGGGGGGAAAATGTCGACCTCAACCAGGCTCCCCCAACAGTGGGGGGCCGAGGAGGGACCATGCCGGGAGTCTCGACAGAGACCCACTTTTCTTCTTCTTGAAATAAAAAAAATCAAAAAGTTAAAAAAGTTTAAGAAAAATAAAATTTAGATATGCCTCCTATTGACACTAAGCAAAAACTGGTGAGGCAGAGCCTGCTCCAGGGGTGTATACTGCAGAGGAGGAGCCACTTAACTCTTTTGCAGATTCTGCCTAGCGTTGCCTCCTAGTGGATAGCGGCATAACACCCCACAGTCCTGTGTCCCCCAATGGGGCGAAGGAGAAAAAGGGAAACGATACATAAAGGTACAAACAGGTCTGGAAGCATTCCTTTGTCTGCCTCCTATGGACACTAAAGTAAATCTGATCGGCTTGGCTCCGGCTGTTGGGTATACACTGCTGAGGAGATAACTTTTTTTCTGCATAGATTCAGCAGCATACACACATGGTCTTCTGTGTCCCCCAAAGAAGCGATAGAGAAAGCACCTTTAGGCTACAAAAATGATGATATCCCAATGAGTATTTAATATTACAAGTTTATTGCCCCTATTATGTAAATTAGATTACTAATTACCACACCCACTAGTTGGAGTCTCTGGCCGGGAACATGCATACCGCATAACTGCGGTCTGTTCCTGGTTCAGAGACCATAAATCCTTGCAGACCACAGTGCAAGCGCTGGGAGGATTGATAAGTCTACAGTCACAGAGTGACACATAGAGACTGCAGAATAATCATTTTAGACAGGACAACCCCTTTAAGAAGGTTTTATAATTTGGAAACAGTGTAAAGCATGTGCACAAATTTTATGTTATGATATTTTTTATATTTTTGCAGGAATACATACCATCTGAGTGTGTAAGAGCCATCCCTCGGGATTGAGATAGGGTGGTAGACCTTTGCACGCTGGCAGTGAGCACCATTGTTGACTTGTCGAGTCTCACTTCTTGTTCCTCCTGGCAAAGGATGCATGTCAGGACTTCTTTATCAGGCACAGATGGCCCACGATGGGGACCCAAAGTAACCTTGGAACCTCCAATAACTGGAAATGAGCTGAACAAAACAATGCATATTCAAGGTTATGTTATTTAGAAGAAAGTATGCAGAGATTACATATGTAGGGACAAACTATTTTACATTGCTCCATCCTTCTCTATCCACACCAGGGTAATACATCCTGTAGAGGCAGAACATGCAGCTGTTACGAATTCCATTAAAACTCCCTCCTGGTAGATCCAATTACCTTAGCTAATTGATAGTTATGGTAGGGTTACACGTCCCAATATCGCGGCGATATCGGAGGCAACGACGCGGGAGCGCGCATTTAGTGCACGTTTCTCCCTGCATCGCATCGCCAGTTTACATGCCGCGATATCGGGATGCAACGTCCCGACGATGTGTAGTACGCCCACCAACCCAGGAACAACCATTTAACATGGGAGTGAATGGGTGACGTCAGCGTACACATCGTAGTTGGGCTGTTTCACGCTGCGATGCTGCTACAACGGCCATGCGATATCGGGGAGTTGAATAGCTCGGCTATTCAACCCCGATATCGTTTTGGCATCGTTCCAGCATCGCGTTGCACTCTCAAACCGTACAACGCGCAAACGATATCGGGTCCAACTCGCGAACCACTTGACTTTTTGTCGGAGTTGGGCCGGAGTTGGACTCCGATATTGCAGCGTGTAAACCCGCCATCAGACCCTTTTGTAGGAAAAAGAAAGCCTGGAGGAAATACATTGCTGTGTATGGGACTGTTCATGATTTTAAGTAGTACCTCCCTCCCTATACCTGACCAAATGTAGTAGGTTTCTTTCATTTGTCCCTTTTATTTTATATAATTGTCTATATTGTATTGAATTATTTTCCCTTTTGTAAAATCTTGTATATTTTTATAAACACTGCTTGTTCATTTGGGTTAAATATATCAAATTTAACAGCTTTGCTTCACTTGCTCTATATAAAGAGTGAACCCAGGTACGCCTCATGTTACCAGTAAAGGGTGTCCAATCTACCCTATACTATTGGTGGTGGCAGCAAAAATGGTGCTTGCGTTATTTCGGAGCTTGGCAGTGACGGTACGGAGGTACACATATATATATATATATATATATATATATATATATATATATATATATATATATATATATATATATTCCATGAGCTGGAATCGGTGATATGTCATATTTTTCAGATTATATGACACGCTTTTCCTTCCAAAAATTTAGGAGGAAAATGGGGGATCCATCTTAATATCCAGATGTAGCTTACCAGGAGCAGTGTCACAGCAGGTATAGTAGTGGGCAATGATGCGGGTGGTGCGGCGGGTGTCACAGAGTGTACTGTGGTGGTTGTCAGGTCAATGATGCGGACAGTATGAAGCAGGAGCAAGTCACAGCAGTTGTGTTACAGTACATGTCGGCGGAAGAGGCTTGAAGAAAACGGCGCCCAAGGTTGCACATGCACAGACTGAGATCTTGGATGCAATTTTCTTGAAGCCTGGACCACCGCTAGGACTCGCTTCTGTCTCCTTCCTCACACCGCCGGCACCATTGCAGGGACACCTATAGCATCACCCCAACAACTGCCCCAGCACCATCCGTGTCACCTGCATAGCTGCCCACATCATCAGCCACAACAATGCCTCCTGTGACCACGCTTCACCAACGTTGTCTCCCCTGCCCGGTAAGACACAACAGGATTATAAAACGGACTTGGATTTTAAGATGGACTCCCTTATTTAATATTACTTTATTATTTTCTTCCCCAAATATTTGGGGGTGCGTCTTCTTATCCGCAAAATACGGTATATACAATATCCGCACTGTAAGCTCCTCAATAATAATCGATATAATAGCAGAATAGTCACATCCTTATTTACTCATCCTCGGTCAGTTCCGTGATTGTCCTGATGATAAGGCGGCACCAGAAAGAGGTTTCGTGACAAGATTAGCATTTTGTTTCTCCTACTTAGAGCTGTCTAACTTTTGCAGTACACACATTCACAGTTCCAGCAAACAAATATCAAGTATCTTACATCTCCTCGGTAGGAGTGGAGGAGTCTTGTACTTCTTGAGAGGTGTCATATAAAAGTTTGTTTGTTTCAATAAAATTCTTTTGCATCGCTGACATCTGTGCCATGATCTTCTGCCGGTGGAGTCTTGCTGCCTCTGCCTTGCGTTTTCTTTTTTCTTTGTCTTGAGAGCTTGGTCCCTAGCAGAAGATACTAAAGAGGTTACTGACGTTTACAGATGAAATGTGGTACAGCCGACTGCCAGCGATAAATTAGTGCACAGTGTTAGTGTTTATAGGGCAGCAACAAAGCGAACAAAGGGAAGCAGAAACACAAAATAACTGTTCAAGCCAAATACAGGTGAGACATCGCACAGGTGTGAGTGAGACAGGGCATGATGAGGGGAGAGAATGCACAGGGGGAGAGAGAGCACAAAGGGAAAGAATGCACAGGGGGAGAAGACAGCAGAAGGGGAGAGTAAGCGCACAGGGGGAGAGAAAGCACAAGGGGAGAGTGAGCGCACAGGGGAGAGAGACCGCACAAGGGAGAGAGAGCACACAGGGGGGAGAGACATCACAAGGGGAGAGAGAGCACACAGGGGGGAGAGACATCACAAGGGGAGAGAGAGCACACAGGGGGGAGAGACATCACAAGGGAGAAAAACCACACGGGGTGAGACAGCACAAGGGAGGGAGAGTGCACAGGGAGAGAGCTAGCACAATGAAAAGAGATCGCACAGGGGGACAGACAGCACAAGGGAGAGAGAGCACATAGGGTGAAGAACAAGCACACAGGGGGAAGAGGTATACAGGGGTGAGAGACAGCACTGTCAAGTGTTGACTGCTTTGCAGTCCATGAGTGCTGCTGCTGTGATTAAACTGAGGGTTTTTTTTCCTTTAGTCTGCTGTGTACAGCTCTGCAGGTGAAGGAAGTGATTCATAGCATTTGGATGGAGGAGTGTGTCTTAATACTCCGATCTCCACTCCCCCAGCCTTGAAATAGTTACACTTCCCTCCACTTGATGTCACAGATAAAGTTCATTTCTACTTGGACCCTGTGCTGTGAACTCTTGCTGAGCTGTGTTTGCTGCCACTGATTTTCATTGAAGCTGCTGGGTTTCCCTGGTCAGTCAGTGGAGGCAGGGGCTCTTAGGGCTGATCAGGAGCAAACAGCTATGGTGGCAACCCAGACCTCTCTGCCATCTGGGGTATGTCTTGGAACCGGGTGAGTTAGGGAACCCCAGTTTGAGGGTCAGACTAGCCTCCCTGAATGCCTTACTCATCTTACCATTTTGCTTCCTGATTCTATCTCCACTATACCACCCCGTCACAAGCACAAGGAGATGATGAGCAGCAGTGCTTGTCAAGCCACAGCCACCCCGTGCAGCAGCGGTCTCCCCCCGACCTCCTCAGTGAGAGTAGTCACTACTACTCGCCCTTGTCTAGTCACATAAAGGCAAATAAATGAAGGTAAAAGATATATCTGCTCACCTCATTCACTTTTCCAACATCAGACGACACAGTGACCACTGTCTGACCAGATTTCTCCCGAAGTCTTTTCACAGATTCCAACAACTAAAAGGACAAATACTCATTAAAAACGACTGTAAACATAAATGATATGCAGCATTAGTACAGTGATGAAACACACCTGATTTCTCTAATAAAGGTCAGCAGTAGGCAAGTGCAATAAAAAGCTATAAACTATTACTAAAAAAAAAATAAAAATAAAAATAGTGTTGCGCCACCTGTGGACCTCTCCTGTCTTTAAAGCGGTCGTATTATAAGCAAACTAACCTTTAAAGGTTGTGCCCGATCCGCACAACCAGATTGTGAGCGTAGTTTTGTGGCTCAGGCTGCCAGCCTTGGATCTGTAGTGCTCCTGTATCCTCAATCACCTCTGCTCCTGGCCTCGTGCTGTCCACACTCTCTCTCCAGGGTTAGGTCAGGAAACACCAGGTTGATCCATTAACCCTATCCCTCCTGCAGCTCTGTCACCGCTTTCCACAATGGAATTAGATTAATAGAATTCAAATAGAATATGCGGTTCTAAGGTAGAGCGCTGGTATGAGACGGGATACTTAGATCTTATCGCCGTAACTTATTCATAAAAAGCTCCAGACCACAACATGTTTCGACGTACAGACGTCTTCCTCCGCTTGAGGAAGACGTCTGTACGTCGAAACATGTTGTGGTCTGGAGCTTTTTATGAATAAAGTTACGGCGATAAAGATCTAAGTATCCCGTCTCATACCAGCGCTCTACCTTAGAACCGCATATTCTATTTGAATTCTAATAAACTATTACTAAGAATAGTCACCTTCGAGAATTTATCACTTTTTTTTGTAAATCAAATAACATCTAATATAATTTTAAGACATAAAACAGTACAAGATATACATAAAGGAGGAATTTTGGCATTTTGATGGATCCTCCATGTAGGTCTGGAGGACTCTTGACTATTAGGGCATGTGCACAAGATGCCGGTACATCCGTGGAGTTTTTCTACAGGAACACACCGGTGGTGTTTTTTTTCAACTAGTGAGATGAAGCCGCCTGTGAAATGGACCGGTCACTCTAACCGCTTCACATCTCTAGAAACCTGAAGTGGTTAAAAGAAGTTGAAAAGACTAAACTTCTAAACAGCAAGTTGTTTTATATTGCAGTGTACATCCTTTTTCTGTATATTGAGCGCTCTTTCAAACAGGTAATGGAGCATAATCATTTGAAAAAATGGATTTTGGGTACTCTCCGTAAAATTTCTTTCTTGAAGCCATCATTGTGTGTCCCCCAATGAAGCCAAAGAGAAAAGACGTTGTGTACTGCACATAGCCTTCACCTACCCAAAGAAGCAGGGCGAAACGCGCGTCGGGGTGGAGTGACACAAGCCACCTCCACCTCATCCAGACAGGTATTTTCTACCCACTAAGAGCTTCCCATGTGTATTTAGACATTGTAAGTTGTACCACTATTGGGATCGTAGTGTGATTATCCAGCTTATTTAGTTTTACATCTCAGACTTCATTGATACAATATTGATTATTATATACCTTGAACCGTACTTATTATATGTATACATACAGGCTTGCTCTTTGACCATCAGATATATAATATTCTGTTTTATGCACTTTATTTAGAGAATGTGTTACTTATCATACTTAACATAAATTTGCACTTTTGGACAGTGAAATATGTATCTAATATATAAAGCTGAGTGTATGTGTGTGTATGCATGTATGAAGCCCCACCCACTTCAGGCTGTATCTCCACAAGCCACGCCCACTCCACATAGCTGTGCCCACTTCACAGCCTGCATCTCCACATATCCCAACCTCCTCCACATAAACGTGCCCCCCCCCACCCCCCCCCCCCCCCCCCCCGAGACTGTGGAGGGGTGGAGCTATGAAGGAGAAGGGCTATACATGAGGGCAGTGCTATGAAAGGGGTGGGACTACATGTATAAGGCAAAGCTATGTAGGGGTTGGGCTAATAGGAGGGGGCGGGGCTATGGTACACATACACACTTTACCATATATGGGCGATAATAATAATGATTATCGTGACTTATCACTAACATCTGTATTGGAACAAATATCTTTCCTAATTATACTTACGGTCTAACTATCTATTACCATCTAGATACACATTAGTTGCCTTACACTTTGCACCTTATAATTATTTAAAGTCTTATTATTTTTTGCCTTAATTTACTTAGGATTGTATATTGGGTTATAGGGCAAAACGTTTTGACAGTAGAGATTATATGTAATATGTTTATCACGATCAATTATTAATACTGACACTAGTATATATACCATTATCTCTGGATGTATTACGGTATATTGTATTATGTGAATTATTTATATAGTTAATGGTTTGTCGTCCTCATTTTATGTACTTACCTCATTGTTTTTTTATACTCTGTTTTTACTCATTAATGATATATAATAAAATGTAATATTTTAATTAATTTTCTTCTCCGAAGCTTTTCTAGCTAAGATTCCCATCTTAGTTTCCTTGTATATTACATATCCTAACAAGCTGGTGAACACTAGAGATGAGTGGACCCATGGAGGTTCGGCTTCTAGGGGTTCAGATGGACTTTTCGTAAAGTACTGTTCTGGACCCAAACATGACCTGAACCTCATTGGAAGTTCTCATGTGACCAATGTCACTTTATTTAGCCCTAGAATATTTTAGGAGCTCCAGAGACTGAGGAATATCACTTTTAACTGCATTATTACTATTAATACTGGACCTGTGGTCAGTTTATCGACGATGCAAAATAGAAATGCGGAATATGTGTTTATTGATTGAGCTTAATTTTTCATTTTTCTGCACTATAGTTACAATTTTCAGCCTTCCTTACCTGGCATACCCAGCCTATCATGTCTTTCTGGGCCTCCAGTTGCAGCACATTTTTCAGCTTCTCCAGCATGGTCACAAGACTTGAAGCGTTCACATCTGAACTTCCAATTCCTGCTCATACAAGAAAATGTGTTTACAATGTGGACAAGTATGAAAAAAAATTACATCAATGTAGTATTGTGCAGCCTACAAAAAATGTTCATAAGTTAAAATAGGATTTTTGTGTACTCACCGTAAAATCTCTTTCTCTGAGCCTTCATTTGGAGACATGTGTCCCCCAATGAAGCGATAGAGAAAGGCTGATTTGGACAAAGCTGCATGTTTGGGCATCCACATAGAAGCTCAATGTGGGTAAATGTAAAGTTATGCAAGTGGTCACTAAAAACCTGCAGGCCTCATATGTAATAAGATGGAGTAAAACTTGGAGAGTTACCTGTATAAAATGATCTGGGTGTACTTGTACATCACAGGCTACAACACAGCATGAAATGTCAGCCTACATTCACACGCTGCGTAATAGCAGCTCTTTTTTGCAGTTGCGCGGTTTTAATACGCTTTGCGCAAAAAAATGCAACTCCATTCACACACTGCGCATTTTGACCTACGCCTTTCCTGAGCCCACTTTATAATGTGACCTATGGGAAAAGCGCATGTAAAAATCGACATGTTGACATTCTTTTTGCGGACGCACTTTGCAGTGAAAGCGAGTCCACAAAAGAACGGAACTTGTGAACGCATTTCAGCAAAAGCCATTGCTTTAACTGGGATGCTTTCCAGTGCTGCATTACACTGCAGTAACGCAAGCGCTAAAAAGCGCTGCGTAAACGGTGAATTACACAGCGTGCGAATGTAGCTTCAGCCAGCTTCCTAGTACATCCCTAACCATCCCTGTCTGATCTAAATGTGTACTATAATAGCTGTGAAAAATGATTTGATCACTTACAGTCTTCTATGGTAATTATCACGGTGTCATTCAGACTGTAGACTCTGGGGGCTTCCTCTCATTACCATCTCTCCCTCTCGCCCCGATGGGCGTGATACCCTTTTTTCCAAGCGCACATCCCGTGTTCGTAATCTGTGCGTTTCTTCTGGGTACGACGAGATGGCCACGTCATTTCCGGTAATGTGTATTCTTGTTATTTATGTGGTGTACCGAGTGGCTCTATAGTGTGTACTGTGCATGCTCTGAAACCCTAAATCTGGAGGTACACAGATTGAGAGCTTCAGAGCATGCGTAGTGCGCGCAGTGAAGCCACTCAGTACACCACATAAATTACAAGAATTTGCATTACCGGAGATGACGTGGCCATCCCGTCGTACCCGGAAGAAGCGCAGAGATTACGAACGTGCTTGGAAAGAAGGATATCAAGCCCACCATGGCATAATACATGGAGCAAGAGGGGAGATGGAAATGAGAGAACGCCCCCAGAGTCTACAGTCTGGATGACACCATAGAAGAATGTACATGATCAAATCATTTTTTACAGCGATTAAAGAACACATTTAGATCAGACAGGGATGGTTAGGGTCATACTAGGAAGCTGCAAGGACAGGTAGTGATAAGTTTAGGGCCATAAACTAGGTGACAGGTTCCCTTTAAACCTCATCAGACCTTCATCGTGGCTGACTGACAGATTCTCTATTAACTTGGTCATGGAAGGTAAATGGCGCAAAGTCTTTGAGGAAACCCAATTGCAAAATTATTATTTTTAACCCTTGATTACATACATGCAAGTAAAAAACAATTGTCTCCATAGTGGACACCCTTCAAAAACACTTTACTTACGTGATGCCTTGTGATAAAAATCAAATGTTACTTCTTCCTCAGTTGACTTCTGTAGCTGATGTTTTTCCTCTATCAAACCCAAAGCTATAATGTGAAGTGCCTACGATGAAGTAAGGACATAAGGAACATTTAGCGAATAACAACAGACAGATTATGAAGGCTTAATGTGAATGATGACATGAATGTTTCTCCCAGGCAAATCCTACACTTCGGCAGCACATATGAGGACTAGCTGGTTCCAATGTGCACAATATAATGCCTATTCATGCATTTCAATGAATGGATTATTTGGACTAGCGTCGCATCCTATCAATATTTCACCTTCACAGGGAAAACCTGGGATGTAAGTACAGCGGCCTCTTCAGCTCACAAGAGGTGGGGTCCAACACTGATCATGAGTGATGTATCTTCAACAATAAGCCATGACTTTAAGACAGGAAACCCAAGCACTACTGCTGTTGCAATGGTCTTTAACAAGGGAGAACAAAGTGCGGCCCGTAGCCACATCCTGCCCCCTGGCTGCTCCAGTCCAGCCAGCACCCCGTTTCAGGCTCAAATCAGAGGTCCGCGAGCCGCACTATGCCCTCCCTGCTTCCTGATATCTCTGCTATCTGCATCCTTGATATCATGTCATCATGTGTCGGTGCACTGGAGACCGGAGTAGAGTGCAATGCTGGGGAAACGGGAGAGAGCCGAGTATGTGGTGTTATTGTTTTTCTACGTGAGATGTATGACTGCACATATAAAGCCTGTGTATGGGCCCAAACTACTTATAGGAGCTATGTGGTGGCTCATGATATAAATAGGCGGCTATGTGGGGGCTCATGCTATATACAGGTGGTTATGTGGACGCTCACAATGTATATTGGTGGCTATGAGGGGCTCATAATGTATATAGGAGTTTATGAGGGGCTCATACTGTACATAGGAGACTGTGTAGAGGCTCATAATTTATATAGGAGGCTATGTGGGGCTCATACTGTATCTAAGAGGTTATGTGGGGATTCACACTATATATAGGGGTTACGTCAGGGCTCATATGATGCATAGGGTGCCATGTAAGGGCTCATACAGTACATAGGGGCTATGTGAGGGGTCATACTGTATATAGGGTGCTATGTGAGGGCTCATAATTAATACAAGGGGCTATGTGGGTCTCATACTGTATATAGGATATTATGTGGGGGCTCATACTATATAAAGGAGCTATGTGGGGCTCATAATGTATATAGGAGGTAATGTCACAGCTCAACTATATATAGGGGGCTACGTGGGGCTCCAACTGCATTAAGGGGTCTCTCTGTGGGGCCATATTGTGTGTAAGAAGACTTTTTGGGGCTCATACTGGATATAGAAGGAAAGCATGATGGCTAATACTGTGTATAAGGAAACTATGTAGGGATCATACTATGTATAAAGAGGCTAAATGAGGGCCAATACTGTTTTATAGGGGGCTGTGTGGGGGCTCATACCTTTGCCTAATAATTCTGCACACAGTGTATGTTAATATTAATATTGAGCAGATTTAATTTCAGCCTATTGGTTTGGCCTCCACAACAGTCATGGTCTCTCATTTTGGCCCCTTGGGAATATTAATTGCATGCTCCTGGTCTATAATGTATTTTATACTAATCTGAGAAGAGTTTGATACCCCCAAGTAATAATGGTGCTTCAGCAGACTCCCCTTTAGTATGCCTATATGATCATGGCAGGGATAATGAGCAGCATGTGACGCAGACCGTACCACTTGTATCATGCCCTCAGTCCACATGGTGGCATCCTCTTTGGCTGCCCTTTGGAGGATAGTCCGAAGAAGGTGCATCATCACATCGCAGCACAGCAGGTTACTGACATTCTGGAATGGTGGAGTAAATTCTGGAGGAGGTGGCGGTGGTAACGCTGCACAGAGCAAAATTAGATGAACACAGATACATGTTGCTCTTTTTACCATTTATTATATGCACAGTTTAGTCCTAGATTTACCTTCAGAGCTATTTTGTTGTTTCCTCCGTTTCTTCTGTGTATGCTCAGCCTGCAAGTGAGAAAAACTTCTACGACTTGATCATTGTTTTTTTACTACTGAAGCAGAAATATCAACTAGCAAAACACTGAACTAACATCAGTAGCGCTAGTGTCCTAGTTAAATGAGCAAGGCTATGGCATGGGGGTCTCCAAGAGTAAAAGGTCAGGTCCAGCTCCATGGATTAAATGTAACTCGTTTATTGATTACTTTAAAACTAAATGGGTGCCTGTTGCTATTGCATCGGAAGGGCGGTGAAGTCACAATGGGGCATGCTCTGTGGAGCTGGGGGCAGATGTCTCTCCCCCATGCACTCTCCTTTGTTCGCTCTACCCGGTGTGTGGTGTCTCTCTCCCCCATGTGCTGACTTCACCCCTCGTGTGCTCTCTCTCTCCCCCTGTGTGCTCTCTTTTCCCCCTGTGCGCTCTCTTTTCCCCCTGTGCGCTCTTTTCCCCCTGTGCGCTCTTTTCCCCCTGTGCGCTCTTTTCCCCCTGTGCGCTCTTTTCCCCCTGTGCGCTCTCTCTTCCCATTGTGCTGTCTCTACCGCACTATGCGCTGTCGATTTGGCACCCATCATATATATTATGTCAATGCTTGTTTAGTCGTGCATGCATCATTTGAATTGTGCGACCTATGTACAGTAGGTGGCACATGCATTGTGGAAGGCAATTTACATAGGTGGACTAGCAGTCCACCCTACAATTAAAGGGACACTGTCACCAAGTTTTTGCCATCTCATCTGACAGCAGCATAATGTAGAGACAGAGACCCTGATTCCAGCAGGGTCTCTATATCTACATTATGCTGCTGTCAGATGGGATGGCAAAAAATTGGGACAGTGTCCCTTTAATACTGTAATTCTCCCCCATTGTTTGAAATTGAAAGGAGGTTGCACCATTAACAATTGTTCCACAGCACAAACGTTTTGGGCATTGCACATATAACATCCAATCTTCCTTTGCATTTTTTGATTGTGAAAAAATATTGCTGGGCGACACTAAGCTCCGCAGGTTGCGATTTTTTCTCTAAACAATAGTTGGCTTATTGTGGTAAGTGATTAGAAAGGACTGGGTCAGCTTTTAAAATGAACTAGTACCTAGGGTTAAAAAGCAAAAATTATCTATGCCTCTCTTATCAGTGTGTGTGGGTGCTATTATTTACATAAACTAAAGGCTTTATCACCTGGTGATTACCATTACTGGACTTGGTCACGAGCAGGTTAGACTGACACGCCCCCTGCTGTGATTGACACTCAATGCATAATCTGTATAGAGAGCAGGCGGTGGGCAGCTCTCCCACATACCTAAAACTAAATGCTTTGTGCCAGAACTACCCAAGCCAGTAATCTATGTGATACATCACTGGATTCAGTGTTTCTTTGCCTAAATCATGCTGCTCTCAGATGAGGTAGAAAAAAAAAACTGATGACAGATTCCCTTTAAGCAAAGCATGGAAGAGAGACAAAGAGCATCTGTCTTTCCCTAGGGAGTATCCCTTTTTCACAAAGACAGCCCCATTGCACACTTTGTGCAATATGTTATGCTTCATTTCTCCAGCAGAGGCGCTATAGGGCAACTGAACACTTTTTTGTTCTTCTTTTGCAAAATACCCCAACACTTCAAAACTGATTTCTAAAGGTCCTACACAATGAGAGGTTTATTGACCTGCACAAAAAGGAATTATACGCCAAGGACAACTTTAATTCCTTAAGTCCTATGGAGTCCTCTGCAAAAACATTCACACAGGCAAGCGCCAATCCAAACGTAAAGAAATTAACCAAAAAACAGCGCTCAAAAAGATTCAAGGTTCTGCTTTACCTTACTGCGTTGGGTTTTGGTGTAGTGATAGAAAAACACATTGAAGTGGTTAAGATATTCATCCTTCAGTTCATACACTCCATGTCCTGATACTCCTGGTTTTCTTTATTAAAATAAATGAATGAAAGTAAAATAAATAAATAATAATCTAGAATCCTTCAATACAAAAAGCACAAAGCCTATATCACAAGTCATTATACATGGACCGCACTTAATCCTGTTAGGAGCCTACATCCAGTTTCATTTTTGCCGGGATGAATAGCCCTGTATGTGACAATGACGAACACTGTGATAGCTGACGATTCCTAACAAAGTCAATGGGGTCTGTTATTTGATGCTGGTGATTGGCATGCAACAATTTCAGCACTGCATTGTAGTTTCCCTATATGATAAGGAACTAAGGGGTAAGGTTTCTCCTTGAGGAGAGTGATATGCCAGTATGAGGAGACTTAAACACCTGCAATGCTGCTCTGGGAGATTAAAAATGGAACTTGTCTCTTCAGAGAGGGACAAGATGAACTCTAGTGCCACCCATTGGAAGTAGCAATCCTGAAACTTAATATCTACCCTTTAAAAGCCTTGGCATATGACTTAGTATGCTGCTGGGGAGGAGTTGTCTTTTCTGTTTTCACATAGTGTCAACCACTTAGTAGCAGCAGGATACACCCAAGGTATTCCTGGGTCCCCCAATGAAGCAATAAAGAAACCAGAATCTCAATTTGCAGACATTGTGTTTCGGAATATTGTCCCTCATCAGTGCAAAGTATGAGATCTGATTTGGCTGTGTGAGAAGCTAAGATTGGGGATCGAACTGGTATGGTTTCTTCTTGTGGAGAGTGACACGTTACCTCTAAGATCAAAGTCTTAGACACTCGTACAGCCAAATCAGATCTCATCCTTTGCATTGAGGAGGAACAACACTCCAAAACTCCATGTCTGCAAATTGAGATTTTGGTTTGGCTTTAATCCTAAATCATATGACAAAGCCGGTTAAAAGGGTCAATAATGGGATTTTTGTGTGTACTCACCGTGAAATCCTTTTCTCTGAGCCTCTATTGGGGGACACAGGATCATGGGTGTTATGCTGCTATCTCTAGGAGGCTGACACTAAAGGTACTGTCACACAGGGACATATCGCCGGCGATGTTGCCGGGGATCGCGGGAGCGCGCATCCCTGACAACATCGCCGGGGAGATGTCAGACTGAGCAACTTACCGGCGATGTCGCCGGCTAGTTGCCGCGGCTATCGCTCGCTGGGTTGCCCAGCAACCCAGCGAGCGATATCTCGCAATGTTGTAGATAGGCGGAATCGCCCGCAACATTGCAGGTTGCCGCGTTACACAGGGCGATCAGGCATGATCGCCTGAGCAACATCGCCAGATTTCCCAACATTGTTGGGAAACCTGGCGATGCGACTCAGGCGATTTTCCCCCTGATTATCCCCCAGTCACACGAGGCAACTCTCCGGCGATGTCGCCGCAACCTGACCACGCCCCTCAGTTGCCGGCAACATCGCCGGCGATATCTCCCTGTGACGGGCCCTTTAGTAAGTATGAAAAACAGATTAGCTCCTCCCCTGCAGTATACACCCCCTGGATAAGCCAGGCCGAACCAATTCAGTGACTAAGCGGTATGAGAACACAAAAAACAGCTCAACCAAAGGTAACAAGCAATTCTCAAAGAACTCAAAAAAACACATAGTAATGCCCGAAACGAGGCAACAGGGTGGGTGCTGTGTCCCCCAATAGAGGCTCAGAGAAAAGGATTTTAAGTTGAGTACACACAAAAATCCTCTTTTCTCCTTTGCCTCATAGGGGGGACACAGGACCATGGGACGTCCCAAAGCAGTCCCTGGGTGGAAAAGGAACCGTGAATCGAAGAGAAAAAAGAACTGTACCATCACATACGTATTGAGTCACCTAAGTGGAGAGGTGAGCTGCCGCGGCCTGCAACACACGTCTGCAGAGGCTCGCATCTGCAGAAGCCTGGGTATGCACATTAAAGTGTTTTGCAAAAGTATGCAGGCTGGACCAGGTAGCCGCCCTGCACACCTGTTGAGCGGATGCCTGGTGCCGAATGGCCCAGGACACCCCAACCGTGTGCGTGGAACGAGCCCGCAAACCGCTTGGGACTGGCTTGTTGTTTTGTGGATATGCTTCTTGGATGGTGGAGCGTATCCACCTAGCTAGCGTGGACTTGGATGCGGCCATGCCCTTCCTGTGACCCTCCGGGAGGACAAAAAGAGTATCCGTCTTGTGGAAGGGAGCAGTCCTAGATACATAATATCTAAGGGCCCTCTCACAAGGTCCATGGTATTGAGAGCCTTCTCGAGAATGAGCTCTTCATTAAGGTAAAATGGAGAGACCACCTTCGGCAGAAAAGAGGGAGCCGGCCGTAGCACTACCTTATCCTGATGAAAGGAGAACGCGGCTGATAAAAGACCGAAAGCGCAGAAACCTGTCCCTTCCAGGAACTTGGGGATAATCCCAAGTCCTGTCCCGACTGAAGAAAACTCAGGATCATCGGGACAGACAGGGGGAGGGGAGAGTGCCCGTGCTCCCTGCACCATGAAAAGATGATTTTCCACGTGCGGTGGTAAGTACGGCTTGACGTGGGTTTTCGCGCTTTAAACATGGTACTAATGACAGTCGGCGAACAACCGACCCGGGTCAGGACGCCGTCAAATTCATGACCCTCGAATCCTGGTGGCAGATCGGATCTTGAGTCAGAAGGTCTGGTCGGTCTGGTGGGCTCCATGGGACGTCGACAACAAGCTGTACTAGGTTGGTGTACCAGGCACGTCTGGGCCAATAATGGGCTGTTAAAATGACCGGAGCCCCCTCCGATTTGATTTTCCTCACGACCTTCGGAACCAAGGGCAGAGGAGGGAAGATGCATGGAAGGTGAAACTGGCGCCATGATTGCACCAGCGCGTCTGGTCCGTTGGAGACTGGGTCGTGTGAGCGGACCAAGAATGCAGGGACCTTGGCGTTCAACCGAGATGCCATGAGGTCCACGTCCGGAGTCCCCCAGCAGTGACAGATTTGTTGGAACACTTCTGGGTGCAAGGACCACTCCAGTGCAGCGAGACCTTGGCAACTGAGGAAGTCCGCCGCCCAGTTCTCCACACCCAGAATGTGTACCGCTGAGAGAACAGATCTGGTCGATTCAGCACAATGGAGGATGTGCTCCACCTCACGTAAGGCGGCCCTGCTGCGGGTGCCTCCCTGGCGAGTCATTTACGCGACAGCTACGGCATTTTGCAACTGGACACAGATGTGATGGCCCGCAAACAGCCTGTGGAAAGCCTTGAGAGACAGGGCTGTGGCCCATATCTCCAACAGGTTACTCAGAATGGCTGATTCCTGGGTGAACCAGCGCCCCTGGGTGGTAAGCCGATGAAAAACTGCACCCCAGCCGATCAAACTGGCATCGGTGGTTAGAACCACCCAATTGACCGGGAGAAATGACTGACCTCTGGAGAGTGAAGCTGGCCACCAGTGCAGTGCTCGCTGTACAGAAGGCGTCAAAAGGAAGGTACTGTCCAGTGAGGAAGGGTTCCTGTCCCAGGCCGATAGCAGGACCATCTGCAGCGGGCGAAGGTGGAATTGAGCGAATGGGACGGCCTCTAGTGTTGCCACAATCCTGCCCAGGATTCTCATTCCAAACCGGATGGAATGTGGTGAGGGACAGAGAAGAGTGCGTACAGGTTGGTTGACCAGCCAGCCCAAGCAAGAGAGGGTGTCTACGGCCATCTGGACACTCTCCTCGCAATCCAAGAAGGAAAGGGCCTTGATCGATCAGGAGGTCGTCTAGGTAAGGTAGAACTACCACTCCTCTGGAATGGAGGTCGGTCATGGCAGCCACCATGACCTTCGTGAATACCCTTGGCGCAGTAGTGAGGCTGAAGGGGAGTGCCACGAATTAAAAACGCTCTGGGTGTACCGCAAAGGGCAGGTATTGTTAATGGGTGGAGGATACCGGGACGTGTAGGTAGGCGTTCCTTATATCTATGGAGGCCATAAACTCTCCTTCCCCCATAGAAGTGATGATGGACTGAAAGGACTCCATAAACAACGGACCCGGATGTATCTGTTTAGATGTTTTAGGTCCAGAATGGGGCGGACTGACCCATCTTTCTTGGGGACTATGAAGAGGTTTGAATAAAAAACCCCTAAAGCGCTCAGAGTCCGGTACGGGAACAATTACCCCCGCCAGGCAGAGCAAGGCTATGGCGTGGAAAAAGGCGCAAGCCATTTTTGCTGCCTTTAGGGGACTGGAGAGGAAGAAACGTTGTGGGGGACGGGAAGTGAATTTTATGTTATGCCCGGAATACACCAAATCCCGGACCCATTTGTCGTCAGTGGCGGTGAGCCAAGTGTGGCAGAACAGTAAAAGCCAACCGCCGACAAGTGGGGGGGGAGTGTCTTCTGGGGGTTGGCACGAGTCATGATGAATGTCTGGTCGATTTTGCCAGGATGACTTCGTCTTGTAGGACGATTGGATGGGCCTATCTCGACACGTAGAGCGAGTCGTGGGCGCCCGGGAGGACATCCAACCAAAGGAGCCACGACAGGAGCAAAAGCGAGTTTGCTGCGCCTGATGAAGGGGCGTCTAGGTTTGTGTTGGGGGAGCGAGGTGCTCTTTCCACCCGTGGCGCCTGAAATAAGTTTGTCCAACCTCTCACCAAAGAGGCACCCGCTTTGATAAGGGAGACTGGTCAGAGGTTTTTTTGATGTGGAGTCTGCCCTCCATTGTCTGATCCAGAGGGCTCTGCGAATAGCAATCGTGAGTGCCGCACAAGTGGCCGAATCAAGAGAAGCGTGAATGATGTATTCCCCAGCTGCGCTCATTTGTGTGACTAAGTCAGACAAGTCCGGGGGGGAATCCAAAGAATTTTGCAAAGTGTCTGCCCAAACCATGATCACCTTGGCAATCCATACCAAGGCGAAGGATGGTGAAAGTAAAAAACCCGCTGCCACGAACGCAGAGCAGGTAAGTTGCTCGACCTGCCGATCAGTCGGGTCTTTGATGGATGACCTGTCCAGCAGGGACAGCACTGTCTTAGCTGCAAGGCGGGAAGACTGGGGGATGGACCGGCAGGGAGTCCGCCCAATCATCGGTTAGTGTGGGAGCAAAAAGTTACCGAGCTTCCATGGGTCTGTGACCTCCAAAGTTTCTGTCCGGACACTCCCTTTGTTTGGATAGGTTGTCCTGGAATTCGGGGTGATCCGCAAAGATTTTATGCAGACGCTTAGCTCTTTTGAAGGAGACTGTATGGTCTGACGCCGTAGTTACGGGCTCGTCCACCTTACATGTCTGGTTGACTGCTGATATGAGATTGTCAACCATCTGGATATCTGGAAAATCAAAATCAAAGGGTCCTCCAGGTCAGGGTCCGAGTCAACGTCCTGTCATAGGTGAGCCGGGGCTCGATTCCCTCGTGGGAGATGCATGGGAGCCTTCGGAACAAACGGGTGATACGTTTCTGTGAGCCTTCGTTTTGGTGATGCCTTTGGTGGTAGTATGCAGCCTGGACCCATCAGATGGGCCCTCTAGGGAGGGCTCCTCTGTCCATGAAATGCCAAATGCCTGACCGGGTGTGCCATCGGAGGGATGGCACCGCATAGCTTGGGCCAGGTTGTCAGAAAGTATTTCCATGGATTGGGAAAGGAATAATGCAAAAACTACTCAAAAAAGGCAGCATCAGAAAATCTTTCCATCAGCAGCCAAAATCAAAAACCAACACTGCACTTCCAGGATGCAGTCAGACTCCACTATGTAGAGCAAGCCCAGGTGCAAGCAGATAAAATCACCTCTAACTACAAAGACCTGTGGGAGGTGACTTGCCATGCACATAATGGGCCTGCATAGGACACCATTCACACTGATACAAAATGATGCAGAGTGTCTGATAGCTACCCACTGGTCCTGCCATCTGACCAAATGGACCGCCCAGTACCATGTCTGCGCATCACTGGATGAACGGTGCCCCATGGGGCCCAGCTACACCCGTGAACATGATAAAAAGTCCAAAAAGTTTTTTATGATGAACTAATACCCCATAAAAAACGTTTTGCACTTTTTATCATTTTCGTGGGGTGCAGCTGAGCCACATGGGGCGCCGTTCATCCTGTGATGCGAAGACATCGTACTGAGTGGCCCATTTGGTCAGGTGGCAGGACCAGTGGGTAGCTATCAGACACTCCGCATCATTTTGTATCAGTGTGACTGGTGTCCTATGCAGGCCCATTATGTGCATGGCAAGTCACCTCCCACAGGTCTTTGTAGATAGAGGTGATTTTATCTGCTTGCTCTACATAGTGGGATCTGACTGCATCCTGCAAGTGTAGTGTTGGTTTTTATTTTTGGCTGCTGATGGTAAGAAAGGAATAATGCCCAGTCGGGCGGGCTCAGACCACTGGGAAACGCGGTGGCGGAGGTCTCCCGGGGTTCTGTACGGGTGCAGGTCTAGCAGTGTGGGGTGTAATGACCCCGCGGTAGGTCAGAGTGACAGGAAACACAAGAGGTATAGATAACCGAATGGGCCTTAAGGGACTTAAGGGTTTCTTTGAGTTCTTAGAGGACTGCATTGTAAATCCAAATACCCACTGAGTCACTCAGATGCAAGGACAGATTGTGTCCCTAGTATGAAACAAGGGGCTGCAATGCTGGGGGGTATACAGTGGGAGAGCTAGCTAGCCCTATACTGCAGGAGACAGTGTCCCCTGAAGGTATGGATGGGTCAGCTCTTACAAGAGAGAAATGAAGAAGCTCCCCTACAGCCCGATGGTCCGATGTCCCCTGCTGGTGCTGTGTCCTGTTTGGGAAGGCACCGAATCTGGGCGCTCTCCTTGTAGATATGGAAAAGAGAGGATGTGGCGGTTTGGAAGGCACGCTGCAGGTCTCGCGACCTGTAAGAGGCGCCAAACAAGGTGTAAGAGAAGGCCGGGTTCGCACCTTCTGATACAGGCGCGTGCGGGAATACCGCATCATCGGGGTGGAGGGACCTGCTGAAGACGCGTCATCAGGGGAGGACTGTCATCGCCGGCCAATAGGCCCAAGCCGAGACCTAGATTTTTGGCTGCGGCCATGACGGCAGCCACAGAGACGCAGAGCGTGGGACGCTGCAAGGGCAAGTACCATGGAAGCGACCGCGGACGGTGCAGATGGAGGGACAGTGTGTGGGGAAGCCCTCCGCCGCATATGCCAGCTCACCAAGTGCTGCGTCCTCCGGTAGAGTACAGTCCTCCGGTGGTCCAGTGCTCTGTGTCCTCAAGTGGGGGAGAGCTTCCCCGGTTGTGAGTTATGTCCCTGATGTGTCCTCCAGGTTCTGTGGAAGATCAGATAGCACCACCATGTTATTCTTGGTTAGGGATGATGCCTGGTCTACGCCAGGTGCAGAGGGGTATACAGGGAGGCGACACTCCGCGTGCCCTTCTGTTGGTGATTGTGGGAAATCGGCGCTCTTAAGGGAACAGTTGCCCTAATGAGATGAGTGAGGCGTAGCCCGTGATAGATCCAGCGTCGCAGAAGGGGTACGTGGAGGCGACACTCCACGTCTGTTGGAGGGTGTGGGGAGGTGCCCTTGAGGGTGCCGTCGCCTGCCTAAATCTTCCTCTTGTAGGAGAAAAGAAAAATTAACAGTAAAGTAAAAAAGAAACAAAAAAAAAAAAAAAGATGTGGGTCTGTAGACCATGTCTGCCTCCTACAGACACCAAGTCAAAACTGGTTCGGCCTGGCCAAGCCAGGGGGTATATACTGCAGGGGAGGAGCTGATCTGTTTTTCATATTCACTTAGTGTCAGCCTCCTAGAGATAGCAGCATAACACCCATGGTCCTGTGTCCCCCAATGAGGCGAAGAAGAAATTGACTTTTAGGATTGATGCTCCCGATAGGTGGCACTAGAGTTTAAGTCTACTATCTCTCTGAAAAGACAATTAGCATATATAATATCCCAGAGGAGCATTGCAGGTGTTTAGGTCTCCTTATACTGGCGTGTCACTCTCCACAAGGAGAAACCTTACCCCTTAGATCTCTGTCAAGAATGGAAACTACAACACAGTGCTGACTTGGATCTAAGGGGTAAGACGTGTCACTTTCCACAAGGAGAAATCTTACCCCTTAGATCCACAGTCTTAGCTTCTCACATAGCCAAATCAGATATCATGGTTTGCACTGACAATACCCCAAAAAACAGTCTGCAAACTGAGTTTTTGGTTTGGCTTATATCCTAAGTCATAGGGCAAAGCAAGCTTCAGTCAAGCGAAGCTGATGGGACATGTACAGCTCAATTAGTTTTGTTTCTCTCTTCTCTCCAAATTACCAGAAAATCTCTCCTCTCCCAGTTATTCCCCTTCTTTACATGTTGTTTGACACCTGATCTCACAGTGTTACAGCAGACCTTTGTGGCTTCTCAGGCTCACTGCGTCTGAACTTGCCTCACATTTGCAGGTCTCTTTTTATTCATCACAACTGTTTATTTAGCTGAGGTCTAAATGAATAGTAACAAAGCAGTTTCTAAGTGCATTACAATTAAGTTAATATTCCTAATTGTAATGTTTAGTAATAGCTATATCATGAAAACTGGAGGTTATTTGATGGAGTTGATTAATTTGGTATTTTTTGTTTAAAACCCTTTCCTGACGAAGGACATAGAGGTACATCCTTGGCAGTGTCCCTCCTACTGATGCGATTCACACACTGAGCTTGCATCATTCTTTGCATGTCAACTGATCAGATCAGCTGACATGTGTAACCAACGGCACCGATCGGATGAGCCAAATGTATGTTACGGAACAAAAAAATAAAATCATCATATCAGCAAACTGATTGCTCAGATTTCTTAACAATGTGATTCCTAGAATATCCTAGTTTTAATGCAATAAGCAGCAGAATAGTAGTATCCCTGAAATCTCTATATTAACCCTACATACCCCTAAAGATGGGTCACTAAACTTATGCTGACCTCTAACTCTCTATATTCCTTATTTAACAGAAAAATATAGGATTGCTAATGGGTGTTGAAGAACAGACTACGCTCTACAGTTATCTTGGGGAAAGAGATAAACTATAACTATATGAATGTCCAACCCGACCCCATTAATAAACGCAATAGAACAACAGCACTTACCAGGTGCCTAACACTTACTTGAACGTGGCCACTTTATTAATCAGAGTATCCAAGCAGATATCCGTATTCTCCTGCAAGTAAGCAAAAACATTTAACAAAATTACCAAGCAAAGTCGACGGCAAAATTAGCTGCCAGCTATGCAGACTCATACCCAATATCAACAGTTGATCGATCACCTTTGGAGGCAACTGTACACCCCCCACCGCCGTGTGTTTTTCTTGGCTAAAAATCATTTTTGTAATTGTGACTCATTCAATATTCTTGACCATTTGCCTTCTATGGTCTCTGTGTATAGCTGGCTGCAGAATGAGTATACGGATTATCTGTCAGTGAGCTCATTCTGATGGACCAATGGATGAGCTTTTAACCCCATTCATGACCCAGAAGTTTTTCGTTTTTCATTACCGTTTTTTGCTCCCCTGCTTCCAAGAGCCATACCTTTTTTATTTTTCCGTCTGTATAGACATATGACGGCTTGGTTTTTTGCTGGATGAGTTGTACTTTCATATGCAATAATTTATTTTACCATATAGTGTACAAGAAAATTGCAAAAAAAATTCTAAATGCAGTGAAATTGCAAAAAAAGTGCAATGACAAGTTTGTTTTTTGGGTATTTTAGTCGCCATGTTCACTATATGGTAAAACTGATGTGACGGGGTGATGCCTCGGGTCGGTACGAGTTCGTAGACACCCAACATGTATGCCTTTACTGGTATCTAGGTGGTGAAAAAAAATTCAGGAGTTTGAAAAAAGAACAAAACAAAAACAGACTTTTTGCGCCATGTTCTGTGACCCGTAGCGTTCTCATTTTTCGGGATCTGGGGCTGTGTGATGGCTTATTTTTTGCGTCTTGAGCTAACGTTTCTAATGATACCATTTTTGGTGGGATCCGCAGTTTTGATCGCCCGTTATTGCATTTTATAACAATGTTGGCGGCGACCAAAAAAACAGAATTTTGGCATTTGGACCATTTTTTCCGTTACGGAGTCTACGGCTCTCATTAACGGATTTAATACGATGATAGATTGGGCGGTTCTGAACGAGGCGATACCAAACGTGCATTTTTTTTTATACTTTTATTGTGAATAAATGGGGATATAGGGGGGTGATTTGAACTTTTACATTTTTATTTTTTTTTTACAGGTTTTTAAAAAATTTTATTTTTTCATTGATTCTTATTTCTACACTGCCTCTTTAAGAGGTACCTTGCTGCAAAGTCCGATCGCTTCTGGCAGATATACAGATGAGCTGCAGCTCATGTGTATCCCCCGGAATCGCGGACCTGTTGTGGTTGGCAGCGCCTGCCAACCACAACATGGAACTGCGCTCTGACAGCGTCCGGGGTCTAGCCAGGACCCCGGGCTGTCACGTGAGCGCCGGAGATCTCACGATACCATTGCAGGATCTCCGGAGCCGGCGGGGAACAGAGTGTTCCCCGCCGTGGCCGCTTTGGATCCCGCTGTCAGTGAGATCCGAAGGGTTAACAGCGCCGACTGGATCCCGGATCCAATCGGAGCTGTTAGCCCGGCATCTCAGCAGATCACATCAGCTGAGATGTTGGCTGCTTGATGTGAGCTCCGCGCCAGAGCTCACATCAAACACCCCTTACCGGCCCATGACGTTGTACAACGTCATAGGTCGGGAAGGGGTTAAATCTTAAGTGTCTTCTCAGCTGATTTATGACCACTGACTACATCAATGTTAGATGTGCTGAGAAACAAGGAACCTGTACAAGCCAAATGGTATCATATTTTTAATGAATCCCAATAGCAATAACATTATGTAAAAAAAAAAAAACAACTATGGGGGACAATCCCAATAATAATAATAAAACAATAATAAACACCTCCAATAAGGAATGTAGTACAGTTCTCCTGATTAGCTCATGTACAGCTTTGTATTGCAACTTAGGTATCCATGGTTACGACCACAAGCAACTGTCACTAAATGAGTGGTCGTAACCATGGATATCTAACTGTCACTATTGTGGCCGTACCCATGGATTCCCAAGCTGCAATGCCATGCAAATGAGCTTATCAGAAGAACCATACTATACTTCTAATTTGAGGCATTTGCTATTATTATTATTACTGCACATAATACAAATTAGGATAGGATCTTGGAGATGGGAATACCCCTGTAAGGTGCCACTTCTAGCAGGAACTGGACTCACCATCTCCGGCAAGGCTTTTCCAATGGCGCTGTGAGCCATGGGCTCAATACAGAGGAGATGGATAATCTCCCTCATCAGACTTTCCTCTCTGGTGACATTGCTGACCCCCGGCATATACCGTTCACCTGCAAGAAACATGTTTACAGTGTAATAATGTGAAATTCTTGAATATTTTATTCCTTGTCATAAACCTAACAGGTGGATTATCTGAATGTTTCCCAGACAGCCCAAATTCGTGGCTCTGCCCCTAATTTGGAGCCAGCAGCACTATCAGCACAGTTGCCTGATTGCAGATGATGGGGAGTTTTGGTGGAGGGCTGATCAGGACTGGAGAATCCCCCTCCCCGTACATGACCAGAAGCAGTCTACAGTTATGAATATAGAGAAGGGGCCTGGCCGGCCTAATCATAGAGAAGGGGCCTGGCCGGCCTTAAAAAAAAAAAAATAAATGATGACAACAGGAGAATAAGGCAGAGAAACAGCAAATAGATCTGCAAACTTGTTTTCTCAATCACATCACTGGAAGGAGGGACAGGAAACTGAAGGATACAAGAAAAGAGTTTACGGCAAGTACCAAAAATCCTCTTTTTCAAACTACGGTATATACCAATTTATTATTATGAGACTAACCATTTAAACTAGAGTTGGCTGTACACGTGATGGAGGATCCCTGGACCTACCAATTTCAGAAGGATAAGCTGACAATATAAAACATATAGGGGGATTCAAGACTGACTTTCAATATACTGAGTTCACTGTTGGTATAAAGAGTAGTCATTCAAAGGAAAAAAAAAAAATAATAAAAAAAAATTGTAGACATTTCAGCAACTTAAACCTTACACAATACATAAGGTTTATTTTTTGTTGTTGCATGTACATGGATTTCTGTACTGTACCCGGTGACCTGTGAGTAGCTAAAACAGCACCATCTTCCGTGTGGACAAAAAGTCACTCTTTCACTGCAATCCTATGACAGCCTTGATGTGAACTCAAAGGTTTGCAGAGGTCTGGCTACTTTCTGCATACACAGTGTGCTTTGCAGCTCCATTATTATCCCGTCTGACGCCCTACATATTAAACAAAATACACCACTAAATCATTCACCGGTTTGCTGATCGGTGATCATTTAATGGCCTGTTCAGACAAGCCGACGGTGCTTCCGATGTGCACAGAACAATCAGGAACAGATCATTCATAGACATTGACCTCGGCAGCACATGTCCTATTTACACAGGATAATGTGCTGCCAAAAACAAGGATTTTCAAGGCAGCTTAAAAATGATTTCATCTGACAAACAAGTGTTTCTACCATTCGTTTGGTCATGGACAGTCTATTCACACTGAACAATTATCAATTAATGTAATGGTAATATCGTTCTGGATAAGAGTGAAATGTAAATGCAACCCTTAGGGCAACTAAATAATTAGGCAAACTGTTTCAAATAAGTGCTGTACCAGATTAAGGGAGACTGACACTGCTGGTGTCCCGACTATAAGACGCAATGACATTTTAGCAAGGTATTCTCTTGCTAAAAAGTGCATCCCATAGTCTAAAGCTGAGACCGAAACATAATGTCAGCAGCCAAAGCTCTTCTTGGCTTCATTTTAACAAGGTTGACAGGTTCTTACCAATAATGCAAATAAGAACATACAGCATTTCTTCAATCAGGATGTTCCACTGCCTCATCTGGTCCTACATGTATTTAAGAAACATAACAGATAACAGAGCCGGTGTTAGAACATAAGATTGTACATGACACCATTCCAATTACATCACAATACAAAGTTAAAAGGGAAGCTGTCAGCAGGTTTTTGCTATGTAAGCTAAGGACAGCATACTGTAAGGGTTAAAAAAAAAAAAAAAATCAGCTGTGCATCTCTTATCAGTGTGTGTGCTATTGTTTAATTAAACTAAAGGCTTTGTTACCCTGAGATTACCATTACAGGACTACAATAATCACACCATGGCAGTCTGACACGCTCCCTACTGTGATTGACACCTCACTGTCAATGCACAATCTCTATAGAGAGCGTGGTGTGGGCGGGGGCAGTTCTCCCAGCCCTGCTGTGTTTTTTAAACTAAATTCTTTGACTGTGTGAGAACGGCTACAGCCACTAATCTATGGGATCTATGGGATACATAGCAGGATTCAGGGTTTCTCTGCCTACATTATGTTGCCGTCAGATGAGATAGCAAAAACCAGCCGACAGATTCCCTTGAACTACAGAAAAACTTCCCACTTGATGAAAAAGATAGCCATCAGTTGGTAACATGACGAAAATCTACAGAAGCAGTGAGTGAAATGTATAGTCAGTGAACGCACCAAAAACTGCATGTGATAGTACTCATTATGCTTTAAGGAGGTAATTCAACTGCATTTGGTTATGTTTTGGGAGGGGAATGGGGCCAGTAACATCACATCTACATATATCTATCGGCTTCTGTGCAAGAAAGGCAGTATAGCGCACGTCCTATTAGTACGTGATACCTGCCATGTCATAATGTGGAGGTTAGTGGAGCCAGACTACCCCTTTAAGAGGCTTTGTTGGTGTATGATGCAGGGGTTCAAGGGGCATTAAAGTATTAATTATGAATATTGTATATAAAAACCTGTGCTCAATGTCTGAAAAGAGTGGAAAGTCTTACCATGTCTTTAGTTGGCATAGAAGCTTTAGACAAAGCCTCCACTAGCTCAAATCTGTCCAGCACCAATAGCAAGAAATCATTTGGATCCATGTTAGATGCTCCAATCTACAGAAAAAGAACAGAAAGGCGTTACCTGAAAAAATGAATTTCTAAATAGTTATTCTAAAAGACACATCCTTGCATTGTATATTAAAATATTAGTTAAAAAGCATATATAACATGTACATAGCGTATGTATTTCTTTTCTATTACTGGTGTAATGACTGAAGGCTGTCATAGCGAAATTGTTAATATCCATATACGGTAGATATCTCCAGAGAGGACATATGGGATTAATTCTATATATGAAGCTAATAAAAACTAGAGAAAGAGAGCTGACACCTTCTTTAAAGAACCACCTCCTGGTGTGGACAGGTAATTAAAACTGGTAATTACTACTGTAAGCAGACAGAAAACCTGGATTTTGAATATTTAAGGGTGGGAAGTAGCCTTGCACATGAACCACAGTGTTCAGCTGAAAAGATTTTGTCAGACATAGTCACTGGTGGAAAATTGTGAATATTGGGGAATGAAGAGATCAGATATTGATGGCAAATACTGAACATTTTTAGCTTTGGGATTCCCAGCGGAAGAACATGCATGTTTTTATAATGGTAAGACATGCCTACAAGCTCCAAATTAGTTTCTTGCTTCCTATCTATTAGTGTAAGCGGAGGTTCATTGATTTAGCTACTGAAAGCAATGATGTAGGTTGTGGGTTTGAATCCTGGGGAGATCAAATCTCTCAAGAAAGAGAAAATATGTACTGTGAATGAATATTAGTCAAATAGATGATGCTAGACATGCCATATTTCATATCTATAGAAAGATAAAGTTATAAGAAACATGGCCACGATATCTTCCGCCTGGGACCTCCAGGGGTGAGGAGATTCTGTAAGTTGAGATTTCATAATTTTCTGGAAACTAAAGCCACATCCCATGACCCACCGTGTTATGAGTCACCAGAAGGGAGGTATATGGGTGTAAAAAGGAGAATTTTGTGTACTCACCGTAAATTCCTTTTCTCTTAGCCTCTAATTGGGGGACACAGACCGTGGGTGTTATGCTGCTGTCCACTAGGAGGCGACACTAAGTAGAATCTGCAAAAGAGTTAACGTGACTCCTCCTCTACAGCATACACCCCTGGGGCAGACACTGCCTCACCAGTTTGTGCTAAAGCAGTAGGAGCAAGTAAACAGATTAACGATATAATAAGGCCTGTAAAAAACCAGGCACCTATAGAACAAGTAACAGAATATTAAAACAACCGGGCCTGAAAAAAAAAACAGGCACGTATGTAATATCTCAGAAGTAACCTGAGAGACCAGAAATTTGAAAAGCCAGTAAGAAGGTATGAACAGGCAACAGGGTGGGTGCTGTGTCCCCCAATTAGAGGCTAAGAGAAAAGGAATTTACGGTGAGTACACAAAATTCTCCTTTTCTCCTTCGCCTCATTGGGGGACACAGACCGTGGGACGTCCCAAAGCAGTCCCTGGGCGGAAAAGAATACATTAGACTCTTATACAAGCTGCACCCTACCGGTGAGCTGCTGCCACCAGGGAGACGCATCAACTAGGTCTGCGTCTAATAAGGAAAGAAAATGAACACTGTGATGGTACACAACAGCGTAAGCGTACGAACATTGTGTTGTACCCCAACAGAGTAAAAGCTGAACCAGGTGACAGCCTCGTCCACCTACCACGGAGAAGCCTGGGCCCAAAGGAGGTAGAATGCCCCCGGTTGTACGAGTGCGTGCACGACATACCCGATGTAAACGGTAATATTTGCAACTGCTAAACTTCCTGAATAGGAAGTCTGTACGTGTAACCAGCTTGGCTGAGGATGTCGGCATGCGCAGTCAGCGGCCCACCAAGGGGATGAAGAACAATCTGTCAAGAGTTTCTTCGAAGGACAGAAGGAACTTCTGGAAGATGCCGCAATAGCCTCAGACACGTAGAGTTCAGGTGAATCCAACGTGTGCTGAGCCATGTTGCTACGGTGCATCAGTGCTTAACGACTGAAAAGGAGCAGGAACGGTGTGGTCTTTGTTTATATGGCATGACCCCGTCATCTTATGAAGAAAGAGGAGACAGGTCGCAACCCAACCTATCTTGGCGACCCCCGAAAAAAGGGGGTGCTTCGAGGAGAACGCTAGGGTCAGAGACTCAACGGATAGGGTAAAGGTAGAGGTAAAGGTAACACCACCCTTGGTAACAAAGGTGAAAGAAAAATCTCTGTGAAAGTCTGAAGGAAGAATCCTGCCGCACATAGTAGACCGGAACGAAGTCCCATGAAACCAGCAGTTGTTGTAATGAAGGAGGGGACAATGCGTGAAAATGTCCCGGATGGAAGGTGCTAACCTGAGCCCACAGCCACGCAATGGAGGCGTAACCGAGAAGGTAGCATGGGGATGCGCCCCTGAGGCACTCGAGGGAGAGAATCGATGTGAACGGAAACAGGCGTTTACCCCCCGAGACAAGGTTGTAGCGCCTGTTCGCGAAAGGAGAACCAAGTATCATAGCTACAACCAGGTGTCAGGGCCACACTAAGATTAGAGTTTCCGATTCTTTGAGAAAAGGACCTTGGAAAGAGGGCCTGTACGGTCTGGACAATGCCAGGGAAAAACAGTGGTGAATGAAAATAGGCCAGCATACTAAGTGCGCCTGGACCAAACCGGGGTCCTCTAGAAGACTAACGCCATTGGACCTGAACCTTGCCAAGGCCATTTGGATGATTGCAAGGCCGTGAGATTAAATCCTCGCCTCAGACTAATAAAGAGAGGCAGAGGGGTATCCGCTCTCATAAGTTGTGAATTGTGAGCTATAGCCCCGATACAGGTACTTGCTGTGTATTAGGAACGAGGAAGAAGAAAACCGGAGTGATCTGATTCACTGTATACTGGGTCCTACCTTGGACATTACATGAGTGGGTTACACCTGCGAGGCCCCAATGATGAAATACAAATCCCCAGGAGAATGATAGGCAGGGACGCCCCGAGGGTCGTCCGCTGTCCCGAGCCGTGTGAGAACAGGGCGCCACTCTCCCTCACATAGGTGTGCAACATTACGGCTCGTGAGAGGAAGGACAGGTGCGGTCACCAGGGAAGGTCAGCCTGAAAAACCTGACTGGAAACAAAGGGATCTGTTCCGGGACTTGAGGAGAATCGTGTGGGGAGACCAGAGGAATGGTTGGTCAATAGGTAACCAACCCGTATGCCCTAACTTCACGGAGAGAGAAGTGATGGACTGAAGAGGGTCTGCGTCTGACGAAGGCATCCAGATTGGAACTGGAGAAATTTTCTCGGTATGGAATATCTAGGTAAGATGAGTTAGGGAGTTCACTGTGGTGTGAGCACCGTTGCGCAGTCCCAAAAGAACGCGTCTTGAGTGTATCCCTGATGAGCAACCAGGGTAAATGAACTGGGAGGTCCACTGCAGTGTGCAAACGCATCTGCGCAGCCTCCAAGTGAAAAACAAAAACCTTGATAAGAAGACCCTCTAGGAAAGGGAGGACAACTTGTCCTCGTGATTGAGAAATGGATATAATCGCCGGTATCACACGGAGCCACCGAAGGGCTAGGTAGAAAGAACAAACTATGGAGCACCCGGGAATATGTAGACAAATGTGTTGACATTTATGAAGGCCAGAAACCTTTGTACTTCCATGGATGAAAGAAGTTCAGGGAGGTCGCATAACGTTTTCCTATTTGGGGACTACAAGAGGACTTGATGACGATCAGTGAAGATATACATCCGCTTCAGCTGCGACCTCAATGCCATGAAGAAACGGATGCAAGCCTGAGAATTACTAAGGAAAGGCGTTGTTGCAACTCTGCATCCAGTTGTGGGAGCTGAGGAAGAGGATCGTCCGAAGTTGCTTGTAAGACGGTCCCTTATTGGAGACGGTACTGTGCACGTGCTGCAACCCAATGTCCTGAAGAGACGGATGGGGAGACTAAGGAGTACCAAATAGTGGTGCCATCCATTGCAAACCAGACACCCAGCGGTGGGAGCTGGAGAGGATGAATATTCAGATCCGCGTGATAAGGAGTCTCCTATCGAAGACGGCAATATAAAGGTGCTACAACCCAAACGCCCTGAGGAAGGCTAATGGGGAGACTGAGGGCTACTAAATCATAGCGCCATGCACTGCAAACCCAGCTCCCACAGTGGGAACTGGGGAGGATGATTGTCCGGATCCGCATACCAAGCTGTTCTGTATTGTAGAGGAACCAGTGGGGGACGATTGTCCGGATCTGCGAGCCAAGCAGTCCTGTATTGGAGACCGGAACCCTTAGGAACCGTCGCCATAAATGATGGTTCTCAAATCAGGAGGGGGAACGTGGAGGTAACACCCCGCGTTGCCGCCTGTTGGTTTTGGGAGATCGGTACTCACAGGTACCGTCGCCCTCCATCTTTCAGTACTCGTTCCTCTTGTGGCTAGATTGCTTGTCTAGTCTCAATGGCGCTTGAAGCCACTACGGCTGCTCCATCGGTTATCATCTGCATTGTATGCTTAACTGACGGTCTGATGCATCCTCGCGAAGACTCCATCCTGGAGAGGAGGGAAAGTATCAGATGAATGTCTGAATCAGCTTTTAAAAACAGTTCTTAGTTGAGGATCGGAATGCTGAGAAACCGTCGTCATAATGATGTCCCTCGGAGCAGGAGGGGGTACGTGGAGGTAACACTCCGCGTTCCCGCCTGTTGTTGGTTTTGGGAAATCGGTACGCAAAGGTACCGTCGCCCTCTATCTCCCATGGGTGGTGGATGAGGACTCCAGTCGGCACTGGGAGGATATATGCGGTGTGAATGGAACATGTACATCTGAAGGACCGCCTGGATTGCGTGATGAATTGTTAAACATTTGTGTGGCCGTTTCCTTTCTGTGAATTAGTCCGTGAGACATAGGACTGTCCATGGATGGAGAAGGTACAAAAAATGTTTGTTAATGGCCCGAGTAGGGTAATAACCCTCGCCAAATGTGCGACATGTCCAGCAGGGCGAGCGTGGAAGATCAGGGCCCCTTGGGAGACTCAAAACACAGATCTAGCCAGATATCCCTCTAAGGAAAGACTCAGCTAAGAGGTGGCTCCTGCGGAGAACACCATTACCACCATGATAAGTGGCCCTTGTAGTCAATATCCAGCTCCCTTACAAGCTTAGAGATATGACAAGGGAATACCAAGGCCAGGTATCCAACAACCGACAGCTGCCTAAATATAGCATTCCGCTACAGGCAACGATGGTAGACACGCCTGAGGAGGTGTGCTGTCTGGTACATGGTTTTCCACGGTGCAAATCGGACCGGTCTGAGTCGCACGTTGGGCGACCCTGTAGGACCGGAGGTCTCGTCCCTGTACTGTGCTGTAGCATGGACGCAAACCTGCCCAGTTATGTAGGGGGGAGAATGGTAATCTTGTACTCGGTAGGAGTACGATTGTGGCAGTGAGGGTAGGAACTGCTGAGTCAGAAAGGTTACATATAATGAGTTCCTGCAGTGACACATACAATGAAGTGCCTGCAGTGACACATACAATTAAGTGCCTGCAGTGACACATATAATGAAGTGCCTGCAGTGACACATATAATGAAGTGCCTGCAGTGACACATATAATGAAGTGCCTGCAGTGACACTCCATACAGGGGAAGAAGGGGATGAGCCCAAATGTGAAGACTTGATATCCCTATTGGCTCTTGGAGGGGTTCTCCGAGCACCCGGCTGAGAATCACCAGCCTGGCACTGTCCTTGGGGCCATAGTGTCCCTGGTGCTGAGCCACAACTGCCCCCCAAGCTACATCTGCAGCTATGACTAATATAGACATGGTAAACAGGGCTGCGTAAGCTAGAGAGCACTTACCCTGCTTGCCACATTGTTGCACGTCCAGGGTCCGGTTACGTCCGGGTATACAGCGACGCCAGCTCGCCCAGTTGGTGCCCCTCCGGGGTCTGGGTATGCAGCGACGTCAGCTCGCCCAAGTCGGTGCCCCTCCGGGGACCGAGTATACAGCGGCGCCATGATGTATTCCGGGAGGAAGTGGCGACCGCTGACATGGAGGGAAGGGGCGGGCCAGATGACAGGGCTCGCTGGGATCCCGCGATGCGCGAGAAGCGCGAAGAAATAACCGTTCCGCCCCCCTCTGACGCGTCCTGGGCGGGCTCCGCCTGAGTTGCGCGTCACGCGAGGGGCGGAGAAAGGCGGGGACTATCGAGGCTAGGCCGAAGCCGGGGCCTGGAGTAATACGCGGCCCCGGCAAAGAGGGGAGGCCGGCGCGGAGGTCCCGACCGACCCGGGGGCAAAGGCAAAAGCCAGATTGCTGCTGCACCGTGGGAGGAATCCCCGGATGCAGAGAGCCATCGGTGTCCGGGTCCTGTCGGGGTGGAGGCCGGAGGTATGCGGCCGCTGGAAGGCAATGTGGGAAGGGGGCAGCAGGGCTCCAATGCCATGGGTAAACGAGTACCTGTGGGTGGCTCCTCTACCCGGAGTCCCTGTGAGGGGAGACTGGGGAGGGCAATGTCCGTCCTGCGTGTAGGACAAGTGACCGGCCTGCGTGCTGCCATCCAGAAACCTAAAGATAGTATCCTGAAGATGAGACCTCCATCCCTCAACCCAGGGCTCAGCTATGAGGCCTGGGGAGGGCTGTTAATAAATGGAGTCTGTCTGAACCTTGGCCCAGGATCTAGGATGAAGCTGGGAAGGAGATGATTAGGTTCTATAAACTCAGCCCATGTGGGGAGCTGAGAAAGATTCTTCCTTTTTCTTTGGAGTTGTAGAAAAAAAGAGGGAGAAAAAGTAAAATTCTAATAAATCTATCTAAAAAAGGGAAAACAATAAAAGAGGTCTGCCTCCTAAGCGACACTAAGCAAAACTGGTGAGGCAGTGTCTGCCCCAGGGGTGTATGCTGTAGAGGAGGAGTCACGTTAACTCTTTTGCAGATTCTACTTAGTGTCGCCTCCTAGTGGACAGCAGCATAACACCCACGGTCTGTGTCCCCCAATGAGGCGAAGGAGAAATGGGGATTTGTGGTACTCACCGTCAAATCCTTTACTTGAAGCCTCAATTGGGGGACACAGGAAGACCTTGGGTATAGGTGCTTGCTGCAACCAGGAGGCTGACACTATGCAAAACAGAAAAAGCATCTCCTCCCCAGCCGAATACACCCATGTACTGGCCAAAATACAACTCAGTTAGTGAGAATAGCAATAGGAGCCACTATAGGCAAGTAAACCTGCTTTATGTACAAAGGGAGGGAGCTGTGTCCCCCAATTAAAGCTTCAAGAAAAGGATTTGACGATGAGTACCACAAATACCCTTCTCTTAATTGCTTCTTTGGGGGACACAGGATGACCTTGGGATGTGCAAAAGCAATCTTGTCAGGTGGGTATCCTAACAGAATAACAAATGGGGCCAAATCAGATCACAGCGGTCTGGAGCAGCATCGGCAGATGCGCAAGTATGAACTTTGTAGAATTTAAAGAATGTGTGAATCAACGACCAGGTAGCAGCTTTGCAAAGCTGAGCGGCCGAAGCCTGATGTCTGAGGCCCAGGAGGCTTTCACTGCTCTAGTGGATTGAGCTCTGATCCTGGACGGCCAGGGAACCTGCTTGACGTGATATGCCTCAGATAGCGGAGCGAATCCACCGGGCAATCGTAGCTTTGGAGGCTGCCGTGCCCTTGTGAGAGCCATCCGGGATCACAAACAGAGAGTCCATTCGCCGAAAGGCAGCTGTATGATAGGTAGATACCAAGGGACCTTACCAAGTCCAGACTATGTAATCACTTTTTGCGAGAATGAGATGGAGCTGGGGAAAAAAAGGGGAGAACGATCTCATTGATGTGAAAAGATGAGACCACCTTAGGTAGAAACCTCTCCACTGGACGAAGGAATACCTTGTGCTGATGGAAGATCAAATAGGGAGAACGGCACGAGAGAGCTGCAAGCTCTGACACCTTCCGAATGGAGGTGATCGCCACTAGGAAAGACACCTTCCAAGCTAGGAGAGGAAGACTGCCCTCCCGCAGAGGCTCGAAGGGCGAGCACCAAATTTAGATCCCAGGGATCAAGTGGAGTGCGATACTGAGGGGTGACGTGAGCGAACCCTTGGAGGAACGTCTTGACCTGTGGCCGCAAGGCAAACTGCCTCTGGAAAAGAACTGAAAGGGCGGACAACTGGCCCTTTAGGGAGCTAAGGGATAGTCAGGCTTCAAGGCCAGACTGGAGAAAAGTCAGAAGAGATGGGAGAGAAAAAAACCCATCAGGTGTTGATTGTGTTCCTCACACCAATAGAAGAATGCCTTCCACGTACGGTGGTACGCGTGCAATGAGGACTGTTTCCTGGCTTTCAACATGGTCTGAATGACCTGCTCAGAGAAACCAGAAGCTCTCAGCACCGTGGCTTCAACAGCCACACCGTTAAAGTGAGGGACTGAGAATTCGGGTGCCGATAAAAACCCTGAGTCAGGAGGTCTGGGAGGTTGTGGAGTGGCCACGGAGAGTATGAGAGGAGGTTGACAACCTCTGCGTACCAGAAGCGTCTGGGCCAATCTGGGGACACGAGGATGGCAGTTACTCGTTACGCTCAGATTTTCTTGAGAATCCTGGGAATGAGAGGGATGTGGTGGAAAAGTTAAGGTAGAGAAAACTGGGTCCATGGAATCGCGAGAGCGTCTGTGTCGAGGGCCTGGGGATCCCTGGACCTGGTCACGAAGGGACGAAGCTTTTAATTATCTCTGGAGGCCATCAGGTCCATGTCCGGAAATCCCCACCTGAGGCAAATCTGATGGAACACTGCCGGGTTCAAGGTCCCTGGTCCAACTCCCCTCGACTGAGATAGTCGGATGCCAAGTTGTCTACCCAGAGAATGTGGACTGCTGAAATTTCTGGAACATTTAGCTCAGCCCATTGAAGGATTTGTGCAGTTTCCAACATGGCTGAGCGACTTTGAGTCCCTCCCTAGCGATTTATGTACGCCACTGCCGTCGGGTTGTCCATCTGAATTCGGACATGGTGGCCCGCAAGAATGTCTTCCCAGAAGAGAAGGCCTCGGAGAATCCCCTGGAGCTCTAGAACAGTGGTCCCCGACCTTTTTTGCACCAGGGACCGGCTTCATGCAAGACAATTTTTCCGTGGCCCAGCGGGGACAGAAGCTTTGGTCATATGAGGCATGGCCATGGATAAAGGGTGGAGTTTACCACCCTGTTTTCCCGAAAGATGCGTTACGTACTATTTTCAGGGGATGTCTTATTTTTCCATCCCCTTGCAGCCCCCAATATGTTATCCACGTAATTCCCTTGCAGCCCCCATCATCCCCATGCAGCGCACAATATCCACATCATCCCCTTTCAACCCCTAATACCATATCCCCCATCATCCTCCTCTTCCAGCCCCCACCATTCTCCTCTTCCAGCCCCCACCATTCTCCTCTTCCAGCCCCCACCATTCTCCTCTTCCAGCCCCCACCATCCTCCTGTTCCAGCCCCACCATCCTCCTTTCCCAGCCCCCACCATCCTCCTCTTCCAGCCCCCACCATCCTCCTCTTCCAGCCCCCACCATCCTCCTCTTCCAGCCCCCACCATCCTCCTCTTCCAGCCCCCACCATCCTCCTCTTCCAGCCCCCACCATCCTCCTCTTCCAGCCCCCACCATCCTCCTCTTCCAGCCCCCATCATCCTCCTCTTCCAGCAACCAGTATTCTAATCTTCCAGCCTCCACCATCCTCCTATTCCAGTCCCCAGTATGCTCATCTTCCAGCCCCCAGTATTCTCATCTTCCAGCCCCCACCATCCTCCTTTTCCAGCCCCCAGTATGCTCATCTTCCAGCCCCCAGTATTCTCATCTTCCAGCCCCCACCATCCTCCTTTTCCAGCCCCAGTATGCTCATCTTCCAGTCCCCAGTATGCTCATCTTCCAGCTCCCAGTATGCTCATCTTCCAGTCCCCACCATTCTCTTCCAGCCCCTATTATCCTCTTCCAGCCCCACCATCTCCAACACACACATGCCAGCAGTCACCGGCCCTGCGGCATTACGTAGCCTCTCTGTTCTCTTCCACAGCTTTATGCACAGATGTACGTGAGAAGCCATTGGCCAATCACAGTGCAACAGCCAGTAGCTAATCAGGGCCTGGCTTCTGCACTGTGATGAGCAGAGAGCTTCTCCCATACATCTATGCACACAGCTGAGAAAAAGACCTGAGAGACAACATGATGCTGCAGGGGCGGTGACATCACCCCGGGAGGCGGGCAGCATCCACTGCTCAGAGCTGCCACAGAGCTCAGCACACTATGTGCAGTGCTGGTCTGCGGCGGCGCGGACCGGCATGCAGACACCCGCAGCCCAGTGGTTGGGGGATCCCTGCTCTAGAATGTTTATGGGCAGGGAGGCTTCTTGAGCATTCCATCTGCCCCGGGCCGTGCGGCTGTGGAAGGTCGCACCCAAGCCCGAGGGACTGACGACCATGGAGATGATTGTGCACCTGACTGGGAGAAACGATCTGCCTCGAGAAAGGAGATGGGACTCCATCTACCAGAGGAGCGATTGCCTTGCTGATCTGGAGAGGTGGACTGGGCGGTCGAGACTGCGGAGGGAGCGATCCCATCTTGCCAGAAGAAAGTGTTGGAGGGACTGGGTATGAAATTGAGCAAAGGGAATAGCCTCGATCGAAGCTATCGTTCTGCCCAGCACCCTCATGGAGAAGTGGAGTGAGGGAGGAGAGGGTTGCCTGAGGCGGTGAATCCCGACAACAGGTGAAAAATAAAAAATATAAAACTAACTAATAAAAAATCTAGGTATATACGGGCTCAGAGAGACCCGAGTCTTCCTCCTATGACACTAAGCTGAAACGGAATTGTATTTCGGCCAGTACGTGGGGGTATTTGGCTGGGGAGGATATGCTTTTTCTGTTTTGCATAGTATCAGCCTCCTGGTGGCAGCAAGCACATACACCCAAGGTCTTCCTGTGTCCCTCAATGAAGCGATTAAGAAAAGTATACGGCACATTATAATCGGGGTTTGATGCTGGAAGATGAACTTCGTGTAGAATTGATACATATTTTCTATTAGAACTTCCCTCTAAAAAGACAATTGTGCCGCCACTTGAGACCACTTTTCTTTTGTTTATCCCTTTTATTTTATGCGATTGTGTATACTGTATTGTTTTGTCCATATTTTGTATATTTATATAAACACTGCCTATCTTTGGATTTAATATATAAAACGTAACCGCTTAGTTCTTCTTGCTCTATAAACCGCATCCCCGAAGTTTGTGTGTGTGTGAGAGTGTGTGTAGCATTAGATATATCAGGTAGTAGCTCATCATGAAGGATATTGCACATGGTCAGCCTGGCGGCACCAGTGTCTCCAGTCATTAAAAGACTTGTGACTGGGATCTGAGTTGTACACTGTCTTGGGAAGCTCTTTCTTTTTTTTAAATGTGATTGCTTTCTGTTGGCACATATAGGCTTAATGACCCTTTCCTTGCTGATAGAACTGACCAGGAACTCTCAGGTGCTGCAGGTTTGTGACCACACCCATTCCCTTTATATAGCCACATGTTCTATTTAATCAAGCGGGCTATAGAGAATCATTTGTATGCTGACCACTATGGAGTAAGCAAGTCGCTTGAAGAGTCTGCTGTCCTGGTGTTTGACTGCAGCAATCAAGTTGGTTTATATCATTTATTGTCTATGTTCCCCTGTTGCAGACTATTGTAGAGGTGTAGTTTAGTGCACTCACCGGTCTTCACAATAGCCAGGGTGAGTGGAGAGACAGCTCAGGGACTAGGCATGTGATGGCAGCCAGGCTAAGGACCCTCTGAGGGATATTAGGGAGTGTGGGGTGCAAACACAGATTATTATCACCCTGCTACCCAACGTTAGGATTTTCCTACCCTTTCCCATCCCCTGTTGTATCTGTTGTATCGCGCCGTGCACCAGACATCCAATTGTTTATGTGTGTGACAGCAGGCGAAAGTTGGAATTGTTGAGAAGCCTCTGCTGCTTTCAGTGACACATCTGGTCAGCCTGGAGACAATGAGGCAAATTTAGGGCAGATAGTTATAATCCTTTGCCTGCAAAGTAATATTTGCTTTTGCAGTCTGCTTTGTTTAATTTTGGACAAATATGTGAAGAGCAGTAGGTCCTAGAGATCTGAAATAAGGTCTAAACCTGTCTAGGTCCCTGATTTACCTATTTGTTAACTTAGTGCAGAATGCTCCAGTCTTTTCTTCACCGTGCGTAAAGAACACATCACAGAGATTCACACAACCGCATAGATAACTCTCAGAGATCTGGAGATTATAACCTCCTAGATTACCATAAATACCTGCATCATCACAATGTCTTTATCGTACATTTCCTCTCTGCATTTGACATCGGAGTAGTAGAAAACCTACAAAGGAAAAAATAATAGTAAAAACTCCTTTATAATGTATATATAGAATGAATGACTCGGACAAAAGCCGTCCTCATTTTGCATTTTATATGGCTATAGATTAAATGTAAAGGATGACTTGGAATGCGAGGTAAGGCTTTGAGATTTGTTATGGATAACGTGGATAGATGAACTGAAGATCCTGCTTTACAGTAATTAGATGATGAAGGATCCATCCGATCATTTCTTTATACCTGGCTTACGATTGTGAGGCCGTTTCTCTTCCACATCTCAGCAGCTACTTGAGCAGCCAGCACCAGGCATTGCAGGGGACTTTCAATCAGCATTTCCACCTGGAAGTCACTCTGGGAAATACAGAAACTTTATGTCACGCGAGTATAAACCAAAAACATTATTTATAGGATAAGAGCTGAGCGGCAGTGACATGCATGATCGCCGCTCCAGAAATTCCTATGGAGCTGCTCAGCACTGCCCTCATCTTTTTCTGGCAGACGTATAGAGAATAAATGGAGCATTGGTGGGGCATCCAATCTGCCGCTTTATTTCATAATGAAGATAAAAGTGCCCTTTCACCTGATCTGTGCAGATCTCCAAGAATCAGTAAATTATCCCCTATTCTGTGGATAAACATCACACATCCTCTAAAAACTGAATTAGTCCTTACCGGTAATTCCTTTTCTTGGAGCCTTCCAAGACAGCATTGGAGGATGTCGTCCACGCCCTATTGGGGGACAGGAACACAGAGAGGTTAAAAGCCCCTCCCCTTCCTCAGTACTCCAGTGTTTACCAAGATCACCCTTAGCCATGGATTATCTGATACAAACCGGAACCAAACACCAACAAGGGGGGGAACTGATGCTGTCGTGGAAGGCTCCAAGAAAAGGAATTACCGGTAAGGACTAATTCAGTTTTCTCTATTCGCCTTCCACGACAGCATTGGAGGAATACCACCGATACTCCTCAGGGTGGGACTATTGCCTGTAGGACTCTCCTACCAAAGGACAGATCCCGACTGAAGGACAGATCTAACTTATAGAGGCGAGAAAAAGTGAGGAGAGGCTACCACGTAGCCGCTCTGCAAATCAGCTCCGATGAAGCTCCAGCCTGCTCCGTCCAGGGAGTAGCAGCAGCCCGAATTGAAGGAGCCTTCAACCTCACCGGAGGAGCAAGGACCGGAGCGACGTAGACCTCACAGATCACCTTCTTGATCCAGGAAGTGATGGTAGCCTGGGAAGTCTTCTTCCCTGTATTATTCCCAAAAGCCAAACAAACAGGTTCTGATCTAACCTCCAGGAAGCAGACTCTCGGAGATAGGAGGACAGTCCGACGAACATCCAAGGAGTGAAACACGGCCTCAGCCGCATTAGCGGGAGATTGACAAATTGAAGGCAGAACCACATCCTGGGACTGATGGAAAGCCGACAACTTTCAAAAGAAAAGATGAATGCAACCGAAGCATAATGCGAACCACGGACACCACGAGGCACGGAGCCCAGACAGAGAGTGCCTGCAGTTCTCCAACTCTGGGAGCAGAAGTGATGGCCACCAAAAACGCCACCTTGTGAGAGAGAGACGTAAGGGATGCAGCAGACAAGGGTGCAAAGGGACTTCGAGCAAGCCCTTGGAGAACAAGCATCAAATCCAGGGAGGGACAGAAGGCCGAATACGGGGACGCCACCCCCAAGCAGAAGTAAAAAAACTGCTTGAGCCATGGATGGGAAGCAAGATCCTGGCCAAAAACAGCCCCAAGTGCCGACCTCTGGACTTAAAGAGTGCTCGGCCGAAGCCCCAAATCCAAGCTACGCTGCAAAAATCCAAGAGTTGGGCCACATTAGGATGATGCATGGTCGGGATGGAAGGAGCACACCAGGGCAGGAACCGATTCCAGCCCTCCCGTAAATAGCGTTTGTCCCAGGCTTCCTGCTCTGCTGAAGCGTGCGGATCACTGCCTGGGAGAGACCCTTGGTCCTCAGTATCCCGGTCGCAACAGCCAGGCCGCCTGAATGAGCCACTGAGGGCCCGGGTGAAACAGAGGACCCTGGGACAGTAGGTTGAGACTGGGCTAACATAATCGGTCCCTCCAGGCCCAGGTCTCGGATGGCGTCGTACCACGCCAGTTTGGGCCCCAGGGTAGCCACCAGGATAGTGTCACCCCCTCCGCCCGAATCCGTTGCAACGTCTTGGGAAGTGGCGGGATTGGAGGAAATGCATACACCAAGCGGAAGTCCCAGGGATGGTCAAAAGCGTCCAGCCCGCGAGGATGGTCCAACCGCGTCAGGGAGAAAAAGGTTGGCACCTTTGTATTTGAGCCCGAAGCGAACAGGTCGATCGAAAGGACACCCCACCTGTCCGTAAGAGAGCGAAATACTTCCGGATGGAAGCACCATTCTCCTGGGTGGACCTCCATGCGGCTCAAGAATCTGCCTGTACATTGGCCATTCCCTTCAGATGTACTGCCGAGGAGGAGAGAAGATGGCGTACTGCCCACAAAAAGAACAGTCTTGCCAGCCCCTGCAAGTGTAAGCCACGAGTACCGCCTTGGTACCGCAAGAAAGCAACCGTAGTCACATTGTCTGACAGGACCTTGACATGATGACCCCGGTGAACGTGAGCTGCAGCAAGAAGCGCTTCCTCCACTGCCAGAAGTTTGAAGACTGGCGACTGACCGAGCGACTCCAAATCCCCTGGAACGGTGTGCGAACTACCATCGTGCCCCAACCAGAACCGCTGGCATCAGTGGGAACGGAGGTCACAGGAAGGTGTCTGGGATTCATCCCCAGGAAAGCGAGGTTACCATCCGCCCCGGGGTCCGGACCCGCGAGTTTAAGGAATCCTGACGTCTGTCCCAGGAACTCAGTATGTGTTCCTGGAGCAGTCGGGAAGGAGCCTGAGCCCATGTTACTGACTGAATGCAGGCCATCATGGCCCCTAACAGGGACATTGCTTCCCGCAAGGAGGGCGACCCCCTTGCCCGGAAGCGGGTCAGATTCACGCGGCGCAAAAGCTGATATGCCGCAGGAAGGAACGAGGTCTGTCTGGAGGAGGCCAGTAAGACTCCCAAAAATTGACGTCGGGTTGCAGGCACCCGGTCCGATTCCCAAAGATTGGGTACCCATCCCAGGGACTGAAGAATCTCCAATGTGTTGGAGACCTCTGTGCGCAGAAGCACTGCCGAAGGAGCCACCACCAACATGTCGTCTAAATAAGGAAGCACACATATCCCCTGGGTCTGGATGAAAGTGATCGCTTCCCCCATGAGTTTGGTAACCTCTGGGGCCGACTAAATCCCAAAGGGCAGCACATTAAGCCGAGAATGGACCGTCCTGCCTGCCCCGGAGATCGTGAATCGCAGAAAGCGCTTGTGGGACGGGTGAATGGGGACATGAGAATACGCGTTCTGGAGGTCCACAACAACCTGGAGTAGCGCCCCTGGCCCTCCTCTCCAGGAGGGACCGGGGACCCCACACCTGAATCCAACAGGTGTCGCAGACCCGACAAGAAAAACCGTGCGAGAGTCCCCCTGAGGAAGGGAGAGGACTCGAAGACACGGAGGGGCTGGCTCTCGAATTCCAAGCGTAGACCCTCCCAAATGGTCGAGAGGATCCAAGGGCACAAGGAGATTGCTTGCCACTGTGGCAGAAACCGCAGGAGCCGCCCCGCAATGGGGAAGGCGACCTTGTTTAGGGGCGGCTGGTGATGCCGCTGCTGGGGGAGCAAGATATTACGGGTCTTGTTCCCGTACTGGAATGCCCAGCGACCAGACTTACCCTTCCCTTTAGACTGGGAGGGTTGGCTGCGCTCAGGCCAAAAGGACTGCCTCCGAAAGGGCTCCTGTTCCGGGAGACACCTTTTCCAGGATGTCATCCAATGCCCTTTGCAAGGGGAGGCCACACAGCTGGAGCTTAGACGTGACCTCCCCATTCCACCTTGTAAGCCACACTGCCCAGCGAGCTGTGTTAGCCAACACTGCGCACCTGGCGCCAACGCGGAACGACTCAGCAGAGGCATCGGCCAGGAAGCCCGTAGCACGTCTCAGAAGTGGAATGGAGTCCAAAGCTCCTCCCTGGGAGTACCCTGCAGGATGAATTCTCCCAGCTGGGTGAACCACTTAAAGAGAGACCTGCTCACATGTAGAGGAAATGTACACCGTTAAAGACATAGCTGCCGCCTCCAGGATTTTTTGAGGACACTCTCCATTTTACGAACGAGGGGGTCCTTCAACTGGGAGGAATCTTCAAAAGGCAACGCGGTCTTATATGCTAAGCTTCCCAAATGGAATACTGCCATAGACCTTCATGTTAGAAGTCCCATTGACTTTATAGAGACTTCCATAGAGATTCCCAGATTCTCGTGTCTGGACAGAGGCAACAGCGGCAATATCCACGCCGTCCTCTAACGCTGAGCTCTGGCCAGCCTCCATGAGATCCACAGAGTCACAATCCTGGAGCTTCCTCTCTTAAGGAGGGGAAGGCCGGAAGCTGCAGCAAAACCCCGCAGTGCCGAGATAGAAGCCTGCACCTCTTCCCTAATGGATTGGAGCGCCTCAAGCAAGGATGGGGAGTCCATCCTGACAACCCTGTCAGTCATGGCCGACACCTTGTTGTAGGAAGAGGGAAATTTTGTGCCGCAGCCACATTATTGCTCCCTTTCACAGACGGCCCTCGTCTCCCTATAGACAAAAAGGGAAGAGAAGGGGGTCCCAGTGTGAGTGCAGGGCTTAAATATAACTCTACCCCTTGTGACCACCCCCAGAAACACTTACATGAGCTGGGGGAACGCTGGGCTCTGCAGAAGCAGAGGTGGAAGCCTATCACCTTCCATGTTTCAGGGATCAGCCTTACCTGGGTGTAGCTTCTGGCGGGTACTTATCCAGAAGTACCGTGCCCACAACGAGGAACACCTGTTCCCTCCCTCCTCCTGGTCACCGGCCGCGGGCAGTAGAGCGCGAAAGTCCTGCTGGGTTCCCTGGAGCCGCGCCCAGCCTGCCACAGCCCTTACAGGAGCTGCCGCCCGAAACCGGAAGTGCCATCCCGGGACCGGAAGTGCCACACCCGAAACCGGAAGTGCCTCCGCGGCACCTCTGATGCATGCCCCAGGGACCGCAGCTGGAGGAGGGAGACGCCGGAGAGCTGAACAGGCCTCCGGCGTTGCAATACACGGCCTGCTTTGCCCCGTAGGACGCAGGAAGGCCGGATGGTCCCACCACGGGAGCCCCGAGAAGGAGGAGGAGGCCGCCCCCGACGTCCATCCCTGGCCCGGCTGTAAGTACACCCCAATGCTGCCTCTGCCGGCCTGACAGCACTGGAACCTCTCCATGCCCCAAGGGGGACAGGAAGACACTGGAGTACTGAGGAAGGGGAGGGGCTTTTAACCTCTCTGTGTTCCTGTCCCCCAATAGGGCGTGGACGACATCCTCCAATGCTGTCGTGGAAGGCGAATAGAGAAAAGGGGTTGTTAAGTTTTTTTATATGAATATTTACCGTACCTCAAATAAATAGACTTGGATCTGCAGTATCCTACTGCGGCCACTATACAGCTGATGGCGCTGTGCTGTTCCGCTCGGCATGTGAGCACATCCGACAGCCCCAGCGGGAACCAAGAACAGCCAGGTGTCACACCCTTACCAATCTGATACTGACAACCTATTCTAAGGATATAGTGCCGGACAATTGATAACAGCCAGGTGTCGCACCCCTAACAATCTGATACTGACAACCTATTCTAAGGGAACTGTCACACTTGGCGACGCTCCAGCGATCCCGACAATGATACAACCTGGTAGGGATCGCTGGTGTGTCACTACCTGGTCGCTGGTGAGATGACAAACAGTCAGATCTCACCAGCGACGCAGCAATGATACGGCGGTCGTTGGGAACCTGTCACTCTTGGGCGTAATGTTAAGATCGTTGGTCGTTGTCCTTGTCAAACACAGCGATGCACACTGCCCAGCGGGAGCACGACGACCGAGAAAATGGTCCAGAATGGTTTGTAACGATCAGCGATCTCACAGCGGGGGCCTGATCGCTGCTATGTGTCACACATAGCGAGATCACTGCTGAGGTCGTTGTTGCGTCACAAAACTTGTGACTGAGCAGCGATCTTGCTTAGTGCGACGGGGGCTTAAGGATAGGCCAACAGTTTAAACATCCGGACAAACAATAACAGCCAGGTATCACAGCCCCCCTACCAGTCTGATACTGACAATCTATTCTAAAGATAGGCCATTAGTATAAAATGCTGGACAACCGAGAACAGCCAGGTGTCACACCCCACTCATCTGATACTTATGACCCATTCTAAGGATAGGTCACCAGTATAGTGTGCCGGACAACAGAGAACAGCCAGGTGTCACACCTCTACCAATCTGATACGAATGACCCATTCTAAGGATAGGCCACCAGTATTAACTGCCGGACACCCAAGAGCAGCCAGTTCGCTTCACTTGGTGATTTTTCTTTCTTTTTCATTTTTTTATATTTGACAGATATGTTTATTTAACACATTATCTCCTTCGCACTTCACATCTATAGATCATTGATATTAATTTTCCTCTAATCTTTCTCCTCTGTCTTTCTCTCCACCCCATTGTTTGTATAAGGATTATGTTACAAAGTGACATCACAATGACCTCCACCCTATGTACGTGTCATAATCATGTGCTTGTTTAATGGAGTCTATATATTGTGGCTTCTACATTATGTATTGTACTATGTTGTCTTCCTGAGGAAGGAGTTGGGTTATACGGTAACTCTGAAACGTGTCAGAAGGATTGGCATAAAAGCCATCATTGCAAAATAACTGTGGTATCACCCCGTTTGATTGTGTGAGCAGCGCGGATCCAGGAATCACGGTCTGCTTCTCCAATTCGGTTTTTGGCCACCATTAATGAAAGTAGAGTGTGGATCCTGTGGCAGCCATTACATACCTTCATACTGGTTGTGGGTGACACAACTGCCCCAGGTGAGCAGTGACAAACGTTCATGCGACATAATTGTCATAAAGATAAAAACCTATTGCGCTTTCTCTCCTCTCTTTACAGTTTATTAATCTGATACTAATGATCTATTTTAAGGAAAGGCCACCAGTGTATAAAGTGTGAGACAACTGAGAACAGCCAGATGTCGCACTTCTACTATTCTGATACAGGTGACCTATTCTAAGGATAGGCCTCCAGTATAAAGCGTCGGACACCCGAGAGCAACCAGGTGTCCACCCCTACCAATCTGACAATGACTACCTATTCTAAGGATAGGCCTCCAGTATAAAGTGCCAGATAAGTGAGAACAACCAGGTGTCACACCCCTACCAATCTGACAATGACTACCTATTCTAAGGATAGGCCACCAGGATAAAGTGCCAGACAACCGAGAACAGCCAGGTGTCACACACACCCCTACCAATCTGAAAATGACTACCTATTCTAAGGATAAGCCACCAGTATAAAGCGCTAGACAACCGAGAACAGACAGGTGTCACACCCCTACCAATCTGACAATGACTACCTATTCTAAGGATAGGCCACCAGTATAAAGTGCTGGACAACCAAGAACAGCCAGGTGTCACACCCCTACCAATCTGATACTGATGACTTATTCTAAGGATAGGCCACTAGTTTAAAATGCCAGACAACCGAGAACAGCCAGGTGTCACAACCCTAGCAATCTGATACTGATGACTTATTCTAAGGATAGGCACTAGTTTAAATCCCAGACAACCGAGAACAGCCAGGTGTCACAACCTAGCAATCAGATACTGATAACTTCTATTCTACGGATAAGCCAACAACCTAAGGTGCCAGACAACTCAGAATAGCCAGGTATCACACTCCTACCAATCTGACACTGATGACCTAATTCTAAGGATAGGCCACCAGTATAAAGTGCCAGACAACCACCATGTCAAAAAGATGCACTAAAGAGCTACAATTAGCACAGAACCAAATTGCAAAAGAAAGCACAGTTATACTTAGACAGTATAGTACAGAGTTCACAGTACAGTTCTTCAATAAGGTACTATGGAACAAGTTCAACAAAGAAAGAAAAAGTTAAGATTTACAGCAGGTGAGAGCGGCAATACTCACAGAAGGAATGAGCTCCGGCAGCTTCGTGATGAGACCTGTTTTACACATTTGTGAATGCAGACCTGCAATAGCAGACAATTATAAGACCTGTTAATAACCATAAATACAATAATAAATATGCTTTATGGTTTAATGGTTCAATCTGCAAATGAATGGTGTGTTTTTCTTGCATTAAAACAAATGGTGTATCCTTATGGTGGTCAACCTTATGTGTCAAGTACTGCAGCATTGACTTACTGCTTCTGATCATCATTGGGAAACCTAAATGTATTAGCCCTGGATAGCCCATTTGTGTATTTAGTAATGTCCTGATGTACCGCCCCAGGCCCAGCCGGACATATGGACGAGCCATCGATTACTTATAAGCCGTGGAGGTTGGCTAAGAGGTCAATATTTTACTCCTCAAATATAGTGTTAAAAATGAGACCCGAAACAGTGAATATTGGTAGTAAAGATACAAAAATAGATCGAAGTTGAAAATATTTTCTAATATTTTTATCATTTCTAACAGCATAAGCACACATTTATTAAACCCTTGCCACATATACTTTGATGAAGAAGCGTTCTATGTGAATAAGCGAAACGTGCGTCGGGGCTTTTGTTCTATTGCTGGTATTTTACCTTGAATTTTCTCTCTATCATTGTCATGTTGCATTGTTTATTTTATGTTTAAAAATTGTGTAATCAGGCTATTATCATTTCTCTCGACCATGGTGTCTGTGTTTGCTCACAGCCTACTATTATGTAATAAAATGTACTAAAATAAGGGATGAATGCCTTTGTGAGTCCAATGAGTTACTGTGTGTCATCTATCATCTGCTGTCATATATCTCCCTTTGATACTATTTGTGCACTTTTTGCTTTAATAAATAAGATTCATTTAGCAATTATTTATTTTTATGCTGTAAGACACTTCTATAAAACCGCAACATCTTCACCAAGAACAACAAGAAACCTGATTCCCACCTGCCAACATCCGAGATAGGGGCAGATGAATGCTGACGGGATCCATGGACACCTTAAATGGGTAACTGTGATAGGAATGGCCACACATCTGCACTAGTCTCCTCTGCGGAGACGTCACAGGTTTAATGCACTGAAGGACACAGCGGTGACAATCCCTGTAGGTCGTCAGCAATACATCTTCCTTTAATTGAGAAAAATAATATAGTCATGTTAACCAAGTATCCAAAAATTGTTCATACTTCTCACATATACATCAAAAAAGGAGAATCTTGTGTATTCACCGTAAATTCCTTTTCTCTTAGCCCCTCAATGGGGGACACAGGACGATGGGGTTATGCTATTCTGCCACTAGGAGGTGACACTAAGCAACCAAAAAATAAGCACAGTGGCTCCTCCCTGCAGTATATAACCCCCTGACTGGCACAGTCTAGCCAGTTTTGTGCTTAAGCAGTAGGAGTAAAAAATTATAGAAGCCGATAAGGCAACCAGAAAATCAAAAGGCCAACAGGCCCAAGGAGGGAGCTGTGTCCCCCAATGAGAGGCTAAGAGAAAAGGAATTTACGGTGAGTACACAAAATTCTCCTTTTCTCCTTCGCCTCATTGGGGGTCACAGGACGATGGGACGTCCTAAAGCAGTCCCTGGGTGGAAACAACAAATATCCCAAACTGAAAAATACAGTCTACAAGCTAGCATCCGCTGCCTGTAGGATGCGTCTACCCAGACTCGCAACCGCCGAAGCCGGAGTATGCACTCGATAATGCTTTGTAAAGGTGTGCAGACTGGACCAAGTAGCCGCCTTTTTCTTGCACACGCCATAGTGTGTGCAAACACCTTCCGAGAACCCTGCCTGAGTTAGAATTCTGGCCTCAAGGGCCACGCCATGAAACGCAGAGCCCCGGAATTCTGATGCCAAATCGGACCTTGACACAGAAGATCTGGACGGACCGGCAACTGCCAAGGAGCGTCTGCGGCGAGCTGAACTAGATCGCGTACCACGACCTCCTGGACCAGTTGGGAGATATTGATATCACCTCCACTCTCTCCGTTCTGATCTTCTGGACCACTCTGGGAAGGAAGGCCAGAGGCGGAAAGATGTACGGGAGACGAAACTACGTCCAGTCCTGAACCAGGGCATCTGATCCCAGAGCCCTGGATCGCGGGACCGAGCAAAGAAGTTGGGAACATGAGCATTCATCCATGACACCATGAGATCCACAACTGGAGTCCCAAAGCGTCTGCATATCTGCGCGAACACATCCAGGTGAAGAGCCCATTCCCCTGGCGCGAGCCCCTGACGGCTGAGATAATCTGCCGCCCAGTTCTCGACCCCCGGGATGTGCACTGCCGACAGCACAACTCCCGAGGATTAGGCCCAATGTAGAATTGGTTCCACTTCCCGCATCGCTGCTCTGCTGCGCGTCCCGCCCTGATGGTTGACGTAAGCCACTGCCGTGGCATTGTCCGATTGGATGCGAACATGACAACCCATCAGGAGATGATGGAAACTCTTCAATGCCAAGTAAATGGCCCGAATCTCCAGAAGATTTATGGGCAGAGAGAACTCCTGAGGGGTCCATCGACCCTGAGCCGTGTGACTTCGGAACACTGCCTCCCCCAGCCGAGGAGACTGGCGCCGGTGGTCAGAACAGTCCACCGCACTGGTAGGAAGGATCACCCCCGCGAGAGAGACGACGGGATCAACCACCACCGAAGAGATCTCGTTGTTGTCGCTGACGGGCGAAAGAGGTGATGAAGGGTGAAATGGCTGCGGTTAAACGCCGACAACAAATCCAGTTGTAAAGGACGGAGATGCAGTTGCGCAAACGGCACCGCCTCCATTGCCGCCACCATTTTCCCCAAAACGTGCATCACAAACCGTAGGCAATGCGGATGAGGGCCCCGCAATGCACGAACAGCACTTTGCAGAGACCAAACCTTGTCCTGAGGAAGAAGCACCAGACCCTGAGATGTGTCCAGACCATCCCCAGAAACGTGAGCCTGCGGCTCGGAACTGCGAGGACTTCAGCAGGTTGAGAAACCAACCCAGCCGAGACAGCGTGTCTACTGTAATGCGAACACTGTCCTCGCAGTCCTTGAACGACCGAGTCTTGACCAAGAGGTCGTCCAGGTAAGGGAAGATTACCACCCCCGACTGTGCAGAACGGTCATGACCGTGGCCATGACCTTGGTAAACACGTGTGGAGCTGTTGCTAACCCGAAGGGAAGGGCGACAAACTGATAATGATCTTCGCCCACCGCGAACGGCAGGAATCTCTGATGAGGGCCAGATATCGGGATGTGCAGATAAGAGTCCTTGATATCTATGGAGGCGAGGAACTCCCCTTTTTGCATGGATGTAATGAGGACCGGAGACTCTCCATCCGGACCGTCGGATTCGCACGAATCTGTTCAAACGCTTCAGTTCCAGAATGGGACAGAAGGAACTGTCCTTTTTGGGCACGATGAACAGGTTTGAATAGAACCCCAGAAAACGCTCGTTCAGAGGCACTGGCACAATGACTCCTGCCCGCCTCAGAGACTCGACTGCCTGGGAGAAGGCATGTGCCTTTTCCGGCATTCTCGAGGGGCGAGAGATACTCAAATCTTCTGGGAGGGCGTGTATGAAACTCTATGTTGTATCCGGAAGACACCAATTCCCGAACCCACTGATTGTCTGTAGCAGCGAGCCAGGCATGCCGAAAGTGAGCAAAGTCGGCCGCCCACTTGAGAGGTGTCTTCCGGATGTGACGAGTCATGAGGAGGGGAACCTCTGAGACCCGGAGTCCTTGGATTTAGGTTGTTTATTCCGGGACTGCCAGGTAGAACCCGATTTATTGGGCGTGTGGAAACCCCTGTCCGTACATGACGACCGATTCTGGGGAGGCGGACAGGAAACCGACCACCCAGATGAATTCCGTAAGGACTGCAATCTCGTCTGCTGACCCTTGGGGAACCTACGTCTTTCTGTCTGTTGAGGAAGCAAGGTGCTTTTACCACCCGTGACGTCCGAGATCATCTTATCCAGCTTTTCCCCGAATAAACGATCACCTACATATGGCATGCCCGTGAGGGACTTCTTGGAGGCCGAATCCGCCTTCCACTCCCGAAGCCAGAGGGCCCGGCGTATTGCAATAGAATTAGAGGCAGCCACTGCAGTGCAATTAGCTGCATCGAGGGAAGAGTGAACCAAAAACTCCCCAGCCACAGAAATATGAGCCGCCAGATGCAATAATTCAGGATCAGCCTCATGACGACTCAAGGGGAGTGTAAATCCCCAGCCCAGGTCATAATAGCCTTCGCCACCCACAGAGGCGAAAGAGGGGGACAAGGACGCCCCTGAAGCTTCAAACACCGACTTTGACAGTTGTTCCAACTGCCGATCGGCCGCATCCTTAATGGAGGCACCATCAGGAAGGGACATCAGAGACTTAGAAGCCAAGCGGGACACCAGAGGGTCCACTGTCGGGACTCTGACCACGCCTTTGCCACTGTCGGCAGAAAGGGGTAACTGGCTGCAATCGCCTTATGATTACCAAACCTTTTATCAGGCTGAGCCCAGTGCTTTTGTAAGACTTCCTGGATCTCAGAATGATCCGAAAAAACCTTCTGAGGTCTCTTAGGTCTCTTAAATGGGATCACATGGCCCGACACCGGGGCTGGATCTGCCGACAGGGCCTGATTAACAGCCGATACCAGGTCGTCCACCATGGCCAGAGTAACAGAAGACGTGTGGAGTCAAAGGATTCACCCTGATCCGGATTCACCTCAGATTCATGAAGTTCACCTGAAGAGTAAGAATCATGAGACCTATTCCGTGTATGGGAGGTCACGGAGCCCTGAGATAGGGCTGAGGAAGAGCCCGTCTGGGATCTCTTCCTACCCACCTGACCAAGGGGAAGAGAGGTACTCGAGTGAGACTCCTCACAGTCAGAACCCCCCTCATCTTGGACCTGTTGGTCCGAGGCCAACGGACGTGGTTGCACCACCTGGAGCAGTGTGTCGGAGAGCTGTTGTATAGCTTGGCTCACAGACTGCGACAGAGTAACTGCCCATTCTGGTGTAGCAGGTCTGGCAACAGCCACCTCTACTTCAGTGGGTGCCTGCCCGGAGTCAGAGACACTAAACTGAGAGAGGTCAGAGGCACAGGCCTGGCAGAGCGGGGTCGAGCACCCACAGGGCAGCGCAACTTTGCATGCTGTGCAAAAGGCATAGTAAACATTAAAGGCCTTAGGTGCCTTCTTGCCCGGCATCATGCAGTTTTCCTCCCCTGCTGCGCTCAGACTACACACCACAGTGCAGGGGGTAGTATAATGGGATAGGAGCCGCAGTGCTGTTATGCCACCGCTGCCTAGGGCTATTGCGGCGTTAACCGCTGTGCCCGGTCACCTGAGAGGCTGGATAGCCAAAAGCGCCTGAGTCCTATGTCCCCCTGGCGTCCTGTGCTTCAGCAATGGCGTCTGTGATAAAGGAATGGCGCCAAAAATACGGTGTGGAGAGGGAAAAGTGAAGCCACGCCCCCTCCCATGATGCCCTGCGCAGCCACCCTCCCCCTAATGCTACTCGCTGACAGCAAGGGCCTGGGGCGGCCCGAAGCCAAGCAGCATCACTGGAGGAGGAGACCTTCCAGTAGTAGGCCGAAGCCGGGGGCTAAATTAGTACCCCCGGCCGCCTGTCAGCAGGGGTCCGGCGCGGAGCACCGGAACAAAACGGCGCGAACACCGGACGCAACAGGGGACACACATCGCTGCCTCATACCTTAATGGCTCATCATCCTTCAGCCCTTAAAGGGACAGGAGAGTGGACCAGTCATCCCCCACAGCTGTATCATAGCTGCTACGGCCAGGAAAAAAACAAAAAATTGCTAGTGGCCCGGGGGGATACCTCCTACAACCCAGAGTCCCAACTGTGGGGTCTGGGGAGGGATGCTGCAAGAGCCTGCCATCACTGTAACACGGAGCCCCAACTGTGGGGTCTGTGAAGAGACGGTGCAGCGGTCCGATTACATCAGCTACAACCCAGAACCCCAACTGAGGGGCCTGGGGAGCACGACACAAAAATAGGATAAAATAACAAACTAACAAAACAAACAGTGTCTTGCCTCCTAAGACACTAAGCAAAAAACTGGCTTAACTGTGCCAGTCAGGGGGTTATATACTGCAGGGAAGAGCCACTGTGCTTGTTTTTTGGTTGCTTAGTGTCCGCTCCTAGTGGCAGAATAGCATCGTCCTGTGTCCCCCAATGAGGCGAAGGAGAAATTTTTTTTTTTTAACACATTCAATTTTGGAACTTTTTTTTTTTCTAAGATCTATTACAATTGTTTGGGCGCAACCCCTTTAAAAAGAGGATTTTGGGATTCACCATAAAATCACTCTCTCTGAGCCTTCATTGGGGACACAGGAAACCATGGGTGTAAGCTGCTGCTACTAGGAGGTGGATACTATGCAAAAACACAAGAATAACTCCTCCCCACTAGTATACACCATAGTCTTCCTGTGTCCCCCAATGAAGCGATAAAGAAAGGGATTTTCTGGCTTTGGAAAACCTTTTTCTTGAACAAGTCTGGCTGCACTCACCCTCCCCGGATCCAGCAACGACTCTCACTGCTCTCTGTGTGTCGTTAAGCTATAGAATAAACTAATTTCCATTTCTCATTTGCTTCTACCAAATACAAAGAGAAGTCAAAGGCCCACATCATGTGTATATGGGGAAAGGATCTATGAGCCAAGGAGTTATGAATATTTGGAGAACACCATTTTTAATTAAAAAGAAAAAAACGTATACCACAAATGAAAGCTCCCAGGCAGTGTCCTTACATTGCTGGCACACCACTCCTGGATTAATATCAGCACATTCTTCAGCTGCATCTGCATGGCCACCGCAGCCTCCCAGTCTGACTCCCTCTCCACATGCTGGCCTATCATTCTGCTGACTGCCTCCATGCCCTGGAAAACAAACGATAATCAGACATGTAGTCTGTTCATCCACTATAAAGAAATCGTTGTTTCAATCAACATGCTCAAGTGCTTTGGGCATGTAGAAGCACTTCCCAAACCTCTCTCTAGCTCTATTCCCCGCCTTCTGCTTGACTGATTATTTGTTGTGCGACTTCAGTCAGGCAGAAAGCGGGGAATAGAGCTAGAGAGGCTTGGGAAGTGCTTCCACATGCCCATAGCACTTTACCATTATTTACATTCAAATACTGATTTCCCAGCAATGACGGAACAAACTGGATATAGTGCATGCAAAAAAATAAATTACATGATCGACATGACCCAGTCGACGCATTTCCACTGCACTAAGCAGTCTTACTTATGGCTCAGTCATGAGTAAGACTGCTTAGTGCAGTCGAAATGCGTTGACTGGGTCATGTCGTCCATCTAATTTTTTCTTTTGTATGCACTATATCTTCTTTTGAAAAAGAAAAAGAAAAGGAAAATCCAGTCTTGTTGAGCCGGACTGCAATTTTTTCTATTATCCTTGATGTAAGGCCAGGGCGAGGCCGGTGTCTGAGCCCCAGATGGATGAGCATAGAGCAACTGATTAAGCCTTAATCAAGATTCTATAATATTATAGAGTAACAAGATTGCACACAAAATTGTCTCATTTCTATTAAATGGAGAAAAAGGATCATAGCTTTTCTTTGATTAATAAGAAGTTAACTTATTACCTGCATACATGACAAAACACGTAATAAAGAGCTGAATCCCTCCACAAACTTTTCCTTTAGTTTATCCGTCCATGATGTAGGTTTACAAATGAGAACATACCTAAAAAATAAATAAATTAAAAATTAAAGGGAACCTGTCAGCTGGGGGAGCATAAATGACCTATCGCTGTCTGTACCTGCAGCTTCATTGTCCTATTCTAATCATCCCTGTCTGAGCTCATAGTGTAATGTTATAGGTGAGAAAAAAAGCATTTATACACTTACATTTTCTTATGTAAATGAGGCAGTGTGTAGTCACCTTGGAGGATGTAGTCACTTTGGCAGGTTAATAATTAACAATATCAGAAGATACCCCAGGACCTGTGTGATGTCACGATCATGTGACTATAACAGGCGAAGCTAAGTTTTCATAGACCATAATGATTTTGCTTGCTTAGCTCCACCCACTATGGTCACATGCTCGGTACATCACACAGGTCCTTTATACAGAGACGTTAACAGGGAGTTAACTGTTAACCTGCCAGAGTGACTACATCCTCCAAGGTGTAGTCACTGACTAAAAAAATTCTTTTTCACCTTTAACATTACACTATGAGCTCAGACAGGGATGATTAGAATAGTATTACAAAGCTACAGGTACAGATAGTGATAGCTGGGGGTATAAACCAGCTGGCAGGTTCCCGTTAAACACAGAAATAATAGATAATATTGACCACTTTTAAAAAGATGTGCTTAATTAAATGCGATTGATGCGATTAAAGGCCATAAATGCGATTAAAGGCCGTGCACAATTATGACATGGAGAAAAACTGATTTTACATATATAGGTGAGTGGTTGCAGTTTCAGTCTGCAATCTTCATTCCTTGATCTCTTATCAGATTTCCCAAAGTGCAATTTGCAGCTTGATCAAAGTTTACTATTTCTTCTCTTGTGGAATATAGACTGGATGTGAGTATCAAATGCACTGCTGTCTTCACTAGATTCATTGATCGCATTTATTATGAACATACGGTATTTCCTCTTCTTGTGCTTTTCTTCCTTTCTATAGCTTGTCTTCTCTGTCCTCCATAAGACTGTACAGGCTTTCTCCCCTCTCCATATTGTGGAGAGGTGTGTACAGCCCCCATTCTCTACCAATGCTGAAGGAAGAGTGTGGGAGTGCAGAAAGAGTCGTCAGAACTGAGCGTTAGCTCTTTGTAACATTTTTGCAGCTCACTTAAAGGGCAGAAACACTGCAGCAGCAAAATGGTAGAAAAGGTTTGGTGGAGAATATTTAGAGAACTTATTAACTTTGCATTTAGAAAGCAAACAGATAATTAAAAAAAAAATGCAATGATGTACATAACTTTTATTCTGTAGCAAATGTAACCATTTATATTTCAGAGTAAAGTGACCCTCTGATCTCGAGAACAAAGGGGCAAAAAAGTTCTAACTAAAGTAGAAGATTGTAAAAGATAAACAGATTGCTGTGATTTGCAAATACACAAAAACAGTTGAGCGGCTTTGTAAATACCTTTATCTTATACTCAGAAATGAGTATATCTTGTATCAGGGCATTTTCCATAAGCTTTTTAATCCAGCGGAGATCCGACTCTTCTTATAAAACAGGAATGTAAACAAGGTCCGGCTTGTGCCCATTGATATTCAGTGCGCTCTCCAGCAGTTTTGTTTGCATCCAGTTGCTGCTGGATCTAGTCAAAACCATTTTTTTTTACCAAACCCAAAAACCAGCGTTTTTGGGTTCAGTAAAAAAAACACTTCTGACCAGATCCGGCCGACTGTGACATAATTTATAATGTGTGTCAGTGGGTGCCAGATCTGGTTTTAACAGATCATTCCTGATGTGGTAAGACTGGAAACAGCATACCTAGTGAGCATGAGCGATAACATCACACATAGGTGTTCGGTACTGGTGCCGAACCTTACAAGTGTTTGGGCACGGACCCTAAACAGGGACTTAACTGAGAAATCGGTGATTAAAGCATTATCCTCACCAGTCTCTCCGCTGCAGTCACTTCCGGATCTCGCTCATTAGCGTCATCTAATATTCACTGCAGTGACTGCTGAACAGCCAATCACAGATACCTATTGTCTGTGAGAGCATCTGCGATTGGCTGTTGCGCCGCACCTACTATGCCAGCAACCAATCACAGACGCAATGGGTGGGGCGCGACAGCCAATCACAGTCACTGTCACAGACAGGGCCTCTGTGATTGGCTGTTCAGCAAGCAGTGCAGAGCGCATCCGGAAGTGACTGCGGCGGAGGCGACTGGGAAGATAATGCTTTAATAACAAACTTCTCAGTGAAGTCACTGTTCAGGGTCCATATCCAAACACTCAGGAGTTCAGTACGGACCCAAAACAGGCAAACGAACAAAATGCAGCTGGATGAAACCATACTAGTATTATAACGGAACTGGCATAACATCGGTACAGTTTCATCTGGTTTAAGGGCAATAACCGTATCCGCTCAGATGCAGTTTTCACCTGATATGGCCGGATACCAAAAAAAAACGTGTATGTGAAAGCGCCCTTATACATTGGAGCTGAACTCACAATCCTGCTGGTTAATACCGAAAGTAATCAATACATATTTTACACTTCATGATGGATTTCCTATAATCGTTTCTAACTTCTACTCTTGACTACCGATCAGGGTATGAAATAAAGGCTTACACCTCTGAGTAATAAAATCACCAGAGCAGAATTATGAATGCTGCTGTGAGTGACAAATTGTTATAATTCATGCTGTAACTTAGGGTAAGACCAGGATAATTAATGAACTGTATTTACAAAGCCTCACAAATATCTATGGAAATGGCAAAATGCTTCTTAAGGGTGCACAGAATATTATGTACATTTTTCAACCTCAAAAGATAACAGGCAACTGACTGCTATAAAAACTTACTTGCAGTCGAAGATGATGGCGTAGACCCTGCAGAACCGATCCTGCCTGTAACCCTGGAAGTTAAACTTATTTTCTGGATTCAGGTATTCGGGAAGGACTTCCAGCAGGGTCTCCGTCAGAACACGGAGAACACTCTGTTCCTCAATGAGCAGTCGAGCCTGGAAGAAAACAACTCATTTAGGTCTTGGTAGTTAATTCTATTGATCTTATTCTCCCACTACATTGCATAGTTACTAGAGATCAGATTTGTCTGGGTCAGAAAATACACTTTTATATACTATGAGCTGACCCTCTTCTATTACTCATAAAAGGGGCAACTGAATCTTCCATGCAGTCAGGTTTTACATGGAAAGTACAGTCGGAGAGAATTTATTTAAAGGGGTATTCCCATCTCCAAGATCCTATCCAAATACATATTAGGTGTAATAATAATATTAGCAGATCCCTCATATTAGAAATGTAGTATAGTTCTCCTGATTAGCTGTCCCTCACCTCTTGTGCAGGGCATTACAGCTTAGGTAACCATAGTTACAAACACCAACTGTCACTAGATGAGTGGTCGTAACCATGGATACATAAACTTAAATGCCCTGCACAAGAGATAAAGGACAGAGCTAATCAGGAGTCAGAAGAGAAGGCTGCACGGCGGGGAGTGATGGAAGGGGAGTAGAATCGTTTATTTTTTTGTGTGTACGGTGTGATGGCAGACAAATATACCAAGATTAGGGATTTATACTCCAAGATGGGGAACATACTGTATATACCGGGATGGGGGACATATATACCAGGATGGGAAACACATACCAGTATAGGCCCAGGAGGGGGGCATATATAACAGCATGGGCCCAGGATTAGGGCTATATACACTAGGATGGGGGACATACACGCCAGGATGGGGGACACACAGTATATACAGGGATGGGGACATGTATACCAGTATAGGCCCTCCAGGAGGAGGGGGCATACTGTATATAACAGGATGGGCCCAGGATTAGGGCTTTATACACCAGGATGGGAACATACACACCAGGATTGGGGACATACATATATATAAAAATATCGGCCACATATAAACCAGGATGGGGGCCACATATCAGGATGGGTGATGATATGCATCAGGATGGGCCACATATACCAGGATGGAGGACATGTATACCAGGATGGGGAACATATATCCTTGTTCCCCATCCAGGCATATAACAGGATGCGTCCAAAATTAGGGCCATATACAGCAGGATGGGAGAAAACATGTTCCACGATGGGCCCCAGATGGGGATATATATGTAGGATCAGGGCCGGCTCCAGGTTTTCATGGGCCCTGGGCGAAAGAGTTGCAGTGGGCCCCTTTAACACATACCATCCCCTACAGAGAACAATATAATGTTATCACTCTGAACCACAAAGCCCTTTACAGTTTCTGCACATCTTCTCTTCATCTCTGTCTGTCAACTACCCATCCTTTCCATAGTACTACACTGTCCAATATCTCCTCCTTATTTTTATCACCTACCCATCCTCTCCACAATGCTGCCCTACATCTCCTCCTTTATCTCTGACTATAAACTACTACACGCTACCTCTGTTCTGCTAATGACCTAAGACTGACATTATCTATAAACTGAACCTAACACTCCGGTCTCCAAGAGTTCTCACGAGCTGCACCAATTCTCTGGAATGTATTTCCCAAAACAATTTGATTAATTCCCAATATCCACACTTTTATGTGAGCCCTACACACGCATTTCTTTTGATTGGCCTATCACCTCAGCAATTTAACTATTTCCATTTTGCCTTTTTCCAGATCTGGTCTCTTGTGCCACCTTTCTACACCCCCATGCACTTAATAGCACTTTATCTGTTGTACAGATCCTGGCTGGTGAACGGTTCATGCAGCATTATGGCTGGACCATATATGACGGCACTTTTTACCATTCACCTTTTCACCTCCTCTATATCCTTATAGATTGTAGCTTGTGAGCAGGGACCTCACTCCTTATGTATCTGGTGAATATTTTGTTAGGCTATGTGCCCACAGGACATTTTTGCTGTGGTCCAGAATGCAGCATAACCTGTAGTGGTTTCAAGTATCTCAAGAGTCCTTGACAGGAGATTTGCTGCGTTCTTGACCTGCGTTTTTTTTGCACGTTTTTCTTGCGTTTTTGGACATGGTCATTCTTTCCCAACCACAGCAAAAACTGGGGGATTTGACACTTTCAGCAACTTCCAAAACCAATATGTAGATTCAGTAGTTCTGTGAAACACATTGGTTTTGCTGGAAAGCCAAAACGCTGGAACATATTAGCATACATTTGCATAAAACCATACTAAAGACGCATGAGAGCAGGAAAAACGTCCTGTGGGCACATACCTACTCTGTATTGTCTCATATTGTCTGTACCTGTTTCCTCTGAATTGGAAAGTGCTGTGGATTATGTTTGGTGCTATAGAAATAATAATTTACTATTATATGTGACCTGGCATTAGTGAGGAGCCGGTGTCCAATCAACGGTTGGTGAAGTTGTATGAACTTGAATATGTACATATAATGATACTTCGTTCAGAGAGCATAGGGTGAAGGACACATATTCCAGAGTATTTTACAATATAAGGACTAATTATGGTAAATATGTATATAAGAGAGAATTGAGCCAGCTCTGCAAAGTCTGGCTGAAAAAGTGTAAGATCCTTTATTTCCCCCCTGGCAGCTCTTGTCATATTAACCCATCTCATGCTGGACACCTGCCTCAATAATTTTTTATAACTGTTGAATGGAGGAAGACGGCGATTGCCACTGAGGAGGATGAAGACGGCATGCACTGACGCTGAGGAACACGTCAACATGCCATTTTACATTTTTTACCTTTTTTTTCTACATGCATAATACTAGCAAGGTCAGATGGAAATGGTGGCTTCTGCATATATCATACTGTGCAGTGCTTGTGGTACTACAGTTATATGCACAAAGATAGACAGATGATTGATGGATGGGTAACTAATAGATTTATATATTTAGAGTTGGATACATACACTGTGTGTGTTTAATGACATCTGTAGAAAGTGAAAGTATCTGTCTGCTATTAACCCTTATAAGTGCAGTGCACTGTGTGCTGGTGACCTCTCCCCCATCTAGTGCTGAGCATGGGGATATTTGTGCCCAGTCTGACCCCTGACAGGACACCCAGGCTCCATACTCAGGTTTTCCAGAGCAGTTTGGTAGTAAATGACATCTCTGGGAATCTTAAGAATTGAGTTGTATTGTCCTGTTATGGCTCTTCACAGCAGTAGGTGGAGGAAGAGGCCACCAGCACAAACACCAGCAATCTGCCCCGGAGTTTATCAAGATTTATTGCTGACAAGAGAAGAGTCAGTATTAGGAGCGGCCATCCTCCTCAGTGAGCTCGGGTCACAGCACACCGGCTGACTGAGGATACCACTGCTGCTCCTGGTCTGGAGGGACCCAGCACACACTCACCTCAGGGCTCCTCACTGATCTGCTGCGGGCTAAGCATGGACAGGATAATAAAGTCCCGCCCCCTGCAGCTCCCATTGGCTGCATGATCCTTCACACATAGACTGCTCCAGTTTGAGGGGGAAAATCCCAGCAGCAGCCCTCCAGCTCCTATAGCTGCTGTGAGAGATCTGCTATGACTGGCAGAAGGACACCCCTGCCTGACAGCGAATGGGCCCTCCCACCTGTCCCGGGCCCCGGCATTTGCCCGGGTGCGCCGGGTGCTGACGCCGGCCCTGTGTAGGATGGGCGACATATATACCTGAAAGGGGCCCAGGACATTAGTACACAATTGGGTGACATTACCCCATAACAGTGTCAGCAGATGTCCCCCATAACTGTGTGTAATGACCTAATTTTTTTGCTTCAAATTATTGTTCCCCTATGTTGCTCCCGTAAAACCTTGGTGCTTCTAATAGTCTGGTGCGTCTTATATAAAATACAGTATGTGTAGGATTGACCTTTATCTTCCCAAGTATTATAGAAATAAGAGGTGTTGTAACTGGCTATAACTACATACCAGAGTGGGAACAGTGAACACCTGCACCGAAAATGCTGTGACTGAGATGTTCCTGTCTCGCTCATCATCCATGTATTCCTTCTGAACTTTCTTATAACACTAAAAGAAGTGAAATAACATTGAGGCAAGTTGCATTTGTAATATAAAATCCAACAAAAACAGAAAATAGACTTTAGAAAAGGCCTAAAATTAAATAAAAATAGAATAAGACGTGAATAAAAAAAAAAAATGACAATAACTAGATAAAAGTTGCAATTGCAATAATGAATTCTTGTCCACAGTAAGTATAAAAATAAGATTTAATGACCTTCACAAACTCGATGGCAAACAATTTCTTGTACTCCATCTCCTTGAAGAAGCTGTTGAATATTAGATCGTGAATAACTTTTCTGAATCCTGAAAATCAGAGGATGCAAGGAATTTACAATTGAAAAGTTACATTAATCAATCCCTCAGTTGTAAAGATTCAGAATTAGTCAGCAAAGTCGAACCTATGATCTGCAGCACTCTCCATGATAAAAGTGCAATCAGTATGAACACAGTCCTACAGTAGAGAAACAAGCTTTCATAGGAATGCTCGATCCTGATCTCTGGCCATGTAAACACGCCACTGAACAACAAACGCGAGTACACCCCTAAGTGAAAATGGCCAAATTGTGCCCAAAGTGTCAATGTTTTGTGTGTCCACCATTATTTTCCAGCACTGCCTTATCTCTCTTGGGCGTGGAGTTAACTAGAGCTTCAAAGGAGCCGCTGGATCCTCCTCCATATGGACATCACGGAGTTGGTGGATGTTGAGAGAACTTGGGCTTCTCCACCTTCTGCTTGAGGAGGACCCACAGATGCTCAATAGGGTTTAAGTCTGGAGACACTTGGTCAGTCCAGCACCTTTACCCTCACGTTCTTAAACAAGGCAGTGGTTATCTTGGAGGTGCTTGGAGTCTTTATCATGTTGGAATACTGTCCTACGGCCCAACTCCGAAGGAAGGGAATCATGCTCTGCTTCAGTATGTCACAGTACCTGTTGGCATTCATGGTTCCCTCAATGAAATGTAGCTGCCTTGCACCACCGTCATTTTCCTGAAGCCCACTGCTGGATCAATAATTCTTGTCTTGCACTATCGACATTTCTGTGAAGTCCACTGCCGGATCAATGGCTCCTGTCTCACACCGTCATCATTTTCCTGAAGCCCACCGCCGAGAGGTCAATGGCTTTTCGCACCACTGACATTTCTCTGAAGCACACCGTTGGGACATCAATGGCTCCTGTCTCTCACTGCCAACATTTTTCCTAAGCCCACCGCAAGTAGATCAATGACTCCTACCTCGCACCGCCAAACAACCCCTCCTCCCAGTCCAGGACCCTCAACATCACTACAACCCACTGCCTCCTGTGACCTCGCTCCACCGCCGTTGCCCTCTTGGTAAGCTAAACTCATACTCCAAGACGAACCCCCATTATCATATCAACATTTTTTTCCTATTTTCTTGCACTAAATTTGGGGTGCGTCTTATCAGTAACAACCTATCCAATCCAAACAGGCAAAGAAATCAAACCATTATCTGTAATAATGAGAAATGACACAATGGAAAAAGTATTGAACATATGAAAAAAGAGAGAGTTGCAAAAAGCCATAGAAAGTCAGGATACCAACTAAAATCGATCAGTAATTAGAAAGCAATCTTGCCACTTAGTGAAAACTAGCTACTTCAGCTGATGGCCTATAAAAAGGTACATTTGGAGGCCAAAAGGCAAATCACATCAAAAGCACCAACATTGAAGTGTGGAGGTGGGAACGTCATGATCTGGGGCTGTTTTACAGCATACAGCACTGGCAAACGTCATATACATGAAGGAAGGATGAATGTACAAATGTTCTGAGACATTCCTGCTGAAAGTCTGTTGCCAACTACCAGGATGATAAAGGAGAAACGAGGGTGGACATCTTACCAAAATTTGATTAGATTTTGTCTGAATGGATTGAATGTATTGTTAACAACATCTGGTGAGACATTCATGTCAATAGCACCGTTTGAAATATATTTACTGGTTTCAGATTGCTTTAACCCTGTTTCCATCACATTAATGGCTGTGACTACAAACGAGGTACTCGCCTGTATGAAGTTTGGCGTCATGGAGGATGAACAAATTAACATGGCACTGTTCCTTTAAACTGCTTATTTGTGGCTCCAAGCACAATTGAGAGAAGATCTGACGGAAATCACCTAAAAATCAGAAGGCGGTTATTACAAAATTCAATATTACATAAATTATAAGACTAGATGGGTGAATGATGCAATCACATCGGGAGGGCGGTGATCTCACAATGGGGCGGGCTCTGTAGCGCTTGGAGCGGCAACGGTCTCCCCCCTGTCTGTTCACTCCCTAAATCCCTGTGTGCTGTCTCTCCACCCGTGCTCTCTCCTTTGACCTATCTCCGCCCACGTGCTGTCTCTCTCTTTATGTGCTCTCTTACCCTTGTGATGTCTCTCCCCCATCTGTGGGCTGTCTCTCCACTTTTGCTATCTGTCCCCCTTAAGCTGTCTCTTCCCCCGTGTGCTTTCTCTGCCCCCATTGTGCATTCTCCCTGCTGTGTGTGGTGTCTCCGCCCCCCCCCCCCATGATGTACAAAGATGGCAGCGGTGTAAGTGCGCATGCGCGCACTGGGTCTCGCCATCCTTGCATACCCAGATTTCCAAAGATGGCGGCCGTGTGGGCTGCGGGCGGCGTGTGTAGCGTCGGCTTTGGTTATCACAACTATTGCCAGCGGGTGCCATATTTGCACACCAATCACTTGGGTGTGTATATATGGCTTTTTCGGCAGAAGTGGATTGCGTGTGATACAAGGAAATTGGGACCGAAATCGGTGATGGACGGGACAGCGTGGTTATGTAAGTAGATTAATGTAAAGAATACAGATAGAATGGAGAAATGCGGAAAAGATACATTACTAACTAATATGAGCGGAAATTATTTCTAATCTGACTTTCTATTAAAGTCGTTTTTATGGTATCAAAAAAATCTAAATCATGTAACAAAAAGACAACATTAAAGTGTTAACTTACTTGAATAACCCAAAATCTTGTTCAACCAGATTCCCATATTATGAGCAGACGTCTGATGAGCTAGTACCAGAAAATTAAGGACTTCGATACGTATAGCTCGCAGAGAAACACTTTCAGAATATATCTGAGATTTAAAAGAAATACACATATAAAGCACAATCATAAAAAAAAGTGACAGAAAAATTAAACAAAAGGTATTAGTAAACCTCGGGGGTCGTCTTTACATCATAAAAGGTTACAATGGCAAAGTGCTCGTAAAAAACAAAATTTGGAACCTACAGCACCTCTGATTTTAAATCATCTGTTCTCGAGAATGGAGAGGTTTACAATTCTATTATTGTTGCTTGTTCTTAAGCAGAACAGCGCTTACAAGCGCTTTGCTATAGAACTTGTAATCACTGTTCTGAATGGCTTTGGACTCTTCTAACGCTACAAAGATAAAGCTGCCTCTGTTTGCAGCAAGGTGAGAGATAGCAACTCAACCATGAAACCGGCCAAAAGTGTATTATCAGGAGAACAACATACCCGGATTTCAAGGAAATCGGGAGCAGGGAGCTATTGAGAGAGAGTAGTAAGAGAAAGGATAGGAGAGAGACAGAGGGTTATAAGAGATAATGGAGGGGTAGAATGAGAGAAGGGGCGGTGGTAGCAGAGAGGGGAGCGGTAGACAGAGAGGGAGGGGGGTAGCAGAGAGGGGGGTAGAAGAGAGGGGGGGGTAGACAGAGAGGGGGGTAGACAGAGGGGGGGGTAGACAGAGAGAGGGGGGGGTAGAGTAGAGGGGGGAGAGAGAGAGGGGGGGTGTAGAGAGAGAGGGGGGGTGTAGAGAGAGAGGGGGGGGTAGAGAGAGAGGGGGGGTGTAGAGAGAGAGGGGGGGTGTAGAAGAGAGGGGGGGTGTAGAGAGAGAGGGGGGGTGTAGAGAGAGAGGGGGGGTGTAGAGAGAGAGGGGGGGTGTAGAGAGAGAGGGGGGGTGTAGAGAGAGAGGGGGGGTGTAGAGAGAGAGGGGGGGTGTAGAGAGAGAGGGGGGTGTAGAGAGAGAGGGGTTAGAGAGAGGGGGGGTAGAGAGGGGGGTAGAGAGGGGGGGTAGAAGAGAGAGAGGGGGGGTGTAGAGAGAGAGGGGGGGTGTAGAGAGAGAGGGGGGGTGTAGAGAGAGAGGGGGGGTGTAGAGAGAGAGGGGGGGTTAGAGAGGGAGGGGGGGGTAGAGAGAGAGGGGGGGGGTAGAGAGAGGGGGGGGGTTAGAGAGAGAGGGGGGGTAGAGAGAGAGGGGGGGTAGAGAGAGAGGGGGGGGTAGAGAGAGAGGGGGGGTAGAGAGAGAGGGGGGGGTAAGAGAGAGGGGGGGGTAGAGAGAGAGGGGGGGTAGAGAGAGAGGGGGGGTAGAGAGAGAGGGGGGGGGTAGAGAGAGAGGGGGGGTAGAGAGAGAGGGGGGGTAGAGAGAGAGGGGGGGTAGAGAGAGAGGGGGGTAGAGAGAGAGGGGGGGTAGAGAGAGAGGGGGGGTAGAGAGAGAGGGGGGGTAGAGAGAGAGGGGGGGTAGAGAGGAGAGGGGGGTAGAGAGAGAGAGGGGGGTAGAGAGAGAGGGGGGTTAAAAGGGGGGAGTAGAGAGAGGGGGTTAGAGAGAGGGGGAGTTAGAGAGGGAGGGGGGTGTTAAAGAGAGAGGGGGGTTAAAGAGAGGGGGGTTAAAGAGAGGGGGGGTTAAAGAGAGGGGAGGTTAAAGAGAGGGGGGGTTAAAGAGAGGGGGGGTTAAAGAGAGGGGGGGTTAAAGAGAGGGGGGGTTAAAGAGAGGGGGGGTTAGAGAGAGGGGGTTAGAGAGAGAGAGAGGATGGAGAACGTGAAAGGGGGTAGAGAGGGAGAGGGTAGACAGAGAAAAGAGAAGAGAGGTAGAGAGAAAAAGGGAGAGAGAGAAAGAGGGCAAAGGAGGAGAAAGGATGAGAGGGAGGGCAGCACCAATATAAAAATACAAACTGGTTTGTTAGGCTGCTTTCACACTACGATATTTGCAAATCCGATGCTGTCCGATAAAAATCGGACAGCACCGGATCCGAAATTGGCCCCATGCAGCCCTATGGTCATCGGACAGAATCGGATGTGCACTAAATGGCATCCGATTTGGTCCGATCCGATTCTGTCCGATGTTTTTATCGGTGCAAAAATCGGAGCATGCTCCGATTTTTGCATCGAAAATAAAATCGGACAAAATCGGTTCGGACCAAATCGGATGGCATTTAGTGCACATCCGATCCGACCCAATCCCTATAACATGGGGCCCTATGGAGCAGGGTCCGAGGAAACATCTGATGTTTCCTCGGACCCGATTTTAGTGTACGGAGCATGCTCAGTACATGCTCAGTGCACTAAACCTATTGTGTGCCGCCTAATTTAACTTCCGCAATGTGTATACATACATTGCAGAAGTTAAATATAAGTTAAAACAAGTGTTTAAAATAAAAAATCTTTATTCTCACCTGCCAGCGCTCCCTCGGCGTCTCCAGCTGCAGCCGCTCGGTAACAGGACCTGTGATGATGTCAGAACCCGATCAGCTGATCGGGTCACATGACCGGTTACCGCGGTAACCGCCGACGCTTTTGACGTCATCACAGGTCCTGTACACCCGATCGGCTGCAGCTGGAGACGCCGAGGGAGCACTGGAAGGTGAGAATATGTTATGTTACAATGACAGCAGAGGGGACATGAGGGGAGACATGAGGGGGGACATGAGGGGGGACATGAGGGGGGACATGAGGGGGGACATGACGGGGGACATGAGGGGGGACATGACAGGGGACATGAGGGGGGACATGAGAGGGGACAGGAGGGGGGACATGAGAGGGGACAGGAGGGGGGACATGAGAGGGGACAGGAGGGGGGACATGAGAGGGGACAGGAGGGGGGACATGAGAGGGGACAGGAGGGGGGACATGAGAGGGGACAGGAGGGGGGACATGAGAGGGGACAGGAGGGGGGACATGAGAGGGGACAGGAGGGGGGACAGGAGGGGGACAGCAGGGAGACAGCAAGATGACAGGAGGGAGAGAGGAGGGAGAGCTACGTGACACAGCCCAAACTGATCCTGCAAAAAGTAGGATTCGGATGCCTATTTGGCATCCGATTGCAGGATTCAGTTTGGATCCGATGCTGTCCGATTTTTATCGGGCAGCATCGGAGAAGCAAAAATCGTAGTGTGAAAGCACCCTTAGTTGTAAAACAAGAATTGTAAGAATATTACCTTGATCTTTTGAGCAATCTTTTGACATTCTTCCAAAGTCCCTACTTTAACGATGGTACGGCCCTGTATGAAGAGGGTAAGCTGCATTATGTCACATGTAGCCGGATTACTGGGCATTATCGCTGCAAACAACCATGTAGCTGTATGATCACTTTGTATGGGTATCAGACAGCAAAATTACACAGTGATCTCATCACAGATGATGCTGGCACATCAACAGCATTTGCCATCAATACCCAATCCACTTCTGTTGTCTCTGTATAATAATTGGCTGTGTGATAATGGGAGGAGGGAGACCGTGCTGGTGGACCCGGCGGGGGGAGGGAGACCGTGCTGGTGGACCCGGCGGGGGGAGGGGAGACCGTGCTGGTGGACCCGGCGGGGGGAGGGAGACCGTGCTGGTGGACCCGGCGGGGGGAGGGAGACCGTGCTGGTGGACCGGCGGGGGGAGGGAGACCGTGCTGGTGGACCCGGCGGGGGGAGGGAGACCGTGCTGGTGGACCCGGCGGGGGGAGGGAGACCGTGCTGGTGGACCCGGCGGGGGGAGGGAGACCGTGCTGGTGGACCCGGCGGGGGGAGGGAGACCGCGCTGGTGGACCCGGCGGGGGGAGGGAGACCGCGCTGGTGGACCCGGCGGGGGGAGGGAGACCGCGCTGGTGGACCCGGCGGGGGGAGGGAGACCGCGCTGGTGGACCCGGCGGGGGGAGGGAGACCGCGCTGGACCCGGGGGAAGGGAGACAGTGAGGGACCTGGGAAAGGTTGAGTGTTAAAAAAATAAACTGCAGCTGGGGTATGGGTTTCCCTCTAACCCTAAAGTATAAAATATTACTAGTGTAGAAGGTAAGAAGAATAAAACATTCACTGACCTCTCTCTCGGCCTCATTGGTTATTGCCTGGGCCTGTTTCATGTCACGGCCCAGGGATCTTTGCAGACTGTAGATGAAGTGATCATTGGAGTGATATTCATCATTGTACACCACACAGTAGTAAAGGTCTGGCCTGTCTGGGCTGCAGGGAAAAATGATGTTAAATAGCTGAAGATCCCCAGCGCCTTCAAAGATCTCTGTCCTGGCACAGAAACCCAATGAGTTGCACTTAGAACTTATATATATATATTATATTATAGGCTCATTTCAGAACCAGATTGCAAGTTGGAATAGAGGGGCACAAAGACAAATGATAATAAAGACAATATCTATGATATGAGGAACAAGTCATGGGGACTTTACTGCTTCACAATGGGCAATCGGTGCATGAAAAGTCCAGGCAGCATCAAATCAAAAATCTTCTATATTAAACTGGGTAGGACAATGAAAATAAAAGTTATGTTCTCCTAAAATATAATTATCATCTAATAATCAATCAGAAACAGATACGTTTCTGTAAAAATAGCTTTAGGGGCCTTTCACATCAACGTTTTTGCTGATGTGCGGCAGATCTGGCAGATTTCCTGCATCTGCCGCCTAACAGGCGCACTTGCGGCGCCGATCCAGCAAGCCCCATGCATTGTCTATGGGGCTTGCGGTCGGGTGTGGTTATGCCGAATAAGCCGGATCCGGCACTTGCAGCCGTGAAAAAAAATTTGCTATAAATCTGGATATAAAGACGAGTGTTCTAGAAACGTTATGTAGCTGAAAGATATTTATTATAGAATTAAAAGGCTAAAAAGCAAGTGGCATATCCCGGGAATAACTGTAATTACCCTGAATTAAGATAAGACGGAAGATTCTTCTGATATTCCTCGAAAAGCATGTCAACAATGTACTGTATGACAACGGGAAACAATTTCCTCGTACGGGATAAAAGCTCTTCGGTTAGGTGAAATCCAGAATCCTGAAAAATACAACATGCAATTTAACTATAATATACATGGGCAACCGGTAATGGATTATCTGAAGTATTGCTTTAAATTATGTATCCAATTTCTTTGAATCTTTTTTTTTTCCCTCATCTTCTTGATAGATTGTCAGTAGTCTAAACAGCAAATGTATGTTATATTTGAATAGCAAATCATTTGCCCTATGAGCAGTCTGACTGCGCCCATCTACTAGAAATAAACTATTACCAACAATAACAAAAAAAATGAAAAAGGTTCCAGCCTGTATTGTAAAAACAAGCACTTTTGCAATTTACTGTATCAAAATTTACAGCTGTTAATTAGATATTAAAGTGAACCTGTCACCTGATTTGGGTGTGTGAAAGTAAAAGGGCCACCTTCAGCAGCACCTATGCTGCATTATAAAGGTGGCTATTATGCCTTGACTGCTCCAGTACACCGAATAAAGAAGCTTTAAAAATGTACCGCCCTGTATTATAATTACCGGTATTATAGTTTCCGGTCGATGGGCTTGATTGCAGCTCGGTCAGTACCGCCTCTCCTCGCCATCAGCCCCACCTCTCATCGCCATCCATCCTGCCTCTCCTCACCATTAGCCCCGCCTCTCATTGCCATCCGCCCCGCCTCTCCTCGGTGTCAGCTCTGCTTCTCATCACCGTCCGCCCGGCCTCTCATCGCCATTCGCCCCACCTCTCATCACCGTCCGCCCCGCCTTTAATCACCGTCCACCCCGCCTCTCATTCACCGTCCTACAGTCATGTTCTTCTAAGCGACATCAGAATTGTTTGCCTGCACAGAGGCCTCTCCAGATTGCACCTGCACACTCTTCTATGCACTACTATGGGTAGAGTCTAAGACTGTTTTGTGCATGCACAAACTGCTAAGGTCTCGCGCAAGTGCACAGTGCACCTGTGCAATCCAGAGAGGCCTCTGCACAGGCGTGTGATTCGGATGTCAGACGGCAAGCAGAGGCGGGGCCGACGGCAAGCAGAGGCGGGGCCGACGGCAAGCAGAGGCGGGGCCGACGGCAAGCAGAGGCGGGGCCGACGGCAAGCAGAGGCCGGGGCCGACGGCAAGCAGAGGCGGGGGCCGACGGCAAGCAGAGGGCGGGGGCCGACTGCAAGCAGAGGCGGGGGCCGACGGCAAGCAAGAGGCTGGGCCGACGGCAAGCAGAGGCGGGGCCGACGGCAAGCAGAGGCGGGGGCCGACGGCAAGCAGAGGCGGGGCCGACGGCAAGCAGAGGCGGGGCCGACGGCAAGCAGAGGCGGGGCCGACGGCAAGCAGAGGCGGGGCCGACGGCAAGCAGAGGCGGGGCCGACGGCAAGCAGAGGCGGGGCCGACGGCAAGCAGAGGCGGGGCCGACGGCAAGCAGAGGCGGGGCCGACGGCAAGCAGAGGCGGGGCCGACGGCAAGCAGAGGCGGGGCCGACGGCAAGCAGAGGCGGGGCCGACGGCAAGCAGAGGCGGGGCCGACGGCAAGCAGAGGCGGGGCCGACGGCAAGCAGAGGCGGGGCCGACGGCAAGCTACAATCAAGCCCATCAGAAAGCGTTTTCAGTTTCACACAACCAAATCTGGGGTACAACATACTGGGAGCAGGGAAGGGGACCAGTGGTGCCACACTAGAATCCAGATGAACACAGGATCCAGGAACAAGTGGCTGGATACCACTCATTAGCAACAGCAAAGGAAGATGAATGATTAAGGCCTATTAAGAATGTTGTTCGAAACGTATCAGACGTTTAGGGGCTGCGTCCCCACGTGATGTTTTATTCTTGACATGGAAATAAAATATTGAAGATTTTAATGAAGAGACGCCTGGTGCTAGAACTTTTTCCTTTTCCTTTGCTAAATCTGGGGTAGATAGAACACCGCTGCTGGCTAGCTTGTAAGCACTGAAGAGGGCCGAAACTAGGGAGGTAACAATGCGCTCCAGGTGATCCACACCAGCTTCATGTATTGCTTACAAACTCAATATAAAAGAACTGGTAAGCACTGCACATGTACTGCAGTCTAGCAGTGGTGGTCAGTCTCCATAAGATTTGCATTAAAATAAGAACATCTCACCTGATCCGCTGCCCCCGGCTCATGAATTTTGCAGTAGGGCCCAGACTTCCAGGCTTCTGTGTCTCCACAATCGCAGAAACCCCCTCCCATTGAGGAGTGCATCTGTAAGGTCATAAATTATTATTCAAAGACAGACGTGTTATGTTTTTTCACAGAAAGCGTGTTTATAGATTCCTTTCCACATATGTGGTCTGGAGGAACAGCTATTCTCCTTGTGGAGAGTATCCTGCCAAGTCAATTATGACTTTTAGGATTGCTACTTTTATTAGGTGGCATTAGAGTTTTTCACTTCCTCACTGAAGTGACAATTTGCAATAGCAATTTCCATATATGTGTGATGTACACTGCATTAATGTTGTATACTGTATTTTTCAGAATATACGACAACCTATTTCCCCCAACTTATGGGGGAAAGTGGGGGGTGCGTCTTATAGTCCGAATGTAATGTACTCTGTGCGGTGCTGAAGGGGGTGAGGACTGCTTTGTAGCGGTCTCTTGTGATGGAGCAGGGTGCAGCTGCGGCCCGCGATTACGTGTGCCTGCTGTTTACACTAATGTAATATTCCCCTCCCTATTCTGCCCCTCCATCACCTCTCAGTACTGAAGCTGGTGATGAGAGGTGGGCATGATGATGGGTGGGGGGGGGGGTGGTGGGAGAGGTAAATATTAAAGTAAGAAAAAATCAGGACCGTGATAAGCGTGCAGCCATGGGCGATTGTGTGTGTGGATATTCACTGCTTCTCACACAGCATCATTGGCATGTGAAGCAGTGAATTTCCCGAACAATCATACTAAGCCCCCAACGCTTCCCTGCAGCAGCAACATCCCCCTATCTGATGCCGAATGCTGATCAGTGTGTGGAGCAGTGTGCAGGACAGTGACGTCATCGCTGTGCGTGCCACTCACACAATGATCAGCGTTTGGCTTCTAAAGACAGGAGGACATCACTGCTGTAAGGGAATGATGGGAGGTGAGTATAATTGTTTATTTTCTTTTAAGTGATGGGGGCCATATAGACCAGGTTGAGGATGGGGGATCATGTACCAGGATGGAGGATCATATATACCGGAATAGGGCATCATATGTACCCAGATGGGGATCATATATACCGGAATAGGGCATCATATGTCCCAGGATGGGGATCATATATACCGGAATACGGCATCATATGTACCAGGATGGGGATCATATATACCAGGATAGGCCCAGGATGAGGACAAATGTTGTCGCTTATCCACGTTATGTAAATAAAAGCTTATAACCTGGCGTTAAATTCATCCATTGGTTGTATAAATTACGCTTTTGAAAGCTGAAACCCTCCCAAATGTGGTTTAGGCTAAGAAAATAAATTGGCTTCAATGCTGAAATATTGATCATTTAATGAACACAGAATGGTCAGAAGTTTTGTTGCCCACAGAAAGTAATGTGATATTCAAACGAATAATTACGGTAACTTAAAATACAAATATATGTTGCATAACATTGGTGAATGAAGTTGTGGTGCTATTAGGGTATGTGCACATCAGTAGTTTTCTGGGCTGTTTTTCAGCGTTTTCCGTCGGCGGTTTCCACTGAGTTTTATGTTAATTTATGTTAATCCTAGCCTCCGGTTGGATTAACATGCTAGTCAATGGAGTTTAGAAAACGCTGTCTTCATTAGAACGTTTTTATTCTGGTCGTTTTCAGTTTCTTCAGCATTTTTCCACCGGTTTTCAAAGATAGAGCAAGTGACTTCTTTTGGTCGTTTTTCCAGCGGTTCCAGCTTACAAGTGCAGCAAAAAACTCAGTTTTAAAAACGCTCAGAAAAACAGCCGACAAAACGCTGTATAAACGCTAGAAAAAACGAGCAAAAAACGAGGGACTCTGCTGAGCACAGAAAACTCAGTTTCTGCTAATCTACACTGGTTTTTGGACGTTCTGCAGAGATGCACAAACGTCAGATGTGCACATACCCTTAGAGTCATATTTAATATTTTGTGTGACTTCCATGAGCTTGAAGGACTGCATCCATGTGGTTCAACAATGATTCATGCAATTTATTAATGAAGTCATCAGGAATAGCAAAGAATGCAGTCTTACATGCCTCCCAGAGTTCATCTAGATTCTTTGGTTTTGTCTTCCAAGCTTCCTCTTTCATCCTACCCCAAACATGTTCAATGATGTTCATGTCTGGTGACTGGGCTGGCCAGTCCTTGAGCAGCTTGATCTTTTTTGCCTGTAGGAACTTTGTTGTAGAGATGGATGTACGAGATGGAGCACCATCCTGCTGCAGAATTTGACCCCTTCTATATATTTGGAATGTAAGAGGTAGTTAATACTTCTTGATATTTTAGGCTATTGATAGTGCCTTCCACCTTGCAAATATTTTGCACACCCCCATACTGAATGTAACCCAAGACCATGATCTTTCCACCACCAAATTTGGATCCATATGGGCTCCTGCAGTACTTGCGGTGTTGGTGGTGTAATTCTGATGAAGATTCATCAGAGAAATCCACCTTCTGCCACTTTTCCAGTGTCTAGCTGTTTAGCATGCTGTGGGACTTTGCAAATGCCACACAACTTTTTATTTGCCTTTTGTTTAGTGCTGGCTTCTGGGCACTGATTTGACCAAGGAGGACATTTTGAGACAGAATCCTACAAACTGTTCTAGCTGACACAGGGACTTGAGGTGATGAGGCCTGTTGGACCTCTGCTGCAGTGGAAGAGGGGCTTGCTTTGGATTTTCTAATCAACAAACATTCCTCCTGAGCAGTTGTCTTGTGGGGTCTGCCGGACCTGGGCTTGTCAAACACATCTCCAGTCTCTTTACATCTGTTTTTAATTCTTTGTACTTGACACTGAGACACATTAAAGGAGCCAGCCACCTCTGCAGTGGATCTGGTCTTTAGCGTCTTGATAATCAAGGCTGTGGTCGCAGGGTGGATTTTTGGCATGTTGTCAGAGCTCAAGTTGCAGTTCAAGTGAAGGTCTGGGGTGCTGGGTTTCTTTTTAGACACACCCACTAATTAACCAATCATTTACGGAGCACAGGTGAGGATGTAAACTAGGATTGGGTGCATTATATGACCAGGCGACAAAACTTTTGTCTTGCCAAAATCTGACCATTCTGTGTTCTTGAAATGATCAATAATTCAGCATTGATGCCAATTTATTTTCTTAACCTAAACCACATTTGGGAGGGTTTCAGCTTTCAAAAGAGTAATTTATACAACCAATGGATGAATTTAACATAAGGTTATAACCGTTTATTCACATAACATGGATAAGTGACCTAACTTTTGTCAGGGAGTGTATACCAGGATGGTGGGACATATATACCAGGATGGGGGGGGGGGGGAAATCATATATATACAAGGATGGGGAATCATATATACCAGGACGGCGGGGGGGGATCATATATACCAGGATGGGGGGGGGGGGGGGGAATCATATATACCAGGATGGGGGGATCATATATATCAGGATAGAGGCGGGATCATATATAACCAGGACAGGAAGGGGGGGGTGGATCATATACCTAGATGGGGATCATATACCAAGATGGGGATCAAATATACCAGGATGGGGGATCATAAGTAAGATGATGGGCAGATCATATACAATGATGGGGAATCGTATATACCAGGATGGGGAGGTCATATACAATACAGAATGGAGGATAATATACCAGGAAGGGGATCATATACCAGGAAGGGGATCATGTACCAGGATATATATATATCTGGAAAGAGCCCAAGGTGGGGACATTAGTACAGAATTTTGGGACATTACCCCATAACAGTGTCAGCAGCAGATCCCTCCCATAACAGTGCATTATAATCTCCCCGCATTTTTCCCCTCTAAATCCTGGGTGCGTCTTATGGTCCCAAAAACATGGTACCTTGTAACGGTGATTCCTGTGAATGCTGTTCTGAAAGCAATCCATGCAAAGAACACAGGTTGGATCGATTGCACAGTCCCTAAAGGAAAAAAAAATTATAATAACATATATACTTTCTATGTGCCATTAGTTTACATTGCCAATGAGCAAATATAATTTGCGATGGGATGTATGGGAAATGGGCTGGGATGCACAGGACGGGGAATAACATCATAACATGATAATGTATAAGAGCCTTGAAAATGTATTCCACTTTTTTTTTCACATTACACCCAAAAACGTACATATATTTATTGGGATTTTTTGTGATAAACCAACACTAAATACCGTATATACTCGTGTATAAGCCGACCCGTGTATAAGCCGACCCCCCTACTTTTGCCCCCAAAATCTGGGAAAACCTATTGACTCTTGTATAAGCCGAGGGTGGACCCCAGCACAGGTATACAGCCCCCAGCAGTGTGGTATACAGCAGCCTCCCCAGTGGTATATACAGCCCCAGTGGTAGTATCCAGCAGCCCCAGAGGTATATACAGCCCCAGTGGCAGTATCCAGCAGCCCCAGAAGTATATACAGCCCCAGTGGTAGTATCCAGTAGCCCCAGAGGTATATACAGCCCCAGTGGTAGTATACAGTAGCCATAGAGGTATATACAGCCCCAGTGGTAGTATCCAGTAGCCCCAGAGGTATATACAGCCCCAGTGGTAGTATCCAGCAGCCCCAGAGGTATATACAGCCCCAGTGGTAGTATCCAGCAGCCCCACAGGTATATACAGCCCCAGTGGTAGTATCCAGTAGCCCCAGAGGTATATACAGCCCCAGTGGTAGTATACAGTAGCCATAGAGGTATATACAGCCCCAGTGGTAGTATCCAGCAGCCCGAGAAGTATATACAGCAGCCCCAGAGGTATGGCTTATATTGGCAGCCAGCCTACTTACATACACATACCCATACATACACACATATATACACACACACACACACACACACACATACACACACACACACACACACACATACACACACACATACACAGCTTCCTAACTTGTCCCCCGTTCTGCAGTGCTTTCCGGTGTCCTCCGTGCTCCGTTCCCGGTCTGCTGGGCCTTGTGGTTCCTCCTGGTTCCTCATCCTTCGGTTCCACCATGGGGGCTGCCATCTTGCTTCTTCTCTCCGCCCCGGCCAGTGATGTCAGAGCAGGCCGCGCTGTGATTGGCTAGCACCCGAGACATGTGATCACGGGTGCTAGCCAATCACAGCGCGGCCTGCTCTGACATCACTGGCCGGGGGCGGAGAGAAGACGCAAGATGGCAGCCCCCATGATGGAACCGAAGGATGAGGAACCAGGAGGAACCACAAGCCCCAGCAGACCGGGAACGGAGCACGGAGGACACCGGAAAGCACTGCAGAACGGGGGACAAGGTAAGAAATACTGCGCAGCGCCCCCCCACCCCCTCCCACCATAGGATTACCGTATTGACCCGTGTATAAGCCGAGGGGGGGACTTTTCAGCCCATTTTTTGGGCTGAAAAACTCGGCTTATACACGAGTATATACGGTAGCAAATATCTGTAAAGTGTAAAGAAAATGGTACATGAATTTCTTATTATATTTTAAAAATATAAATCAGCCCACTGTAGTCTGATCCCTTAAAGTGTAAATGTCATTTCATTGAAGAAGAAAAAAAAAACAATACTGCACTGGTTGTTAATGATGGGTCACATAGCAGCTAAGATAATTATTTTTTTGTGCCATATGACTTATTTTCTCACATTTTTCTATATTCTTTTAAAAACTAGATTTTATGGCTAGTGAACGGGGCCAGCAGTTGATAGTGAGCAGTGCAATGTGCCAGCAGAGAAATGACAAGATCAGAGATTGTGAGCTGTGTGGACAGCCATTACACAAGGTGTTAATAGTGATTGTGACTGAGCTGTTTCTGAGGAGCTTGAACTCTTCCTGACCTTATGACATTGCTCAGCAACTGTGCTGTTAGCTTAGCCTAATCTGATACATTGTCTCCTCACCAGCTGCAGTCAACAGTGTAGGCCACACCCCCTTTCCCTTTTATGGTTACATGCCACGTATTCACTGTGAAGATGGAGCTGAGTGAGAATGAACATATGTCTGCTTCACACACACAGTGCAATGGGGACATCTTGTGGAAGGTTTATGAATGGCTTGAAACCAGAAATTTTCTAATGAAGTATATTAGAAAGTTTATTAAAATCCCTTGTTCTACATTATTATTAAATAAAAATGTAAATGGTGGTCACACTTTAAAGAAAATCCTCAGTGACCAATTGCCTCCAGAAATCATTTAATTAATAAATTGAGTCCACTGGTATATGAATTTATTCTTTGTATAACTCCAGCTGTTCTGTGAAGGCCTCAGAGGTTTGAGAACAGTAGGAAGTAGGGATCAAACAACATCATGAAACCAAGGAACACCCCAGGAAGATCAGGGATAAAGTGGTGGAAAAGAGTAGAATAAAGCAGGGTTGGGTCATAAAAAAATATCTCAAGCTCTGAACATCTCACATAGCACTGTTCAATCAATTATAGAAAAATGGAAGGCGTATGGCACAACTGAAAACCAACCAAGACATGGCCGTCTACCGAGATGAACATCCCAAGGAGGAGAGCGGTAATTAGAGAAGCAGCCAATAAGCCAATGGTCACAGGAGGACCAGCTGAGATCACAGCTCAGGAGCGAGAATCTGTCCACAGGACAACTATTAGTCGTAGACTCCACAAATCTGTCTGTTATGGAAGTGTAACAAGAAGAAGGACATTTCTGAAAGCAAGAAGTCCTGTTTGCAAAAGTTATTGTGGGGGGGGGGTCACAGTGAGCAGTGAAATAAGGTTCTCTGCTCAGATGAGACCAAAAGTAGAAGCTTTTTGGCTAAATGCTAAACATTATGTGTAGCGGAAAATTAACCCTGCACATCCCTCAGAAAAACACCATCCCCACTGTCACACATGGTGGTGGCAGCATCATGCTGTGGAAAGGCTTTTCTTCAGCAGGGGCAGAGAAGCTGGTCAGAGGTGATCGGAAGATGACTAGAGCCAAATACTGGGCAATGCTGAAGGAAACACTGTTAGAGGCAGCAAGAGACTTAAAAATGGGGAATATGTTAATCTTCTAGCAGGAAAAAGATCCTAAACATTCTGCCAGAGCTACAATGGTAAATTAAAAGAGAAAGGAAGCGCACATAGAGTAGTACCGCTATTATACAGGTCCCTCAGACCCCAAATGGTTAAACTCACCTGATGTAGTTGTGAGTGTCACAACTACAATAGAAGCACACAGGAGGTCGCTGCAGGCTCCCAGCTGAGAACTGAAGAATCCAGATAAGAGTAAAAAGAGCCGGGATAAGAAGCGCGCTGACCACAAAGATAAACACAGAGTTAATCACACACTCTGTTTGTTTTGCCTACACGTGTTTCATGGCTCATAGCCACTTCCTCAGATTTAAATCCAAGCATATTCATGTGTGTGAATGGCCCAGTTCAGACGTAAATTTCACTGAGAATCTGTGGCAATACTTGAAAACTGCTGATCACAGACGTCTCCATCCAATCTCAGTGATCTAGAGCTATTGTACGCTGAATTAACATAAGTTGGAAAATTCTTCTGATATTCCTTCAAAAGCATGTCAATAATGTGATGTGCCAACGGGAAACAATTTCCTTGTATAGGATGACAGCTCTTTGATTAGGCAAACTTTTTAGGCCAAGTGTAAAACAGTGTGTGTGATGGAAAACTATCCCCGCATATCACCCTGAGAACACCATTCCCACCATCGCACATGATGGAGGCCACATCCTGCTGTGGGGAGACTTTTCTTCAGCAGGGGTAGAGAAGCTGGTCAGAGCTGATGGAAAGAAGGATAGAACCAAGTACTGGGCAATTATGGAGGAAAACCTGTTGGAGTCTGCATGAGATTTAAAGCGAACCCGTCACCCCCTCCAGGCATCTAAAAATACCATAGCCACCTTCTGCAGCACTAAGGCTGCATTCTAACAAGGTGTATATAGCATTTATGCTCCCTTGATTCACTGAAATAAAGACTTTTATAAAATCTGTTTCAAACCAGATCCAAGACCGGGAGGCGGGTTTTCATGTGTCTGTCTCCCTCCTCTGTGGTGTCAGTCATCTCTCTCTGCTCTCTGTGTGCCGCCTCCAGGGCCATCTCCCTGCATTACAGAGCTTTGTCAGCTCTGCTACAACATAGAGCTGCTGTTATAAGAGACCCCACAGTAGTAAATCTAGCAGGACGAGCAGACAAAGCAGTGCCTGCTACTTAGCAGCCCTTGAGCTGAGCAGTTTTCACTTTCAGTTTCATTGCTCCGTCCTCAGCCCCTGATCTAAAGCACAAACTCAACTCTGCTGCACTGCTGACAGCTCAGCTCAAGGGCTGCTACGTAGCAGACACTGCTTTGTCTGCTGTTTTGCTCAGGGTCCTCCTGCTACCGGTAGATTTACTACTGTGGGGTCTCCTATAACAGCAGCTCCATGTTATAGCAGAGCTGACAAAGCTCTGTAATGCAGGGAGATGGCCCTGGAGGCGGCACACAGAGAGCAGAGAGAGATGACTGACACCACAGATGAGGGAGATAGACGCTTGAAAACCCGCCTCCCGGTCTTGGATCAGGTTTGAAACAGATTTTATATAAGTCTTTATTTCTGTGAATCAAGGGAGCATAAATGCTATAGACACCTTCTCAGAATGCAGCCTTAGTGCTGCAGAAGGTGGCTATGGTATTTTTAGATGTCTGGAGGGGGTGACAGGTTCGCTTTAAGAATGGGACGAAGGTTCACCTTCCAGCAGGATAAAGATCCTTTACAACCTGCCAGAGCTACAATGGAAGGTTTAGATCAAAGCATATTCATGTGTGTTAATGGCCCAGACACAGTCCAGAGCTAAATCCCACTAAGAATCTGTGGCAAGACTAGGAGAACTTTTTGGGTTAAGTGTAAAACACTGCATGAGACTGAAAACTAACACTGCACATCACCCTGAAAACACCATCCCCACCTTCACACATGGTGGAGGTAGCATCCTGCTGTGGAGAGACTTTTCTTCCGCAGGGGCAGGGAAGCTGGTCAGAGCTCATGGGAAGATGGATAGAGCCAAGTACTGGGCAATCTTGGCTAAAAATCTATTAGAGGCTACAAAAGGCAGCATCGTGCTGTGGGGAAGCTTTTTTTCAGTAGGAGAAGGGAAGCTGGTCAGAGCTGATGGGAAAATGGATGAGGAAGAATGGGTAAAACACTCAGCCTCCAGATGCGCCATGCTGGTCAAGACATCACCCAAAAGACACGCTGCAGTTTCAGTGCTGTCACTTACTGGGCTCAGCTGTGTAAATTAGTGACTGGCTGCAGTGGTCAAGCACAGAACAGAGGGGAGCAAAGGAATGACAGCAGTGAAATAGTAAGGGATTCAACAAGTATATTATAATTATTTTAGCCCAATCCACAATTCAGAAAATCTCTAATAAAGCTGCAATTGCATTTATCATTTTTCCAACCACGGTCAAATTTGGTAACCCTTGATGTAGTGATCGCTGAGGTTGGGGAGGAAGGGGGCTCAGAAATATGTCCATCGATTTAACCCTTACCTGCATGAGTAGGTGGCTTCTCCACTCCGAAACACCTTTCCGCACATGGGAGGAGCTTCACCTTCACTTAGTTTTTCCATGAAGGTTTTGGAGTCCTCTCCAAACAGAAACCATTCCATAGGCGTTAGGATACAGGCTTGATATAACTTCTCCTGCTCTTCTGCTTGAGGCTTGAAGTCATTGGTACACAAGCCGGGGACATATCTTGCCAAAAAACGATGAAAGTTTGAGGCAAAATCCTCTGTAGTGTCCATCAACTGTTAAAAAAATAAAAAATAAAAAGTTCCAATAATATATTAATTAGTAGGATCGACCACTACGGACATATACGAAGCATTTTTGTAAATAATATTTTTGTTATGTTTCTTTCTTCAGAAACTTTTGCTGATCAAGAGGGATAAAACCTGTCCAGGTCATCTGACCAATGGAGTATTTTAATTATTTATTTTTTAAAGGGAATTTGGCACTAGGTTTTTGCCACCTGACCCGAGAGCAGCACAAAGTATAGACAGAAACCCTGATTCCAGTGATGTGTCACTTACTAAGCTGCTTGATGTAGTTAGGATAAAATCTTTGCTATTAGCAGAAGATTAACACTGATAAGCCTGCTGCCATGTAGCCCTTCATACTCATGAGCTCTGTATTATTCCGCCCCCACCAGTGAATAATTGCTTTCTGCCTATGCAGAGTGTACACGGGAAGCTGCTAGCAATGTATCACTTACTAAGCTGTGTGTTGCTGTTTCAGAAAAATAAGTGTTTTATCAGCAATTATCACTACTGCCTCCTAGTTCTCCTGCTCTGTGTAAATCCACCCTGTGACGATATGGACTCTTTCAATGTATAGCATGGGTTAAAGTTTCTTAATATTAGCCAGACTATAGAAACCTTTGCTGTTCTCTCATGTTTGCTGGGACAGTTCTGCCAGCTTATCTGGAGTCCTTCTATTGTCCAAAGTTTGTGTTTACTCATGTAATAATCTCACCCCTTTGTCAGAGAAGGTCATGACCCAAAGAGAAATTAACTATGCGAGCCTTCCATTATATTATGATGTGTATTGCTAGATTCTATGTAAATGACCTTTCTCTTCATCCCCTATGCCAGAGATGCATGACTCCTAGGGATATTATGTATGCGGCTTGAAATCTAGCCAATGAGAGCACAGTCTTATTCTACCAATTGAGAAGTCCGCAATGTTCTGAATTGAGTGCTCAGGGGTATATTAAAGAGGACTTTTAATTGACTAGGTGGAGACTTGCTACATGGCACCAATCTAGGATCTGCCGATTTGATTGGCAGGCCATAACCCGAGGTCTAGGCACTTCGGTGCCGAACATAGGGGATCAGAACCTGGATTATATTACTACATGGACTTCAGCATCGAATTGCTAGGATTCGGCTGGGATATCAAAGACAACATAAGGAAGAAACCCAGGATGGGACAGTTCGGTTACCTGGCCACAGCAGAACCTGTAATTCCCTGGTGAGCCAGTGGAGGGTGAGACTCTGTTGCCTGTAATATTCTGTCTTTTGTTTGGGTATGTTTTTTTATGCCGTTAACTGTTGGGGATCCAATAAAGTATTCACTATTGTGGTTCCCTCACCCTGTGTTGTCTGAGTAGTGTTCCGCCCATGGGTAAGGAGTTCAGGCTTTCAGTTGGAATGAGCCCTGGTCCATGCCGTCTTTCTAAGGCGGGCGGGCCAACGGATGAGAGCACCCACTGACCCCCATGTCTCCACACACCCCTCCACTGATTAGCACAAAAAACGATCAATCAGTGATGTGGGCAGGGTTATACAGAGCTCAGCATCTGCAGCAGAGAAAACAAGGATTTTATCAAAACTACAGCAGGCAGCCTAGTGAGATTGCATGAATCTGGATCTCTCAGAAGGGGGATGGGGAAGTCGCAAAAACCAGGTGATAATTTTCATTTAAATTCAGGCGTCTTGTTTAGAAAAAAATAGATCTTGATGGCAATATTCATTATATTTTTTTTTATTAAAAAGGGACCATTATTATATTAAGGAAAGTAATTGCTATAGAAAAATGTAAGAGAGATTTTTTTTCTATTTGGGAAATAGATGGAGGGAGAACATTTAATGCCACTTGGATTTTTTCCAAAACTTGAATTCTCACGTCCGATACTGTTCTGTCCAGTAACTCCCCCGCCCCGGGATGGGGATAAGATAATTAGTTCAATCTTCTATTTTACTTTATATTCAGTACCTTGTGAAAACTATTCGGCCTCCTTGAACTTTTCAACCTCTTGCCACATTTCAGACTTCAAACATAAAGCTATCAATTTTTTTATATTTTTTGTGAAAAATCAACAAGTGGGACACAATCGTGAAGTTGAACCAAATTTATTGGATATTTTAAACTTTTTTAAGAAATAAAAAAAACTAAAAAGTGGGGCGTGCAATATTATTCGTCCCCTTGAGTTAATACTTTGTAGCGCCCCCTTGTGCTGCGATTACAGCTGCAGTCTCTTTGGGGTTTTTCTCTATCAGTTTTGCACATCGGAGGACTGACATTCTTGCCCATTCTTCCTTGCAGAACAGCTGGAGCTCAGTGAGGTTGGATTGAGGTGTTTGTGACAGCAGTTTTCAGCTCTTTCCACAGATTCTCCATTGGATTCAGGTCTGGATGTGACTCGGCATTCTAACACCTGGATAGTTTATTTTTGAACCTTTCCATTGTAGGTTTTGCTTTAGGTTTGGGATCATTGTCTTGTTGGAAGATAAATCTCCGTCCCAGTCTCGGGTCTTTTGCAGACTCCAGCAGGTTTTCTTCCAGAATGGTCCTGTATTTGGCTCCGTCCATCTTCCCATCAATTTTAACCATCTTCCCTGTCCTGTTGAAGAAAAGCCACAACCATGATGCTGCCTCCACCATGTGTGACAGTGGGGATGGTGTTTTGAGGGTGATGAGCTGTGTGCTTTTTGCCAAAAATATCTTTTTGCATTGTGGCCAAAAAGTTTGATTTTGGTTTCCTCTGAGCAGAGCCCCTTATTCCACATGTTTGGTGTCTCCCAGGTGGCTTGTGGCAAACTTCAAAAGACTTTTTATGGATATCTTTGAGAAATCGCTTTCTTCTTGCCACTCTTCCATAAAGGCCAGATTTGTACAGTGTACGACTGATTGTTATCCTATGGACAGACGCTCCCACCTCAGCTGTAGATCTCTGCAGTTCATCCAGAGTGATCATGGGCCTTTTGCTGCATCTCTGATCAGTCTTCTCCTTGTTGGGATGAAAGTTTAAGGGACGGCTGGGTCTTGGTAGATTTGCAGTGGTCTGATACTCCTTCCATTTCAATATGATCGCTTGCACAGTGCTCCTTGAGATGTTTAAAACTTGGGAAATCGTTTTGTATCCAAATACGGCTTTAAACTTCCCCACAACAGTATCTCGGACCTGCCTGGTGTGCTCCTTGGTCTTCATGATGCTCTCTGCACTTGAAATAGAACCCTGAGCCTATCACAGAGCATGGTGAATTTATAGGAGACTTGATTACACACAGGTGGATTCTATTTATCATTACCAGTCATTTAGGACAACATTGGATCATTCAGAGATCCTCACTGAACCTCTGGAGTGAAAGTAAAGGGACGAATAATATTGCACGCCCCACTTTTCAGTTTTTTATTTGTTTAAAAAGTTAATATCCAATAAATTTCATTCCACTTTACGATTGTGTCCCACTTGTTGATTTTCACAAAAAATTTTGAATTTTATATCTTTATGTTTGAAGCCTGAAATGTGGGAAAAGGTTGAAAAGTTCAAGGGGGCCAAATACTTTCACAAGGCACTGTATACACTACCGTTCAAAAGTTTGGGGTAATTCAGAAATGTCCTTATTTTTTAAAGAAAAGCACTATTTTTTTCAATGAAGCTAACATTAAATGAATCAGATATACACTCTATACATTGTTAATGTGGTAAATGACTATTCTAGCTGCAAACGTCTGGTTTTTAATGCAATATCTACATAGGTGTAAGAGGCCCATTTCCAACAACCATCACTCCTGTGTTTTAATGGTACATTGTGTTTGCTAACTGTGTAAGAAGGCTAATGGATGTTTAGAAAACCCTTGCACAAGTGTGTTAGCACAGCTGGAAACGGTTTGGCTGATTAGAGAAGCTATAAAATTGACCTTCCTATGAGCTAGTTGAGAATCTGGAGCATTACATTTGTTTGTTCTATAAAACTGTCAAAATGGCCAGAAAAAGAGAACTTTCATGATTTGCCTAGTGTCGCCTCCTAGTGGACAGCAGCATAACACCCACGGTCTGTGTCCCCCAATGAGGCGAAGGAGAAAAGAGAACTTTCATGTGAAACTCAGTCTATTTTTGTTCTTAAAAATGAAGGCTATTCCATGCGAGAGACTGGCAAGAAACTGAAGATTTCCTACAACGGTGTGTCCTACTCCCTTCAGAGGAGACCACAAACAGGCTCTATCCAAAATAGAAAGAGATGTGGGAGGCCCCGCTGCACAACTGAGCAACAAGACAAGTACATTAAGGTACCATTACACACAGAGATATATTGCTTACAACTCACTGGTTGCAGTGAAATCATGGACACATTGTTACATTTGTACACGGCAACAAAATGGAACAATGTGTCCATGATTTCACTGCAACCAGTGAGTTGCAAGCAATATATCTCTGTGTGTAACGGTACCTTTAGAGTCTCTAGTTTGAGAAATCGACGCCTAACAGATTCTCAACTGGCAGCTTTATTAAATAGTAACATCAAAACGCCAGTCAGTGTCAACGTCTACAGTGAAGAGGCGACTCCGGGATGCTGGCCTTCAGGGCAGAGTGGCAAAGAAAAAGCCATATCTGAGACTGGCTAATAAAAGGAAAAGATTGATATGGGCAAAAGAACACAGACTTTGGACAGAGGAAGATTGGAACAAAGTTTTATGGACAGAGAATCAAAGTTTGAGGTGTTTGGATCACAGAGAAAAACATTAGTAAGACGCAGAACAACTGAAAAGCTGCTGGAAAGAGGCTGACGCCATCTGTCAAGCATGGTGGAGTGCATGTGATGGTCTGGGGTTGCTTTGGTGCTGGTAAAGTGAGAGATTTGTACAAGGTAAATGGGATTTTGAATAAGGAAGGCTATCACTCCATTTTGCAACGCCATGGCATAACCGGGACAGCGCTTGATTGGAGCCAATTTCATCCTACAGCAGGACAATGACCCAAAGCACACCGCCAAATTATACATGAACTATTCAGGGAAGAAGCAGGCAGCTGGTATGCTATCTGTAATAGAGTGGCCACAAAATTGTCTGAGTGACCCTAAACCTTTGAACGGTAGTGTATAGTTTAAAAAATACAAGGAAGCAAAAATATAAAAATTTAAAAAGGTAGTTTTAGATTTATACAGTCCAAGATGAATCAAATTTTATTTAATAAGCAAGTTTGAGCACTTTGTTGCCTTGGTGCACCATCATGCCCTCCTATTTACACGAGGCCCAGAGTGAACTCTGTGCTGTGTCTCTTGGCCACACCTGCACACTGGAGCGCTCGCAGTGTCAGTGAGGGAAATCACACAACGGCTGCGGATAGGTAGATTTCAATAAATCCCATCCACATCTCTACAACTGTAAGACGCTACAATTTTAGTGCAACACACATACACCGCACCCAAAACTCATTGTGGGAACTTAACCTGAAACACAGCTATATGCAACCCATCTTAAGCCATATTGCAGTAATATTCTGAAGTGCAAATCGCATACTTGCAGTCATATGACCACACACACCTGGCACCGGAAAATCCTCTGTCACGATGGTCTCTCTCACTTTGGAGACCTGTGACAGGTTTGACACCTGTCTCTCATTCCTGTATGGAGACTTCATATTAAATGTGTTTCTTTCATTTGGCAGTTCTGGAGTTAATGTCAGTTTCTGTTGCTAGCAAGCTCCCTAATTTTCCTTCCAGGTGTGGCTACTTTGTGATCACTCCAATCCCCTTTATATGGTCACATGATCCAGCATTTCCTTGCTGGTGACTGAACTTCATTCCTGATCTGGTTACCTGAAGTGAAGATGCTATTTTGAGAGCCGAATACTGCCAAGACATCTCCTGCAAGAAGCGTGGCAGCAGGCGTGAAGTTGGTTGTTGTTCCCCTGTCTGTCTTTCCTTCTTGATTTTAGTGCAGTGGTTGGACTAGTGCTCCCGCCGGCCATCTCACTATTGAAGACTAACATCAGGGCCAGCAAGGGACTAGCTATCCTGCTCGGCGACTGGGGGGGGGGAAAGATCCAGTATAGGGCCAGCGAGGGACTAGGTATCCTGCTTAGCGACGAGGTGAAAAACACACGTATAGGATGGTAAAAGATCAGGGTACAGCTGCAGGTGAGTGCAGGAGGTCACCTCTCCCCATTCCTTACGAGCAGGGCCCTCCGCTGTATTTGTCCCCCGGTGTCTCCCATCTGTTGTTTTGTGTAGTACGTCGGACACTGTTGGTCCGTGCGTCCCTGTCACGCGCCCAGGATGACATCTTCACAGCAGGCACTGTGTGCACTATGAGGATTCAAAAGTCTGCAGTCACAAAGTATTCTGTAAATATGAAATATCAGGAGAACGGTCAACACAGAGACATCATTTTGATTGCAACGTTTCCTATGTTCTGACTGAAAACTTTATAATCCCACTTTAATGAATCTCTGGTGGCCGGATCAGGTCGTCTTGTCCACATACTGAATTAGGAATGATAACGATTAGAGATAAACATGCAGGATTGTTGGGATAAACAGAAGCTTCCTGACCAGGACCATCATCAAAGCAAAAAAAATGTCATATCTGATCGTAGGAAGCGATGGGCAACTAACAATGCGACCAGTAACCCCTGGTGGAGGGTGACAGAGCACAAGGGTCACCCGAAAACGAGGAATGATGTTTCCTGACTTTCACGCAGAAGCAGGAAAGGGAGTGTTCAAAGGGCACCAAAACAGGACTGGTATAGACCATCAGAAAGGAGAGCTGATAGGCTACTGTACACAGCAGATACTGACTTACTATACAGTATACTGCCCCTGCGAGGCTGCATTGCAGTACAGTATAGCGCGCCCGCACCGCAGTATAGTATAGTGCGCCCGCAAGGCTGCACCGCAGTACAGTATAGCGCGCCTGCACCGCAGCACATGTAGCGCGCCCACGAGGCTGCGCCGCAGCACAGTATAGCGCGCCCACGAGCTGCACTGCAGCACAGTATAGTGGGCCAGCAAGGCTGAACTGCAGTACAGTATAGTATAGTGTGCCTGCGAGGCTGCACTGCAGTACAGGATAAAGCAGCCGCGAGGCTGCACCGCAGTACAGTATAGGGGGCCTGCAAGGTTGCACAGCAGTATGGTGTGCCTGCGAGGCTGCACCGCAGTACAGTATAGTGCGCCTGCGAGGCTGCACTGCAGCACAGTATAGTGGGCCAGCAAGGCTGAACTGCAGTACAGTATTCTGAGCCCATGAGGCTGAAGTGCAGTACAGTGTGCCTGCGAGACTGCACTGCAGTACAGTATCGTGCGCCCGTGAAGCCGCACTGCAGTACAGTATAGTGTGCCTGCGAGGCTGCACCGCAGTATAGTATAGTGCACCCGCAAGGCTGAACTACAGTATATTATAGTGCACCCGCAAGGCTGCACTGCAGTACAGTATAGTGCGCCCGGAAGGCTAACACAGGGTCGTACTGTGACTCCATATTTTGCTAGCCTCTTCACATTGGGATCTTGATTTTTTAATTCTATCCTCTATTTTGTGAGGACATCGACCGATCACAGAGGAGTTCAGTGTTCTGATGCATCAGCTTAACTAAAAGCTTAACCTCACTTACTCCGCGTATACAACATATGGATTATTTTATCGCAGTCACCTCTGCATATAACCCTTAAATGCAATGTGTCATCAGAAAAACTATTGTGGGATTTCGTTTTCACATTAGATTTTTTTTTTATGTAGCCATTGAGTATAGTGACTGCCTGCAGTGACGTCTCCGCTGCAGTCAAACAGCAGAGACCAAAACGTGGCAAAGACAAAGCGCTAGACCCGGGGGGGGGGGGGAATAAGTAAAGCACAGGTTATTTATTTTATACAGCAAATTGAGCATATGGGGAGAACCACCTATAGGACATCTGTGATGGCGGGGCCACACACCGTCTGGGACACTGTCCGCAGCGTAGACATTCATTATTGCCTGTGTCAGCTCCGTTATACCCTTGGAGTGGACCCATCCAGCTGCTGCACTTCTCTCTTTTGCGTTTCACTCTAGAATACAGGGCTGCGGCTCCTCAGCGTACAGAGGAAAAAGACAGGCACAGGGGAGTGTGAGACAGTGCACAACAGGAGGAGAGAGACGGCGCATAGAGCACACAGGGTAGAGAGCGCAGCGCGCACAATTGGGGGAGGGGAGAGAGTGAGGAGTGCACGCACAAAGGGGGAGGGGAGAGAGTGCACGCACAAAGGGGGAGGGCAGAGAGTGCACGCACAAAGGGGGAGGGAGAGAGTGCACGCACAAAGGGGGAGGGGAGAGAGTGCACGCACAAAGGGGGAGGGCAGAGAGTGCACGCACAAAGGGAGGGAGAGAGGCATGCCATGCGGGAGAGCGCGCACACAACTGGGGGAGGTACAACGGAGGTATCACTGTACCAGACAAGGATGGACTCCATGGACTCCCGTAAAGCTGTATATAAAATAGCACGCACAATACATATCCACTTTGTGTGCAATATCTCGGGGGTAATAAAATAACGGTCTCCCTCGCAGCGTCACTTTAATTATGGGACATCTGCTCCTCTGTTCTGTGTCACAGATAATGTTTCCGTGCAGACACCTGAAGAGCTGCTTTGTTCCATGTACTAATTGGTAAATGTACCTGGGCAAAACACATCAGATACAGGAGAGGACACTCTGTACATTATAAATCAAACCCTTCAGAGTCGGCAATATCATCCAAAGACCCATTGACATCGCAGACTCTTTATCTCCCTGCTTCCCAAAATCCTCGTCTTATTATTTTCTCCCATCGCCTTTCCTTACGACGGCTTGTTTATCTTCGTGGGGCGACCTGGATTTTTATTGGTTATATTTCACTGATAATCATCAAACTAAGGCCCCTTTCACATCAGCACTTTTTTTAAATTCGCAGCAGATGCGGTGAAAAAAACCGCATCTGCCGCGTTTAACGCATAACCGCGACACTTGCGGCACACTTGCAGCAAGCCCCATGCAATGTCTATGGGGCTTGCGGTAAGGGTGCGGCAGGTGCAGTTTCGGCACTTGCAACAGGTGCAGCCACAAAAAAAAAATGCTGTCAGCCCGGTTTTTTTTCGCGGCCGCACCTGCTGCAAGTGCCAAAACCGCACTTGCCACACCTGCCGCAAGTCCGCCTATACCTTGTATGGCGTTGACCGCAACCATGCCGCAAGTGCAGCCGGTATGCGGTAATCGCGGCAGATGCGGTTTTTTCACCGCATCTGCCGCGATTTGAAAAAAATCGCTGATATGGAAAGGGCCCTAACACATACAAATTTTGTGAAATAAAATGGAAAAAACCCTGAAGTTCCATCATTGAGTGTTTGGTTTCATTTTTACTATGTACTAAAAAAATACACATCACTTTATTGTGAGAGTTCAAAGAACATTTACAATTTTGTAAATAGAAGAGTTTATAGTTTACTTTTAGGGAACTAGCTTTCTACCTTATGGAGAGGAATCTGCCTGCTGCCATAAGGAGAGAGACAAGCTGATAAGGAGACTTATAGCTCGCAATGCTCCTCTGGGAAATATGCAAATTTGCACTTCAGTGAGGAGGTACTGAACTCTAATGCCACCCAATAAGCAATCCTAAAAAGTCATAATGGACTCTTTAACAAGCCTTTTAATGATTAGGATTTGTGCCAGATCAGAACCCCAAACTGTAGATGCTGCGTTTCGGGGTGACTGCCCCTCATCAGTGCAGTGTGTGGGAGAAACCTAGTTACCCAGATCTTATCTCAGCCTCTCATACAGCCAGATAGAACTCCCACACACGCACTGATGAGGGGCAGCGTCTGCAGTTTTGGGTTCTGATCTGGCACATATCCTAAATCATATTAAAAAGGCTTGTTAAAGAGTAGATTGTGACTCCACCACGCCAACCCAATAAACTATATCCGGATTGTAAACAGCACCCCTATTTTTGTGTGGGGGGAAAAAAAGTGTGTCTTATAATCGGGAAAATACAGTACTTCTCAATCATACAATGCTATCGGGGAGGCGTCTGATTATCCTGAAGTGGTGATCCTGCCCTGATCTCACATCAGCCAGTCTGTCTGGGATCACATGATGAGACAGAAGGATCCGCACAATCCTGATACACAGAAGATCAGGGGTCAGATTTCCAAGATGTTTGGAGCGACCTCCTACTGAATTCCTTCATAACTGTGTGCAAATGCCAAGTGTACCTTAATTGATAAAAAAAAACTATTAACACTTCTATTCTGGAAAGTACATTCTTACTTTGTAGCATTTTATACCCACACGTGCCTAAACCTTTGCCCAGCATTGTAGTTTTGTGTAAGTTTCACCTCTTAAAAAGTGAAATATATGTACATACGTCTAAAAACACAACTTGATTTGTGAGGCCATAGTCTGAAAAAAAAAAAAAAACCTCTCTTACTCCACCCCCCATTCCCCGGGTCCAAAACGGAGTCTCTCGTTTCTCTTATTATCTCCAGTGATGATGTCATATTAACAGCACTGCAGCCAATCGGTGATCTCCGCGGCTCTGCTCGCGTTGAAGGCATGAATTGCTGAGCTTGCTGATTGGCCGCAGCACTCCTGATGTGACATCATCACTGGATATAAGCAAAACGAGAGACTCCAGCACTAATGTCACATCAACAGCGCTGCAGCCAATCAGTGAGCTCAGCAGGTCATGCCGTTAACTCGAGCAGAGCCGCGGAGCTCATGGATTGCCTGCACGCTGTTGATGTACATCAGTGCTCAGACAAATGCAGTAAGACAACGCTTGACCAGTGAAGGTCGAATACAGCATTAACTCTCACTGCCAGACTGCATCAGAGTTCGCAGGAGCCTGGTATTTCTATTATCTCCAGTGCGATGTCACATTTGCAGACTGAGCAATCAGTGAGGTCAGCAGTCATGCGTCTACTCAAGCAAGCCGCAGCTGGGTTGCTGAGTGTGATGTGACATCAGTGCTGCAGACAACAATAGCAGTAAAGACAACGCTGAACCAGTGAAGGTCGAGTACAGCATTAACCTCTCACTGCCCAGATGACATCAGAGTCCGCAGGAGCTTCCATTGGTGGTCGTGACTCCCTTTAACTGTATTCACAACCAGTTATGTGTTCAACAATGTGATATTTACTATGTAAATAAACTGAGAATTCAAATGTAATGTCCCATTGTCTGCAGAGGATGAGGGAGAGAATAAGCAACAGGAAAAAGAAATGCCGACTATAAAAGCCGGACGCCGGGGAGGAACATCATACAGTGACTGGAGTCCTGGACCGTGTGATCACATAATCTGTTCCTGGGAGATCATAGATTATCAGGGACTGTGTGACCAGAACTGTGCCAGAATGTCTATAGTGGGGGGGAGCAGAGCGAGGGGAGACCTCAGCTCACGGCTGGTGACTGATTACTTATAGGGGTCGGTGCACAGTAATGTGCTGTGATCTGCGGCATCGATAAACATACAAAATGAAAATTAAACAGCATGTGTGAAACCACGGCACAGAGGTCACATCACATCCTGGTCATCAATGGCCGAACCTACAGGGCAGGAGAAGAGGCAGAGTGCACCATCAGCACCCAAGGGACAGGTACACAAGATGCCCAATCATGGCACGTACCTGTCTTCTATCACAAGGTGCCCCCCCTTCATGTATGCACCCCCCATCATAAATGGTCTTCTGTCACATATGCTCCTGTCTGTCCCCGTCGTATACGCGTCTCCTGTCACATATGTACCCCCGCCCCCTGTCATTCCCCTTTATATACATATTAGTGCAGTTTGATTTTTTTTTTATGATATTCTATGTCATATTGCCATGTTTCAGGACATTTCTAGGAGCCCTGAAATGCATTGACTAATAAATCAATATTATATTCACCCTTTGATGTATGGTGGAATACGGCAGCACGGTTTTTAACTCTTCATCCTCCCTACTATAATTTCCTGAGATAATAACCTTTGGGATTACATTGGCTGTAAGCCATAATCATCAACATTAACAGAAATAAACACATGAAATAGATCACTCTGTTTGTAATGACTATGATATATGCGCTTCATTTTATATATTGAATTACTGAAATAAATTAACATTTTGATGATATTCTAATTTATTAAGATGAACCTGTATCTCCATCTCTAGACCCAGTTACACATACAGATAATTGAGCAGAGATTGTTGGCAGATCTCTGGTTGCAGTGAAATCATGGACACATTGTTACATTTTGTGGTTGTGTACAAATGTAACAATGTGTCCATGATTTCACTGCAACCAGAGATCTGAGAACAATGTCTGCACAATTATCTGTGTGTGTAACTGGGATTTCTGACACACGTTTCCCAGTCAAGTATGCACCCAAGTGTTTCCTATCACATACATGCCCCCCGACCGTCCCCCATCACATCATGTCCTCCGCCCATCTCCTGTCACATACATGTCCCCCATCCATCTCCTCTCACGTACGTTTTGGCCATCCGGCACCCATCACTTAGGTTTCCTTTGTCCGTCTCTCGTCAAATACGTGTCCCCCTGTAAACCTCCTGTCACATACGTGTCTCCCCGTCCGTCACATATGCGTCCCCCCCGTCCGACTCCTGTCACATACGCGTCCCACCCGGCCGTGTCCTGTCACATGCGCGCCCCCCCGGCCGTCTCCTGTCACATGCAGCGCCCCCCCCGGGCCGTCTCCTGTCACATGCACGCGCCCCCCGGCCGTCTCCTGTCACATGCACGCCCCCCGGCTGTCTCCTGTCACATGCCACCACCCCCGGCTGTCTCCTGTCACATGCGCATCCCCCTCCGTGAGTCTCCAGTCACATGCGTGTCCCCCATCCATCTCCTCCCACATACGTTTTGGCCATCCGGCCCCCATCACTTAAGGTTTCCTTCGTCCGTCTCCCGTCAAATACGTGTCCTCCCATCCGTCTCATACGTGTCCCACCGTAAGCCTCCTGTCACATACGTGTCCCCCGTCCGTCACATACGTGTCACATACGCGTCCGCCTCCTGCCACATACGCTTCCCCCGTCAGTCAGGGCCGTATTTGGAGTTCCTGCTGCCCTAGGCACTCTCAGCGGCCCGCCGCCCCCCCCGTCACGGCCCCTCCCCCTATTGCAGCCCCTCCCCCCATCATGGCTCCTCCCCCGTTGCAGCCCCTCACCCCGTCACAGGCAATCTTCCCCCCAGTCGCGTCCTTTCCCTTCCCCCCAAGCTTCATGTAGCTTCTACCCCCACATTTCATCATGTAGTACATATAAAAGGTTTGTCCAACCACACTACAGAGACATACTGATAAGATGTTTACATTGTGAGCCCCAATGGGGACAGTGTTGATGATGTATGTAAAGTGATGTGGAGTTCATAGTGTAATATAAGTGCAAAAAATATTATTCTTAATATGATGTCACAATATTAGGATCTGAGGATCTTGTATTTCGAGGTCAGGGGCTCTCTGACACCAAGTTGCTGCCTGTCTCATTGTCTTCCTCTTTTGACACTGCAGTGCGGTGGACAAGAGAGCATTAACTGGTTAATAACAAGAAGTATGGTGTGTACTAACTGAGCCATAAACCCTTCCCATACCATGTTTCGCAGACATTGTAGGATTACTATATGGATTTTATTATTAGGGTACGGACACATTGGCGTGAAACTCGGATGAGTGCGATGTGTAATTTCATCGCATTGCACTCGGACCAATGTTAATCAATGTCTGAGAGCACACTGACGAGTGTCGGACGCTTTTTTCTCAGCCAGATTCAGGATGAGAAAAAAGTCGCCACATTCTGCGACAGTCTGCGATTCACACCGAGACTCACCAATGCAAGTCTAAGGGTCTGACAAAATTACATACCGCACACGGACAGCACACTGACCATCCGAGGCATCAGTTTTTTTTCACTGATGCATTCTCATTCTGTAACCGAGAACAATGTAAAATGTTCCTGTAAATGATTCTACACTAATAGCTGCTGAGGAAAGAACAGATTGCACATAGATGTGATCTGAGAGAAATGTCGGACACTCGCACAGCAGTTGGATGCCAAATGGACCAAAAACCGATGACACTCATCCGACTCTCCTGGATGAGAAACAGACCGATTTTAAGGCGGCGGGAGACAGTGTAGCACCATGTCCTCAGCTCCGTGCTGTGCACAGTGTACCACCATGTCCTCAGCTCCGTGCTGTGCACAGTGTACCACCATGTCCTCAGCTCTGTGCATAGACAGTGTACCACCATGTCCTCAGCTCTGTGCTGTGTACCACCATCTCCCCAGCTCTGTGCTTTGCACACACAGTGTACCGCCATATCCTCAGCTCCGTGCTATGCACAGACAGTGTACGGTACACTGTCTGTGCACAGTACGAAGCTGAGGACATGGTGGTACACTGTGCACAGCACGGAGCTGGGGAGATGGTAGTACACTGTCTGTGCACAGCACAGAGCTGAGGACATCCCAGAATAGACAGACAGGCCACAGACGGGCGGCAGGACAACACTGAGCCCACCTGGAAGAACAACAACACCCAGCACCCAACACACTGCCCAGAAATCATATAGGACAGGTAGGTAGGAGAACTACAACTCCCGGCATGCCACACCCTGCCAAATCAGGAAGGTGGCGGCAGCTGCATGGAGGCAGGCACACGGTACAGCCGCCATTATCACCACACACAGCGCCAGCCACAGCCTCAGTCCTCATGCACCCCCATCCTTCTCTCCTCTGTCCCTCCTGCTGCTCCAGTCCTCCTGCACCTCCGTCCTCCTTTACTCTGCCCCTCCTGCAACCCCGTCCTCCTCTCCTCTGTCCTCCTGGACCCCCGTCCTCCTCTCCTCTGTCCTCCTGGACCCCCGTCCTCCTCTCCTCTGTCCCTCCTGCACCCCCGTCCTCCTCTCCTCTGTCCCTCCTGCACCCCCGTCCTCCTCTCCTCTGTCCCTCCTGCACCCCCGTCCTCCTCTCCTCTGTCCCTCCTGCACCCCCGTCCTCCTCTCCTCTGTCCCTCCAGCACCCCCGTCCTCCTCTCCTCTGTCCCTCCAGCACCCCCGTCCTCCTCTCCTCTGTCCCTCCAGCACCCCCGTCCTCCTCTCCTCTGTCCCTCCAGCACCCCCGTCCTCCTCTCCTCTGTCACTCCTGCACCCCCGTCCTCCTCTCCTCTGTCCCTCCTGCACCCCCGTCCTCCTCTCCTCTGTCCCTCCTGCACCCCCGTCCTCCTCTCCTCTCTGTCCCTCCTGCACCCCCGTCCTCCTCTCCTCTCTGTCCCTCCTGCACCCCCGTCCTCCTCTCTGTCCCTCCTGCACCCCCATCCTCCTCTCCTCTGTCCCTCCTGCACCCCCGTCCTCCTCTCCTCTGTCCCTCCTGCACCCCCGTCCTGCTCTCCTCTGTCCTCCTGCACCCCCGTCCTGCTCTCCTCTGTCCTCCTGCACCCCCGTCCTGCTCTCCTCTGTCCTCCTGCACCCCCGTCCTGCTCTCCTCCTGCACCCCCCGTCCTGCTCTCCTCCTGCACCCCCGTCCTCCTCTCCTCTGTCCCTCCTGCACCCCCGTCCTCCTCTCCTCTGTCCCTCCTGCACCCCCGTCCTGCTCTCCTCTGTCCTCCTGCACCCCCGTCCTGCTCTCCTCTGTCCTCCTGCACCCCCGTCCTGCTCTCCTCCTGCACCCCCGTCCTGCTCTCCTCCTGCACCCCAGTCCTGCTCTCCTCTGTCCTCCTGCACCCCCGTCCTGCTCTCCTCTGTCCCTCCTGCACCCCCGTCCTGCTCTCCTCTGTCCCTCCTGCTGCTCCTCTTGCACCCCCGTCCTCCTCTCCTTTGTTCCTCCTGCTGCTCCTCTTTCCTCTCCTCCTGTCCCCTTGTTTTTGTCCCCCTGCCCCTCTGTCCTCTTCTTCTCTGTCCCCCTGTTTCTGTCCTTCTGCCCCTCTGTCCCCCTGTTTCTGTCCTCTTCTCCTCGGACCCCTGCTCCTTTGTCCTCTTCTCCTCGGTTCCCCTGCTCCTCTGTCCCCTGCACAGTTCCCCCACACTTCCCTCACCTGGTGCTAGCTGCTGACATTGGCCGGGCTCCCTCACAGTGATGCACCAGCCACACCATCCTCCAGTGCCTACGGCCGGCTGCTTCCCCGTTTCCCTGGGTCTGGAGGGGGTGGCTGGGTGCAGGAGCCGCCAGTGCCGCCACCACCACCGCAGCACTTGGGCACACGGGAGAGGAGGGAACAGAGTGGGAACTTCAAGTTTCCCCTCCTTTGTGGGCCCCTCCTTCTCCTCATGTCTTCCGGGTCTTCTGACTGAGGTGGATGAGCGGGAAGGCGGACGGGAAGGCAGGCGGGGTGGCCCTAATGATGAAGTGAAGGGGGGGTATGGGGGCGGAGCTTGTGACCCGGCCGGCCCAGAGCCGAAAAAAAAAAAAAGAAGAAAACACGCTGAGACGACGCCCTATGAGAATGGCGCCGCCCTAGGCACGTGCCTACGAGTGCCTAATGGCAAATACGGCCCTGCCGTCAGTCTCCTGTCACATACGCGTCCCCCGTCAGCCTCCTGTCACATGCGCGGCCCCCGTCAGCCTCCTGTCACATGCGCGGCCCCCGTCAGCCTCCTGTCACATGCGCGTCCCCCGTCAGCCTCCTGTCACATGCGCGTCCCCCGTCAGACTCCTGTCACATGCGCGTCCCCCGTCAGACTCCTGTCACATGCGCGTCCCCCGTCAGACTCCTGTCACATGCGCGTCCCCGTCAGACTCCTGTCACATGCGCGTCCCCCGTCAGACTCCTGTCACATGCGCGTCCCCCGTCAGTCTCCTGTCACATGCGCGTCCCCCGTCAGTCTCCTGTCACATGCGCGTCCCCCGTCAGTCTCCTGTCACATGCGCGTCCCCCGTCAGTCTCCTGTCACATGCGCGTCCCCCGTCAGCCTCCTGTCACATGCGCGGCCCCCGTCAGCCTCCTGTCACATGCGAGGCCCCCGTCAGCCTCCTGTCACATGCGAGGCCCCCGTCAGCCTCCTGTCACATGCGAGGCCCCCGTCAGCCTCCTGTCACATGCGAGGCCCCCGTCAGCCTCCTGTCACATGCGAGGCCCCCGTCAGCCTCCTGTCACATGCGAGGCCCCCGTCAGCCTCCTGTCACATGCGAGGCCCCCGTCAGCCTCCTGTCACATGCGAGGCCCCCGTCAGCCTCCTGTCACATGCGCATCCCCCGTCAGACTCCTGTCACATGCGCGTCCCCCGTCAGACTCCTGTCACATGCGCGTCCCCCGTCAGACTCCTGTCACATGCGCGTCCCCCGTCAGACTCCTGTCACATGCGCGTCCCCCGTCAGACTCCTGTCACATGCGCGTCCCCCGTCAGCCTCCTGTCACATGCGCGTCCCCCGTCAGCCTCCTGTCACATGCGCGTCCCCCGTCAGCCTCCTGTCACATGCGTGTCCCCCGTCAGCCTCCTGTCACATACGTGTCCCCAGTCAGCCTCCTGTCACATACGCGTCCCCCGTCTGTCTCCTGTCACATACGCGTCCCCCGTCAGTCTCCTGTCACATACGTGTCCCCCGTCAGTCTCCTGTCACATACGTGTCCCCCGTCAGTCTCCTGTCAATACGTGTCCCCCGTCAGTCTCCTGTCACATACGTGTCCCCCGTCAGTCTCCTGTCACATACGTGTCCCCCGTCAGTCTCCTGTCACATACGTGTCCCCCGTCAGTCTCCTGTCACATACGCGTCCCCCGTCTGTCTCCTGTCACATATGTGTCCCCTGTCTGTCTCCTGTCACATATGTGTCCCCTGTCTGTCTCCTGTCACATACGTGCTCTGGGCTGTAGTGACGCTCTTGGCCCCAGTACATGAGTTCCATCTCACCAGGCTGCACCGCTCCCTCAGGTCGAGGTCTCCCTCGGCCGCCTCCATCTTCTCCAGCCCTGCTCCTCCTCTTACTGTCCCATAACAACACAAGACGTGCGGCAGCAGCACAGATCAGAGGTGTGGTTTACGACGGCAGCCGCGCCTTCCGGCACCAGCTTTCCGCCCAGTGGTGAGCAGCCCCCGCCGTTTGATTGGCTATAAGCACTGGGGGCGGGGTCTGAACGCGTTTGCACTTATACGTGAGAGACTCTGAGGTCCTCCCACAGCCTCACCAGGGACAGACAAGACTGGCATATCTGTACTGAGGCGCCATCTCTATGATGACGTTCCCGGTCATCATTTATCTCCATGGTGACATGGCGGAAGTGACGTAGCGGAAGTGGCTGCGCTATCTGGTAATAGTCCTCTCCATGGCAACAGGGCGGAAGTGACGTATGCGAAAGTGGCTGCACTCTCTGGTAATCGTCCTCTCCGTGACAACAGGGCGGAAGTGACGTATGCGGAAGTGTCTGCGCTGCCCGCAGTGGGGCGGAGCCGGCATGTGGCCGCTCGGTTGTCATGTCAGGATGCTGAAGGTGGCGGCCGGGCTGTGTGCGGCGGTGCTGCTGGCGCTGGTGCTGGGCAGGTACAGCACTACAGGCCGCAGGGCGCAGCTCCGGGCCCGGAGGGAGGCAGGCAGAGGCCCGGCACCCGGCAGGGAGCTCCGCAATGTCTTCTGGGCGGTGCAGGTGACTATTGTCCTCCCTTATCAGCCTGTACTGTGTGTGGGGGCTTTGCCATTCTCGCCCCCTCCATGAGCGCTGATCTCTCTCACACTGACCCCAGTGCTAATGTCACTGATAAGTCTCCGGTCCTGGTGACCACGTTCCAGGGGGGCTGCCATCAGCCATGGAGGACTTGGCATAACATTGTATTAGCAGGGGTCCCGGCAGGTGACAGGCGGGCGGAGGCAGGGGTCCCGGCAGGTGACAGGCGGGCGGAGGCAGGGGTCCCGGCAGGTGACAGGCGGGCGGAGGCAGGGGTCCCGGCAGGCGGCGGAGGCAGGGGTCCCGACAGGCGGGCGGAGGCAGGGGTCCCGGCAGGCGACAGGCGGGCGGAGGCAGGGGTCCCGGCAGGCAGGCGGAGGCAGGGGGGTCCCGACAGGCGGGCGGAGGCAGGGGTCCCGGCAGGTGACAGGCGGGCGGAGGCAGGGGTTCCGGCAGGTGACAGGCGGGCGGAGGCAGGGATCCCGACAGGCGGGCGGAGGCAGGGGTCCCGGCAGGTGACAGGCGGGCGGAGGCAGGGGTCCCGGCAGGTGACAGGCGGGCGGAGGCAGGGGTCCCGACAGGCGGGCGGAGGCAGGGGTCCCGGCAGGCGGGCGGAGGCAGGGGTCCCGGCAGGTGACAGGCGGGCGGAGGCAGGGGTCCGGCAGGCGGGGCCGGGGCAGGGGTCCCGGCAGGTGACAGGCGGGCGGAGGCAGGGGTCCCGGCAGGTGACAGGCGGGCGGAGGCAGGGGTCCCGGCAGGTGACAGGCGGGCGGAGGCAGGGGTCCCGACAGGCGGGCGCGAGGCAGGGGTCCCGGCAGGTGACAGGCGGGCGGAGGCAGGGGTCCCGGCAGGTGACAGGCGGGCGGAGGCAGGGGTCCCGGCAGGGCGGCGGGCGAGGCAGGGGTCCCGGCAGGTGACAGGCGGGCGGAGGCAGGGGTCCCGGCAGGTGACAGGCGGGCGGAAGGCGCAGGGGTCCCGGCAGGCGCGGGCGGAGGCAGGGGTCCCGACAGGCGGGCGGAGGCAGGGGTCCCGACAGGCGGGCGGAGGCAGGGGTCCCGACAGGCGGGCGGAGGCAGGGGTCCCGGCAGGTGACAGGCGGGCGGAGGCAGGGGTCCCGGCAGGTGACAGGCGGGCGGAGGCAGGGGTCCCGGCAGGTGACAGGCGGGCGGAGGCAGGGGTCCCGGCAGGTGACAGGCGGGCGGAGGCAGGGGTCCCGGCAGGTGACAGGCGGGCGGAGGCAGGGGTCCCGACAGGGCGGGCGGAGGCAGGGGTCCCGGCAGGTGACAGGCGGGCGGAGGCAGGGGTCCCGGCAGGTGACAGGCGGGCGGAGGCAGGGGTCCCGGCAGGTGACAGGCGGGCGGAGGCAGGGGTCCCGGCAGGTGACAGGCGGGCGGAGGCAGGTCGGTGACAGGCGGGCGGAGGCAGGGGTCCCGGCAGGTGACAGGCGGGCGGAGGGCAGGGGTCCCGGCAGGTGACAGGCGGGCGGAGGCAGGGGTCCCGGCAGGTGACAGGCGGGCGGAGGCAGGGGTCCCGCAGGGACAGCGGGCGGAGGCAGGGGTCCCGGCAGGCGACAGCGGGCGGAGGCAGGGGTCCCGGCAGGTGACAGGCGGGCGGAGGCAGGGGTCCCGGCAGGTGACAGGCGGGCGGAGCGCAGGGGTCCCGGCAGGTGACAGGCGGGCGAGGAGGGTCCGCAGGTGACAGGCGGGCGGAAGGCAGGGGTCCCGGCAGGTGACAGGCGGGCGGAGGCAGGGGTCCCGGCAGGTGACAGGCGGGCGGAGGCAGGGGTCCCGGCAGGCGGGCGGAGGCAGGGGTCCCGACAGGCGGGCGGAGGCAGGGGTCCCGGCAGGCGACAGGCGGGCGGAGGCAGGGGTCCCGGCAGGTGACAGGCGGGCGGAGGCAGGGGTCCCGCAGGAGGCGGGCGGAGGCAGGGGGTCCCGGCAGGTGACAGGCGGGCGGAGGCAGGGGTCCCGGCAGGTGACAGGCGGGCGGAGGCAGGGGTCCCGGCAGGTGACAGGTGGGCGGAGGCAGGGGTCCCGACAGGCGGGCGGAGGCAGGGGTCCCGGCAGGTGACAGGCGGGCGGAGGCAGGGGTTCCGGCAGGTGACAGGCGGGCGGAGGCAGGGATCCCGACAGGCGGGCGGAGGCAGGGGTCCCGGCAGGTGACAGGCGGGCGGAGGCAGGGGTCCCGGCAGGTGACAGGCGGGCGGAGGCAGGGGTCCCGGCAGGCGGGCGGAGGCAGGGGTCCCGGCAGGCGGGCGGAGGCAGGGGTCCCGGCAGGTGACAGGCGGGCGGGAGGCAGGGGTCCCGGCAGGCGGGCGGAGGCAGGGGTCCCGGCAGGCGGGCGGAGGCAGGGGTCCCGGCAGGTGACAGGCGGGCGGAGGCAGGGGTCCCGGCAGGTGACAGGCGGGCGGAGGCAGGGGTCCCGACAGGCGGGCGGAGGCAGGGGTCCCGGCAGGTGACAGGCGGGCGGAGGCAGGGGTCCCGGCAGGTGACAGGCGGGCGGAGGCAGGGGTCCCGACAGGCGGGCGGAGGAGGAGGGTCCCGGCAGGTGACAGGCGGGCGGAGGCAGGGGTCCCGGCAGGTGACAGGCGGGCGGAGGCAGGGGTCCCGACAGGCGGGCGGAGGCAGGGGTCCCGACAGGCGGGCGGAGGCAGGGGTCCCGGCAGGTGACAGGCGGGCGGAGGCAGGGGTCCCGGCAGGTGACAGGCGGGCGGAGGCAGGGGTCCCGGCAGGTGACAGGCGGGCGGAGGCAGGGGTCCCGGCAGGTGACAGGCGGGCGGAGGCAGGGGTCCCGACAGGCGGGCGGAGGCAGGGGTCCCGGCAGGTGACAGGCGGGCGGAGGCAGGGGTCCCGGCAGGTGACAGGCGGGCGGAGGCAGGGGTCCCGGCAGGTGACAGGCGGGCGGGCGCAGGGGTCCCGGCAGGTGACAGGCGGGCGGAGGCAGGGGTCCCGACAGGTGACAGGCGGGTGGGCGCAGGGGTCCCGGCAGGTGACAGGCGGGCGGAGGCAGGGGTCCCGGCAGGTAACAGGCGGGCGGAGGCAGGGGTCCCGGCAGGTGACAGGCGGGCGGGCGCAGGGGTCCCGGCAGGTGACAGGCGGGCGGAGGCAGGGGTCCCGACAGGGCGGCGGGCAGCAGGGGTCCCGGCAGGTGACAGCGGGGCGGAGGCAGGGGTCCCTATCAGGTGACAGCGGTTCTCATTATTTGGGATCAGACTCCCATCAGCATAGTGTCGGGGGTCCTGGGAGGACAGCACAGGAGGGCGGCCGGTTTGATAGGATAGTGATCTCTGACCTTTATCCTCTGATGTCTCAGGTGACGGACGTTCATGTCAGTAAGTTCTTGGATCCTCTCCGGGTCTCGGAGTTTGAAGCCTTCTGCACCGAGAGCCTTTCTGTGATCGGGCCGGAGCTGGTTCTTGTAACTGGTAAGAAAGTTGAGCTGAAATGTTTAATGCATCTTCTGACCTAATTATTTATAGTGAAAGTTGGGATACTGGTGGTATCAGCACTGTTGGGTATATGGCAACCAACTGACACTCATCACCTGTCCTCTTTAATTGACAGCTCTGGATTCATAGAAGGACAGAGATGGAGGGAAAACAAGCAGGTGGGAGGTGCACATCATTAATCGGCCCCGCCATGATGCACCGAGCGCCTGTGCTTGTCATCCTGTGCTTAGTTTGAACAGTCATTCTGTGCTGACAGTCTCTCTTATGAAAGTGTGTTCTGGTGTTGGGAAATCCCTTTCCCCTCGCTGCAGTTTGGTTTGAAAAAAAAACAAAGTGTTCTTTATTCACCCTCCTCAGGTCCTGCTCTGATTCTCCACCTTTGTTCCCAATGCCTATTATTGTCTGCAGCACTGACCACACTGCAACCAGTCAGTGAGCTCAGCGGTTTCGCAGGAGTGAACAGCATGGGCTGCTCTGAGCTCAGTGATTGGCTATGCATTGCCATTGAGGTGACAGCGACACTGCAGATAATGACCAACACAGAGCGGCATCAAGACTCCGTGCCGGACCTGGGAATGGGGAGTAAGGCACCATTTGTTTTTCTCTTAAACTGCGTCACGGGGACAGAGGTTTTCTGGAATCTTATAGAAAGGTCATTGATTTGGGAGGCCCACGAATAGCCCCCCCGTATCCTGCTGTGAGTTCTAAGAGATGAGATTTTCCTACTGAAGTCAGTGTTACTGGAATATCACCCTTTGTCATTTTATTTCAGGGGATCTTACAGATGGTAAAACAAAGGACAAGTTGGGTTCAGACCAATATGAAGACGAGTGGCAGACTTATCGCTCCGTGCTCACCAGGTCACAAATACTGGAAAAAACAACCTGGATTGATATCCGTGGAAACCACGGTAAGAGTGTCAGTGCTGCTGCCTGTGTGGTCTGAAGGGGAATCTGTCAGCAGGTTTTTGCTATGTAATCTGAAGATCGCATGATGTAAGGGTTAACAGAGAAAATTCAGCGATGCCTCACTTATCATGGTCCATGCTGTTGTTTACCAGCAATGTTTGTTTTAGTTTCAGTAGATTATCATTTCTGGACTACTTCAGCTAGAGGTCATATAATAAAATAATCATGTGGCATTCATCCTAGTCTGCTTAAACACAAATTTAGCATTAAACAAAAGGATAAGAGGCACAATTCAATAGCTTATAGAATTATAGACATTGGAATTCTCATTTTAGCATATTGAGATACTTCGCATTATAGAAGTGGTCAATTCAATAATCCACACAATTGCCAATGTAGAGGCGTATCTCGTAACTGGATCCTACTCTAGTCACTGCCTGTGTCTTGCTGGGTCTTTCCTCTACTGGCAACTGATAAAAGAACACTAGAGACTATAGTCTTGACAGACATGGACAGGTGCCTTCATTATCTGTGCCTTTGGGAAAAAAAGTTAACCCCTTAGGGTACCGTCACACCTGTCGACGGCGCTGGAGATGTCAGCGGCGACTGGCGGGAACGCGCACGTTTTTGGTGCCCCCCGCCAGCGTCGCCGTCCCCCAGTTACATGGGGCGACACCTCCAGCAACGCTCTGGCGATCTGATAGGTGGCATCACCGTCAGGGTGTCTCAAAACCTCAGCGGTGATGCAGTACAATGGGAGCCTATGGCTCCCATTGCCTGTCAGGTCGCCGTCGGCCGTTTACATGAGGCAATGTGGACACATCGCCCCAGATCGGCCGCCTGGTTTCACATCACTGATGTGAAACCAGGCGACCGCTCAGAGGCACCGACATCGCCCCTTTACATTAGGCGACGCAGGGGCGATGTCGCCGCCAATAGGCCACGCCCCTACGTCGCCTATGTAATCGGCGTCGATGTCGACAGGTGTAACGGTACCTTAACGGCTAGTAAGACTGATACCAGAAACCAATAGCATAGCTTGACAACTGGAATGGTTATTACCACTTCTATAATGCTAAGTATCTCAATTTGCTAAAATGATAATTCCATTGTCTATATTTCTATCAGCTAGAGGTCAGCTAGTCTGGCATGCCCCTGCTGTGATTAGTAGCTCATTGTGTATAGATATTGTACATACAGAGCCTGGTGTGAGCTGGAGCAGCTCTGCTTTATGCCTAAACGTAAATTCTTTAATTGTGACAGAACAGGTGCAACCAGTAATGTTTGTTTTAGCTTCAGGAGATAATCATTTGTGGACTACTTAAGCTAGAGATCAGATTATCTGGTATGCCCCTGTAGGAATCAGTAGCTCACTGTCAATAGACATTGTATGCAGAGCCTAGTGTGAGACTGGGCAGCTCACTCAGCTCTGCTGCATTGGTACAACTACAACCTGTGTGTCAGAATGGCTGTACCCAGTAACCTAAGTGATACATCATTGGATTCAGGATCTTTTTGCCTGCATTATTCTGCTCTCATATGAGGTAAAAAAAAAATCAGCTGACAGATTTATGGTAGCATTTTCCTAAAGTGTTGTGTGTCAAACTTTAAAGGTACATGCAGCAAGTTAGTGGCAAAATCTGTAATTTTGCTGTTTGATTCCAGAAAAAGAATGGGGGAAAAAAAGAGATGCTCAAGCGTTGAGAAGGGATTTTTTTTTCCAAAATTATATATAAAACTTCAAATTTATGGGCTCCTTAAAATCAGCTACATGACATAAAAAAATTACATAACCGAATACCATTAAAGGGGAACTCTGGGAGAGATGACACATTTTTGTACTGTTTCTGCACTTGTACACTTTGAAGCTGAGATGCCTAGTACACTTCTAATATCATTATATCTCTTGTAATTGACCGTGACAGGAGCTGCCCCTCACCCCCACCACTCTGTTCTGGGACATGTCACACATTATGGTACAGCTCCTTGCTGTATCAGTCAGTCTGCTATAATACCTGCTTCTGCTGTTCAAGAATGGGGCAGTGTGATGTCCCAAAAATTCCCTGCTGTAATAGCCAAAATCTATTGATAATCACAGCAAGCAGCTTCTGATGAAGTTCCACAATCTTCTCTTGGGGCATGGCGGTTTCACCGCACTCTCCCAGAGGCGGCCAATCACAGCTCGGCAGATGATTTAGCTGCCATGCTGCGATTGGATACGTTTGGGAGGCAGGGGTGAAAGTGGCATGCCACCAGAGAAGATTCTGGGACATCATTAGAAGCTGCCTGCTGTGATTATCAATGGAGAATGGCTGTTATAGCAGGGAACATTTGGGACTTTACACTGCCCCATCCTTGAACTGCGGAATCAGCTATTATAGCAGACTGATACAGCACGGAGCTGCACAATGATGTGTGATATAATGCCCAGTTGGACTGCAAGCAGAGATTTCACATACTGTGCTCCAAAGCAACAAATGTGAATATCTCTGCAATGGAATGATGCAGTACAAAACAGAAAAGAGCAGCTGAATGTCTCGCCGAGGCAGTTGGTGCGGGGTTAATGAACCTACTTAACAACAGAGGGCTCTGTGGAAGCTGAACCCTAGGAACCAGCTGGACAAGGATGTCAGATAAATTGCAAGACTCAGTTTAGAAACTTGGACAGGAGAACCTACAAGAGAGGACCCCCTGGGCCAAAACACCAAATTCCCCCTTAACAGGGATTGACTCTGCACAGCCAAGGAGGCTCAAGTGCAACAGCTCCGAGACCAGAGGGTCAGACCCGAGAGGAACAGTGATACCGAGGGGAGAGGTCCAGAGAACCGGACAAGGAGCATCAGTGGAGGGACCGGGACAGCCAGAGGAATCCAGGAAGGGTACCAAACTGTGTCATAGGGGATTTGTCAAGATGGTGCTGAGGGTACCGTCAGGGTCTGCAGGTAGGCAGGACACCGGTACTAGGAGAAAACACTAGGTATTAGTTCAAGGCAAGATGAGGCTGAATAAGCTGGCGCTGGTCGGGGACCTGATCATGGCAACTTAAAACAATGCGCAAAGTTGCCAGGGCACCTCCCAAAGGAAGAGAGTGTCTTAAGTATTCACAGGCCTCCCACCGATTGGCTAAGAGGTAATTACAGGAAAAGGGTGCACTGGCCCTTTGAATCAAAAGACAGCGGTGCGCACGCGCCCTATGCTGGCTCCCCTGCAACCCAGAAGAGAGGAGGCAGAGGAGACACGTCGAGAGGACACCGCAGCTTGACGGGTCATCGTGGGAGCGCTGACTGGGTGAGTAGGAGTGCAGGGCACAGGGTGATCCCTGCGGGACCCAGTCTCTCTGCACCCTGGAGACGGGTCCCGCTGGCCGGATCGGTACACTGCATCAGGGGAGCTCAGGGATTTTTCTTAAAACTCAGTTTGATAGTTACCGTATTTTTCGGATTATAAGACACACTTTTGTTCCCCCAAACTTTGGTGGAAAGTGGGAGGTGCGTCTTATAATCCAAATATACAGATCATATAGTGCAGGGGATGGTGGGGGCAGCTCTGGAGTGTGCCCAGGGGTCCGGTGTGCTGGCTGGGGGCTGCGGGAGGTCACGTGCTCCCGCTCATTTAATATGCACTGCACCCGCTGTCAATCACTGCGGTGCTGAAATCGCACCACGGTGATGGGACTGAGGGCGCAGCGCATATTACATTGCCTGCGCCCCCCCAGTGATTACACATGCCTCCCCCCCCCCCCCCCCCCCCCCATGCTTAATATGGCCCCCCCAAGCTGCTGCCCATAATAAAATAACAAACATTTTACTTGCCATTTCCAGTGATGAGCTCCTTGCACGGAGGGAGACAGGAGGGAGACAAGGAGCTCATCGCTGGAAATGGTGAGTAAAATGTTTATTTTATTATGGGCAGCAGCTTGGGGTGGGCCATCTTAAGCATGGGGGGAGGCATGTGTCATCACAGGGGGCCATATCCATCAATGGGGGGACGTGTGCCAGCAGTGGAGGACGTGTGCCAGTACTGGGAGACTTGTGCCAGCCATAAACAGATTAAGGGGGCCATATCTAGGATGGGGTGGCTATATCCCAGGACGAGGGACCATGTACCAGGATGAGGGGGCTATTAGGGACATATACCCTATATGATTGTTAAGACGGACACTGACATTATAAGACGGACCCCATTTAACATTACAAAATATTTTTTTAATCTTTTCCTTCACCAAATTTGGGAGTGCGTCTTATAATCAGGTGCGTCTTATAAAGCGAAAAATACATACCACTTGATTTCTTCTAAATAAATGTCTCCTCTACCTCTAGAGCCCACCTTCTTCCAGATCTGTAGAGCATATAAATAAGCATCATAATAGAAAATACTATGTTTTCTTGTTTACTTCACCATAATCCATGTTTTTTGTGCTTTGTAGATACATTTAACATTGTAGACCTAAGCAGCAGCAAGAACTACTACAGGTAAAGAACAGCATCTCTTACTGGGGTATTTGGGAAACGGCAGCGTGTTCAGCCTAAAAAGTATGTGATCAGGGGGGCCAGCAGGAAGATAATTTGGAACTGATTTGTTAAATTCCCCCCAAGGTCGGCACTGACACTCCGGGGGTACCTGCATAAGGTGGATGTGACATTAGCTATAACAGGAAAATAAATACAGGCTCACGGCGACCACCAGAGCATCAATACCGAATTTTAGGGCTGAATAGTCACTATATGTATTGTGTAATGTTTTTGTTAACTTTTATGGTACATTTACACGCGGCAACAGGAAGATAGAAACCGGCAGGTGTCGGAGACAATTGTACCTTTTACCTTCAAAACACCTTGAAGTGGCTGCGTGTACTTCAGGTATCTGCAAGGTGTTTTGAAGGTAAAAGGTACAATTGTCTCCGACACCTGCCGGTTTCTATCTTCCTGTTGCCGTGTGTAAATGTACCATTAGGGCCCTTTCACATCAGCGTTTTTTGAAATTTGCGGCAGATGCGGTGAAAAAAACGCATCTGCCGCAATTACCGCATACCGGATGCACTTGCAGCGCGGTTGCGGTAAACGCCATGCAAAGTATAGGAGTACTTGCGGCAGGTGCGGCAGCGAAAAAAACCGCGGCTGAAAAAACCGCGGCAGTCTGTAGAATCGCACTGCACACGATCTTCAATAAGATGGCACCAGGGGTGGCGCATGTGTAGACTAACATTTCTGCTTAATGAAGTGGAATATTGATCTGTGCATGCATCGCTTCCAGCGCCATTTTATTGAAGACCAGCCTCCGTATTGCACTGAGCGTGCACCACCCACCGCAACAATGGCAACTGCATGGAATATCAAAAATGAGGCAGGTCACTGCCTGTAAAAGAAACAGGAGGCAGGCGGAGAAGAGAGAAGACCCGACCCCCACGTCCCGCCCCGATGCACAGAAGACGTCATTACATGAAAAATTTAGAGGAAAGTTATTCACCAAGCATAGATCGTATCCTTCACTGCAGATATCAGATCAATCAGCATTACAGCGACCCTATAGCTGAGGCTTTACTTTATAGGGCTCAATCCTGCTGACAGGTTCCCTTTAAGTGGTATGATTGCCTTGGCATGACAATTAGGACGCCCATTGCCTTACATCCAAAGCGCTATTGTGGGTGTCGATGGGCTACATTCCACCCCACTTGCTGCTGAATGTGCTCATTTTGGGCAAGCTTTGTAGGAAGCCATTTCTACTGTAGTGTTGTGATATATAGAACTTGGGGATATAATTATTGCAGGTTCAAAAATACTTAAAATAAATGAAAAAGGAGAAAAAAAAGTTTTGCAAATGTCAAAAATTAACAAAATTACATTACAAATCCTCCCACTTTAACACATGTAAATTATTTTTCTTCATCTCCAGGAAATATTCGGGATGGAAGAAAGAAGGCTCCTTCCACTACATTCATCACACTCCGTTCGGAAATTACTCTTTTATTTGTGTTGATGCGACCCTGACCCCGGGACCCAAGAGGCCTTACAACTTCTTTGGGATAGTTAATCAGGTAGGAAAGTAAATCTTAATAGGGTTGTTGAGGGAAAAATCTTTCTTTTTGCACCTTGTTAAAAAAATGATACAACCTCTTCTGTTCAGGGAGTGTCTCAATTTCTTACAGGGGATATTGATTTTTGCTTCCTAACCTTCCTAGGCTGCCAAGTATAGTTTTGATAAAATTACTGTTTTATCAGCAGGAGATTAACACTACTAGACTAGTAAACCTGCTACCATATAGTCCAACCTCGCCCCCACCTCTGATTGGCATTTTTCTCCTTATGCACATAGAAAGCTGCCAATCAGTGGTGTGAGCAGGGTTAATACACCGCTCAGCATTCAGAGAACTGCTAGATCTGTAGCAGATAAAACAGTTTTATCAAAACTGCAGCAAGAAGCCCATTATGTGACACATCGCTGGAATCAGGGTCTCTGTCTCTACATCATGCTGCTCTTAAATTGAGGTCAAAATCTCACAAAAGGTGATAAAGTGACAAATGCAACAATATAAAAATGAATGTAGGTCTTTTAATAAATCTGCACAAATACATGTAATCGGCTATCAGATAGATGGCCCTGTGTTTCCGCAGCCTCAACGCATGCTTCATTGTCACTTCTCCAGGGGCCTGCAGGGATGCAGAATTAAGAAATAAGATAAGGGGGATTCCTCCTAAAAATGGAGCTATCAGATAGATGGTACTGCATACCTGCAGCCCCTACGCGCGTTTCATTGTCACTTCGTCAGGGGGTTGCAGGGATGCAGAATTAAGAAATGGGATATTAACTGGGTTTCATTTATATATGGAGCACTCAGATGGTTTTGGTTTCCCGCAGATCCAATGCACGTTTCATTGTCACTTCCTCAGGGGGCTGCGGGGATGCAGAATTAAGAAATATGGTAATAACAGGGTTCCTCCTATAAATGGAGCACTCAGATAGATGGTCTTGGTTTCCCGCAGCCCCAATGCACATTTCATTGTCACTTCCTCAGGGGGCTGCGGGGATGCAGAATTCAAACTAAGATAAAAACAGGTTTCCTCCTATATATGAAGCTATCGGATGGTCCTGTATACACACAGGCACTACGCGCTTTCATTGTCACTTCGTCAGAGGGCTGCAGGGACGCAGACATAAGAAAAAACAGGGTTCCTCCTATATTGGGTGCTATAGGATCAATTGGAAGTGAAAACACCCAAGCAATATTTAATTGTTAACATTAATAACATTCATATCGATATACAATGCAAAAGTCTCTTAACACCAGTAGAGACTAGGCAAATATATACAGTATATATCTGAGGTATCAGATAGATGGTCCTGTGTCCCTGCATCAAGTGACTATGAAAGGTGCTGTGGGAACACAGGACCATCCATCTGATAATGCCATATATTAAAAGAATAGAGATGAGCGAGTACTAAAATGCTCGGGTGCTCGGGCCGAGCATCCCAAGATACTTGTGTACTCGGCCAGAGCACCGAGCCCAATGTAAGTCAATTAGTGACAGGCTCTGCCCACAGACTTCCGGCTATAAAACAAGTGTTTCTGGGAAAGGACGGGAGAGGGGCTTTTTCAAATCGTCGCAGCATACAACACTTTGCTGTGGCCCCCAGAGGTACCCTAACAATCAATCTGCTCTCTGTGAGGTGCGAGCTCACTGTGTGCACTGAAAGGAGCTGTGTATTTGTGTCAGATCGATAATTATTAGCGAAGAGTCCGAGCATCTCGGCGGTACTCGATGCTCGTCGAGCATCCAGAGTACCGGGATACTCATGTGAGTAACGAGTAGCGCTGAGCATGCTCCCTCATCACTTAAAAAGAACCCTGATTTTATCTTATTTCTGCATCCCCCTGAGGAAATGACAATGAAACGTGCGTCAGGGATGCGGGAACTCAGGACCATCTATCTGATAGCTTATTATCTTGCTATATTTTTTTATATGTATTTGTGGAGAATTCTGAAGTGAACTATATTCATTTTTCTGTTGTTGCCTATGTCACTTTATCCCTTTTTGTGAGATTTTGACCTCCTATTTGGTGGTTATTGAGACTTGATGTTGTCTTTGGTGACATTCTAGATACTGGGAATTTATTACAAACAAATGCTCTCAGATTAACAAAAACCGTGGAGAAATCTTCGTTCTTGATAGCATCCGTGGATCTGATATCATCGCCATGTTTTTTGTAGGATTATTTAGGACGATGACATATGATTGTTTAATAACCAGAGCTGCTCTGTGTCCGTCTTCTCTTAGAATCAGATGCAGATGCTGTCGGTGCTTGCTCGGGAGAGTCTACAGAGTAATCAGTCCGTGTGGTTTGGCCATTATCCATCATCAACCATCGTGTCCCCATCTCCGGGCATCCGGGCAGTGATGAGGTCAGTGTGCTCACTCCACAAATCATCACTGCTAATACATGGATACAGTGGTAGAAATGTGGACCCCCCCCCCTCCCAACTCGGACAATATTCCTTTTTGCACTTCTGTTTTGCTTATGGTTCAATAATTGTTATTAAACAGCATTATAAGATATACGTGGAAAACATGGAGAGCGATGATCCGGCAATCTGAAGTAAAACGATATACTTATTTCATATGTCACTATCCATTATGAACAAAAAAGGGGATTACAAAAATGAGTCAGATGACTCGTTTTGGATCGAAAAGATCCTTAATGATCTGTGATAAATGATTTGGATCTTTTTGATTCAAAACGCATCATCTGACTCGTGTTTCTGTAATCACCTTTTTTTTTTGTTCATCATGGATTTTATCGTATGAAATAAATATAGAGTTTTATTGGGGTTTCCTGGATCATCCCTCTACATGTTTTACCTTTGCCTCTTCTGGTGGTCATCTGGATTATAATTGTGTGCAATCTATTCATTTCCCTGTACAGATTCAGAGATGGTTGGTGGATGAGCTGATTAGTACTTTCTCTATCGCCTTATGGGAGACCATATGCTGTGTCCTCTAATGAGGCGATAGAAAAAAGGAGATTTTTGTGTACTCACCGTAATATCTCTCTTAGAGCCTTCAATGGGGGACACAGGACCATGTGCTCTGTTCCCCAGTGAAGGCTCCGAGAAAGATATTTTACGGTAAGTACACACAAATCTCTTTTCTTTTTTTCCCTACCATAAGACATGTGCAAGAGATAGAAATAGTACAAAAACCAACAAGTCAGGCAGGATGGCTAACAATGTACTAGTATTTTTTATAAAGCAAAGTAGAAAAAGAAATTGAGAATGAAAGAAAAAAGAAAAGGATAGATGATTTATATTGGAGGAGAGAAGGACTAGGCTGTGGTTTCCAGGGTAGATGAGCTGTTTTCATCTCTGAGGGGTTTGGTGAAAGTTTACTCCTTACACCAAGCGGAAAACACATGAATTCTTAGCTGAGTGGAAGAAATTCACAAGACCTTCTCATAAGTCCAGCATCCTAACATTGTCTTGTTGTCCGCAGCTCGGCTGTCGCGTACGTCTGCGGTCACCTGCACACATTAGGGGGGCTGGCTCCGGTCCTGCACTCGCAACATCAACAGGGGACATTGGAGCTGGAGTTGGGGGATTGGATGCACAATAGAAGGTAACACTCACAATACTGTTATGTGAATCAAGTCTACACCCTGCTGGACTTCACATTATTACCATTTTTCCCCCAGATTCCGCATCTTCGCCTTTGATCACGACCTGTTCAGCTTCATAGACCTCCAGTATGAAGAATGGCCGGCCATCCTGATCACCAACCCGAAATCTGCACTGTACTCAAATTCTGGAGTGGAGCCGTTACAGCAGATCTTACACTCTACACACATACGGTAGTTACATGTTATCTGGCTGTGAAAATAATTTAAAGGTCACAAAGACGCTAAATTAGTCCGGATAAACGTGATCCCGTCCAGATACAATACAGTTGAATGCTGTTTGATGAATCGGGGGCAACAGTAATTAAACAGTTGTTGCCAGAATTCTGAAATAAAACCTCTTTATTAAAATAGAGAGACAGCAGCACTCTGAAGTGCTAAGACATGCAAACAATGATTTTGGGAATATGGGCATGCATCACTGCTAAGAAAATATATAAAAAATTAGATGCTGTATTTTTCGCTTTATAAAACGCACTCCAAATTTGGTGAAAGAAAAGAGGAACAAATTCTCCAATTTTAAATAGGATCCGTCTTCTAATGCCAGTGTTCGTCTTACAATCAGTATATATGTGCCTCATCCTTGTATATATATCCCCATCCTGGTACAAGGCTCCCCATACTGAATATGTCCCCCTGTGATGGTAGATAGCCCCCTCCATTCTGCATATATCACCCCTCCCCCCCCCCCCCCCCCGTCACTCCATGTGCCCCCCTGCTGGCGTACACAGTAAGCAATAACCGCTGTAACTTACCATCCGCCGCTCCCTGCCTGCAGCTCACCGGCTTCTTCCAGTCTCTGTGTCCCGCATCCAGTAATGTGACCAGGCCCACAGAGATGACGTCATCGTGGAGAGCCCCAGTCAAATGATCGGCATAGAGACAGGAAAAGGAGGTGAACTGCAGGGAGTGGGGGGTAAGTTACAGCAGTTATTTACTGTGTGCGCCAGCATGGGGACATAAATGAGCGAGATCTTGTGACCACGGGCTGCCTTTGAAGTCCGCCCACTCAAGCCCACAGACACCGCCTCAGGGCTGCTCACTTTTCCCCCTACAGTACAGAAAGTGTAGATTTGGATTATAAAATGCTCCCCCGCTATCCCCCCAAAATTTACTTAGCATACAGCATGACCTTGACTGCTCGGGGTCCTGTGATGACCCTGGAAGCTGCTGTATGCAAGCACTTTCTGCTGACAAGCCCTGAGCTCTTTCACCAGCAGAAAGTGATGATTTTTCCTGTGTTCAGATGTGCAGCAGCCCATCTGTACACAGGAGAAGCCATCGGTCTGTGCAGCACTGAGGTCCCTAGGGAGCCAAGTAAAGAAAAGATAAAGTTTTGAAAAATATGGAAAAAAAAAAACACAAGTTAAAATCACCCTCCTTTTGCCCTGTTGAAAATAAAACTGTTAGAAAACTAATATATACACACAAGAAATGCCCGATATATCAAATCAATTAATCAGATCTGTAAACTGCGTAATGGAAAAAAAGTCTGAAGGCCGAAATTACATTGTTTTGGTCGCCGCAACATTGCAATAAAATGCTATAACAGGGGAACAGTAAAAGTATATATGTTTGGTATCTACGAACTCAAACCGACCTGAGGCATCACACTGACATGTCAGTTTTACCATATAGTACTGACCCCAGACATCTTACCGACACCTCAGTGTTACCATATAGTACTGACCCGAGACATCATACCGACATGTCAGTGTTACCATATAGTGAACATGGTGAATAAAAAACCCAAAAACCAAACATGTATGTCCACTATTTTTAGCAATTTCACCGCACTTGCAAAACTGAAAATGGCCGGGGGTGAAGGAGTTTCTAGTTTCAGAAAACCCTTCCTCTCTGGCTGCAGTTTGCTATAAAAAAAACAAAAAATACTGTACTGTAGTCACCATCTACAGGTCCTGCCATGAGTCTCAGGTGTCTGCAGCACTGACGTAACATTAACAGCGCTGCAGCCAATCAGTGAGCTTAGTGCCTCCCCTTGAGCTGACTCTGAGCTCACTGATTGGCTGCAGTGCTGTCGAGGTTACATCCGTGCTGCAGAGAATAACAAACTTCAGTAGATGTGGTAGATCTGTGTGAACAGATCCTTATGATGGCAAGGGGTCAGCTACTTTTTCCGCTTTTGTCAATCAGCAAGTGAATTTCCTGCATCTTCCTACAACAGTGACCTAAAAAATCAAGGGTTGTCCACACGTCAATACGGTATTGTTTTCGGATTTTAGGCTGAAAATCATTTTTGCAGTTTGGTTTAATTAAAAACGTTGCACCGTTGGCCTTCTATAGCCTCTGTGTTGCAGTGTCTATTACTGGCTGCAGAGTGAGGTAACTGAGAATCTGTCAGTGAGCTCGCTATGAGAGCGTGATATAGCATTTCTACCTCATCTGTCTTTTTTTTTTTTTCTGACCTCCATGATTTATGACCACAGATCACATCAAAATTGATTGTGGCGGGAAATAAAGATCATGTAAAAAGCCAAACGGTGTAACATTTTTAATGATTTTTAGCCCCAAATACAGGCATTTAGGTAAGAAAAAATCCTATAGGTGGTCAATGGTTCTTCATCCACACTCGTCCAAATGGAATGATTAATGGTAACAAAACGGAGGCATTCACACCTCATATAATCCCACAGATCCAGCGCAGGAAGAAGTGATCTCTGTTCCACTTTGAGGTCACAGCACCACTGCAGCTTATGATCAGCTGCAGCAGTCAAGAGACTAGAAGGGCCTATCCGCTGATGGTTCTTCTAAGACGTCGCTGCCAACATTCACAGATTGTCAGTTTGTGCTGCAGTCAATCACAAAGGCTGTTACTCTTTGGGTTTCAAGGGGTTAAAGTCTGCGGCAAAGGAAATCCACTGCGGAGAAAGCACGATGGTGCAATTGTCTCCACTTTGGATTCACATTGATCAGTGAACACTGTTTGATAGAATTCATCTAACCATTCCATTTTTCTTTTTGTTTTTGTCTTCTTTCCTTTTTTAAAGAATCCTGGTATTTTCCCCAGACCTTATCACATCAGTAACAGTCTTCATAGATGGAAATGAAGTTGGGGAAGCCGTGCACTCATCCGGGCCACTATATGTTCTACAATGGATGGCAGAAAAATATAAGACCGGGCTCCACGAGATCAAAGTCAGAGTTACGGTAAGTAATAGACTGCGCCTGAAAATACAACTAAAGCTCCAACTGTGGGCAACAGCCACAATATAATAAAATGTTCCTGTCCCGAGATATTCTTATAAATGTGTCCCTGTGTAATGTATGTGTCCAACCATGCAGGAACAGGTCAGATATACCACAGCTCCTGGACAGGGGAGGAAGGAAGAGTATACAGACATTACAGCTGGGATCACAGAATATAAGAGTAAAACAGACATTACAGCCGGAGATCACAGAATATAAGAGTATACAGACATTACAGCTGGAGATCACAGAATATAAGAGTATACAAACATTACAGCACGGGATCACAGAATATAAGAGTATACAGACATTACAGCCAGGATCATAGAATATAAGAGTATACAGACATTACAGCTGGAGATCACAGGATATAAGAGTATAGGGTCATTCCATGTCAAGTGAACCAATGATTATTACCTCTATATTTTTAATTCTTTTGAGATTTTGTTATTTGATAATAGCATGTCAGACAATGCAAAATGTGAAGAGAAAAATTTAAAAAAAAAATTTTTTTTTTTTTTTTAAATGATTTTCAAAGTTCGGAAAAAGTGTGAATTTCGCTGTTGCCTGCCTTTACGTTTCTCCTCATAACTCAGGCTAGGAATAAGATAGAGAGACAAAATAAACACCATTCTACTCAGAACTATACAGGCTTTCACCAGATATGTCACAACAGGATCTTTGTTAATATTTTACCCATGAGATCGCAAGCGCAAACTTTAAAACGTATTTCCGAAAAATCGGCGCGCTTTAAATATTTCAAAAACTGCCCATGTGTCTGCTTTGCTCTTAGCCACATCTGTACCAAATTTCAAGTTGGGATCACAATGGGATCATATTTTAACATATTTTACTATTAATCGCGTCAATGGGTCATTCCATATCAAGTGATCTAAATATGAATATTTTTTTTTTACCTGACGTCTTTAGATTTTTTTATTTTTTTTTTTTCCTTTATGAAGTACTACTTTAGTTAATTACAAATTAAAAGTTTGGAATTTTTTTTCTTCATCAGTTAATTTTTTACAGATTTTTAAGTTTAAAAAAAGGGTGAATTTTGGCCTGGTCTGACTTTACATTTTTTTTTTCTCGGGCTAGAAATAAGATAGAGAAACAAAATAAACACCATTCTACTCAGAACTGTCCAGGCTTTTACCAGATATGTCACAAGAGTATATTTGTTAATTTTAATTTTTTACCCATGCGAATGCAAACGCAACATTTTGAAACGCATTTCCGAAAAAACGTTTTAATTAAAAATTTCCAAAACTGCCCATGTGTCTTTTATGCTCTTAGCCACATCTGTACCAAATTTCAAGTTGGGATCGTGATGGGATCATATTTTAAAATATTTAACTATGGTTAATCTCATTTTTATTAAATTTTGAAAAAACATATGAAAGACATACATTCAATCTTTTAACAAAATCTTGAGACATATAAAATATACAAAAAGAGAATTCACAAAGTTATTAGTAACTTTAAGATAAGCTGCAAATTTACTTTTGCGCTTATCTCTGGTGCAATATATACTACAATCTAAATATAATTCCAAACACTCAAGTATACAAACCTTTCTCAGGGTTTTGAGATGTTCTGATGTCAAGGGGACAAGCAGTCCCAGCAGAATGATTTTTATCACTTGGCCCCTTCTAACAGGTTGACCACGTAAGTGGGTCATTACCCGTTGAGGCCTAGTTGGAATAGTCTATCGACTGGTGTACCGGAAAGGAAGGCCGAAATATTAATGATCTACTCACAGCTCAGAGTTTTCGATACCTGTCTAATGTTCACTAGAATTCTGAAGGTATAGGCGTAGAAAGGAAATACCTAGACTGAATGTATCAGATGGGAAGAAAAGAGAGATAGAAAAGAAGAGAGAGAGAGAAGAGAAACAAAAACCATTAGAAAAAGTTATACTGGGAAAGAAAAGCCACGTAAGAAAAAAAGAAAAAAAGGAGGGGGGGGGACGGGTGAGGTATGGGAAGGAGAAAGGGTACTCATCCCACTGGCTCCCCATCAGCCAGAGGTCGAGCCATATTATCTGTGCTGGAAAAGATACTCCTAAATTCTGCAGAGTTGTGAAAAAGAATCCATTCAACCCAAATCCCTAAGAATTTGTTCCGAGATCCCGACGCATCAGCTGCGAGCTCCTCCATTCGATATATGTCCATCAATTCTTTGAACCAATCAAGTAGAGATGGAGCCCGGCTTGATTTCCAGAACCTCGGGATCACAGCACGAGCAGCCGAGATGCAAAAGCGGAGAATATCCCTCTTCTGTAGCCCAATAGGACCTGGAAAAATGGATAACATTGCCGATTCTGGGCAGCATTCGGCTTGTTTACCTGTTATCCGGGCGTATGCATTGAAAACCTCAGACCAGAACCGCCGGATTTCCCCACAACTCCACCAAATGTGTATCATTGTACCCTTCTCTTCCCCACAGCGCCAGCAGGTATCAGGGGTTCCAGGGAACATGTTCCGGAGTGTCGACGGGCACAAGTACCATCTAGTGAGCAGCTTATAGCTTCTTTCTTGTGCAGAACAAGCGCTAGCTAGTGAGTGAGTAAATATAAAGCATTTCTGCCAATTAGCTTCTGAAATGCTACACCCCAATTCCTCTCCCAAGCACGTTGGAAGTAAAGGGTGCCCTGCTCTCTCATGGACCCTAAGGCCTGGTATAGAAATGATATTTTGCGCCTCGGTGGAGCCTCCAGTTGGAATAACCTCTCCAATACGTTGGGCGTCAATCTTACCCTGCAAGAGTGGTCAGCTGAATATAAGTATGCTCTGTATTGGAGAAATTCGAATCACTTAAGAGGTCTCGTAGGTTCTTTGAGTTGTAGCTCTGCCATCGGGGGCAAACCACCACTGGACAGAGTCTGTCCTACTCGGGTGTCATCCACAATCCGCCAACATAAAAATCTCTGCCTGTCAAATCTGGGTGGGAAAGATGGGTTGGAAAAAAGGGGAGTCAAAGGGCTAAGTCTGTCGTTTAAGCGGAGGGTTTTCGTCACTAGGTGCCATACCTTCAAGGTGTTTCTGGTCATGTCTGTCAAAGGTACTAGGTCTGTGGGAGTCTTTAGGGGAAATCCAAAGCAGGTGTTTCAGCGGAATCCCCAAACCCTCTTGCTGCACCCCTACCATTTCTTGGAGGACGCATGATAATGCCAATCTAGAGCTCTAACAAGAGAGGAAGCCTCAAAGTACGCTCGTATGTTGGGTAGTCCAACCCCTCCTCTGGTCTTGGGCAAGGATAGGATATTCATTCGCAATCTGGACCTCTTGCCCCCCCCAGACAAATCTAAGGATCATAGATTGCATTTTGGAGAGGAAGCCTCTATCCAATAGAACAGGAACTGTCTGAAAAGTATATAAGAGTCGGGGCAAGACATCCATCTTGACTACGTTTATTCTCCCGAACCAGGATAGCTTTAATTGTCTATAGGAGGTAAATGGCGATTCCGCGTTAGTCAAAAGGGGTTGATAATTTAAATTGAATATTTGTTTAAGATCTTTTGGTATAAGGACTCCCAAGTACTTAATGGCTTCTACTTTCCATTTAAATGGGAACTGTTTAGATAGATGAGAAACCAATTCTCCAGGCAAAGAAAATTGAGTGCCTCGGTTTTGGAGCAATTCACTTTAAAGTTGCTCAATTGTCCGAACCGTTCAAACTCCATTAAGACCGAAGGGATGGAGACCAGGGGCTGGGAGATGTAAAGTAGCAGGTCATCTGCAAATAAGGCTAATTTGTGATGACTCTGTCCCAGCTTGACCCCATGGACGCATTCATTGGACCTAAGTGCAAAATATTTAACTATTATAGTGTCAATTCAAAAATCACCAAGAACACAATCAGTCATTTTTTCACAATTGCCCGTCAATAGTTTGAATTTGATATAAAGAAACATAGTCTTGTAACATCTCAAATGAAAGCTGTTACCATTCTGAGTAAAATGATGCCTCTCCCCCTTCATTATCTTATTTCTAGCCTGAGATAAAAAAATGTAAAGTCATACCAGGCCAAAATTCACCCTTTTTTTAAACTTTAAAAATCTGTAAAAAATTAACTGATGAAGAAAAAAATTCCAAACTTTTAATTTGTAATTAACTAAAGTAGTACTTCATAAAGGAAAAAAAAAAAAAAAAATCTAAAGACGTCAGGTAAAAAAAAATATTCATATTTAGATCACTTGATATGGAATGACCCATTGACGCTATTACTAGTAAAATATGTTAAAATATGATCCCATTGCGACCCCAACTTGAAATTTGGTACAGATGTGGCTAAGAGCATAGCAGACACATGGGCAGTTTTTGAAATATTTAAAGCGCGCCGATTTTTCGGAAATGCGTTTTAAAGTTTTGCGCTTGCGATCACATGGGTAAAATATTAACAAAGATCCTCTTGTGACATATCTGATGAAAGCCTGGACAGTTCTGAGTAGATTGGTGTTTATTTTGTTTCTCTATCTTATTTCTAGCCCGAGATATGATAGAAAATGTAAAGCCATACCAGGCCAAAATTCGCACTTTTTTAAAACTTTAAAAATCTGTAAAAAATGAACTGATAAAGAGAAAAATTCAAAACTCTTTTTTTGTAATTCGATAAAGTTGTTCTTCATATAGAAAAAAAATTTAAAAATCTGAGGACGTCAGGGAAAAAAAAATATTCATTTTTGGATCACTTGACATGGAATGACCCTATACAGACATTACAGCCGGAGATCACAGAATATAAGTGTATACAGATATTACAACTGGGGCTCACAGAATATAACAGTATACAGACATTACAGCCAGGATCACAGAATATAAGAGTATAGGATTTTGTGTTGGGAGTTTCCCCCTGTATCAGTCATCTTAGATGAGGCAGCTATGGACCTGGGTGTGCTCACTCAAGTGTATGTTAAATAAAACAGTCCAGAAAAAAGAGGGCACTCACCCATTTGCTGCTTCTTAGGATTTTATTCCCTTTTCAGGGTCCGTTCAGGATTCCATACAGTACAATGGAGGGAGGGGGGATGCCGGACAACAGCTTGTTTCGTTGCCTGAATGGCACTGGATCGGACCAGCAGAAGTGCCATTCATGGCACAAAACGGGCCGCTGTCCGGCATCCCCCCACATCCCCCCTTCCTCCATTGTACTGCATGGAATCCTGAACGGAACCCTGAAAAGGGAATAAATTGCTAAGAAGCACCAAATGGGTGAGTGCCTCTTTTTTCTGGACTGTTTTATTTAACATACATTACACAGTGACACTTTTATAAGAATTATCTCAGGACAGGAACATTTTTTTTTTTTTTTACATCCAATTGTGGACCTTCTTTTTAGTCTACGAACTTAGTTAAAATGTACAAGTGTTTGTGGCACATCCCATTTAAGGGTATTAAATCATGACAACCCCTTTAATACTTAGTTAAGGACTAATATCTTTCTAAGGCCCTTTCACATCAGCGGTTTTTTCAAATCGCGGCAGATGCGGTGAAAAAAACGCATCTGCCGCGATTACCGCATACCGGCTGCACTTGCGGCACGGTTGCGGCAAGCCCCATACGATTTTATAGGCGGGCTTGCGGCAGGTGCGGTTTTGGCACTTGCGGCAGGTGCGGCCACGAAAAAAACGTGGTCAGCCGGTATGCGGTAATCGCGGCAGATGCGTTTTTTTTCACCGCATCTGCCACGATTTGAAAAAAAACACTGATGTGAAAGGGGCCTAAGACTGATGGCTGACGGTCTGAATTTGTCTCCCTATTTTTTTGTTAATCACTTAGTTCAGCATTAATTTATACCGTTACTATCTCGCCATCTTACTTTTCAGGATGCAGCAGAAAGACGTCGCTCCAGAAGCCACTTGTTTAGCTTAGAAGATGATGCGGACGTCCACTTTAGCCTTTTTCCTACGTTTATTCTTCTTATGGATCATTATGTTGTTGTAAGTTGTGTTCTCTTTATTTTTGCGGGCCGTACTGAGTGTCCCTCTATGGTTACTTTGCTTTTCAGCTAGTCTTAAATTGACTTTCTTCTTAAAGGGAATCTGTCACCTGGTGTTTGTTACCTAATCTGAAAGCAAAATTATGTAAAGGCAGAGATCCTGATTTCAGTGATATGTCACTTACTGGACTGCGTGGTAAATCCCTGTTTTATCATCAGGAGATTATCACTAGGGGACTAGTAAACCTGCTGCCAGGTAGTCCTCTATATTCCTGAGCTCTGTATAACCCTGCCCCATCACTGATTGGTAGCTTTCTTAGTACATGGGCAGAAAGCAGCCAATCAGTGGTCTGGGTGGGGTTATACAGGGCTTGGCTTGCTTGTTCTTCACCAGATGAAACTGATTTTATTAAAATTGCATCAAGCAGCTCAGTAAGTGATACAACACTGGAATCATGAACTCTGTCCCTACATAATACTGCTCTCAAATGGGTTGCAGATTCCCTTTAATCATTATGACTTGAAGTCAAACCAACAATAATAAATATCTCAAAATATGTAGAATAAAAGTAATGAGTGCTCTCCAGTAATATAGAAAATCAAAGTAGGCCACAATCAAACATAAAAATGTGGACTATGGCATATGACGTATATGAAAATATGATTGTATTGTATTGATTGTGGCCACACCTAGTAGTCGGGGGCTCTGGCTGGGAACATGTATATCGCATAACTGCGATCCTTTCCTGGCTTAGAAACAGCAAATCCTTACAGTGAATGTGCTCGAAGGATTGATAAGTCTGCAGCCCCATAGAAAGACAGAGAGATACTGCAGAACGATCAGTTTAGATTGGACAACCCCTTTAATATATTATGTGATTTCCTTGCATACATTAACATGGGTAATTGATTTTGGCCACACATCTCCCAGGTATTATCGTAATATTCCTGATGTTCTTTCTTCCGCAGTCTCAGGTGCTGTTTATTCTGACTGTGCTGAGTCAGGTCATGTTACTGATAATTTACCGGATCAGGAGGCGCACCGTTCTTAGGGGTAAGAACAAAAAAAATCATTACCGCAAATGTTATTTCTTCCATCTTGTTAGATCCTGTAAATGCTTCTATTATCCCAGTGTCAATGTGGTTCTTGATTTGCACATGATTTGCTGTATGCCATGGTGACATGCCAAAGTGGTCAGATTTTGCTGATATTTTTTTCCCGCTGCTAACCTTACTGTACCGTTTTTTTTTTGTTCTTCAATCTGCCATACAGATACAGAGATATTAGCTCTTGTAAATGGTGCTAATTTTTATGGTCTTTGGAAGAGTTCACAGGATCCTCGGGGGCGTGTCTTTAGGCTGCTCTCCATTACCTCTTGAGCTACACCCACTTGGGAAAGATCCTTAAAGGGAACCAACCACCCCAAATGACCCCCCCGGACTGTTAATATGTGTCCCTACACCCAGCACACACATTTGGGGCAATCGTTTTTGCTAAAAAAACTGTTTAGTAGAAGCTAAGATATATGTTTATAAAGTTTAATAAATCAAGACGAATGGGTGTTACCTAGCTTTGTCCTCCGTGCCTGTCAGCCTCCTCTTCCCTCCTCCCTTCAGTGAAGCCGTTCTGGGCAAGCCGAAAATGCCCCGCCTGTCTACTGCTGCCTGATAAATTATGCACGCCCATCTCTGCTGCTAAGAGCCTGGCCGCGTCATGAAAGGGGCGGGGCTAAATCACGGCATGCTGGAGCCCCACCCCCTTTCATGACACGGTTTAGCCCCGCCCCTTTCATGACGCGGCCAGGCTCTTAGGTGCAGAGATGGGCGTGCATAATTTATCAGGCAGCAGTAGACAGGCGGGGCATTTTCGGCTTGCACAGAACGGCTTCACTGAAGGGAGGAGGGGAGAGGAGGCTGACAGGCACGGAGGACAAAGCTAGGTAACACCCATTCGGCTCAATTTATTAAACTTTATAAACATATATCTTAGCTTCTACTAAACAGTTTTTTTAGCAAAAACGATTGCCCCAAATGTGTGTGCTGGGTGTAGGGACACATATTAACAGTCCGGGGGGGTCATTTGGGGTGGTTGGTTCCCTTTAAAATTAGCTTTGAATTAAAAAGGTCCATGTCTCTGAAATCATATGGCGGATTTAGAAAACATAAACACTCGGGAGCATCCAGAATAAAATTAAATAAAAACTTATTACCAAATCTTCTTTAAAACTCAATCATTCATTGTCTGTTGCTCAGGATCATATTAGTTCATCTGTAATTTTAATAATACCTCACTTTAATTATTGCAGCTGTTTTTAGCACTGCCAGCAAGTTATGGTATCCAGGTGCAAATATTGTTCTCCAGTGGTTGGAAAACAAGGAATATAAAAGTAATGAACAGCAACATGTGCATGTACAAGGGTGACTGGAAAATATTTTGCCTTATGGACTAAATGTTTTTATTTAGACTTTTTTTGGCAACATAAATAAAGTCAATCAGTCGTGTTTGTGTTAACTATACTGCTTACAGAGGTCATCTGAAAATAGGATTTTTGTACTTACCGTAAAATCTTTTTGTCGGTTGCTTTATTGGGGGACACAGGAACCATGGGTGTGTCTAGAAGGCTGACCCTAAGAATTACAATGAAGAAAAAAAAAAAAGTCTGCTCCTCCTCGGCAGGCTACACCCTCCTACTGACAACCAAACTATTCATTTACGGAGAAGAAAAGCATAAAAGACCATTCTTTATTAATATACACCCAACGGAGCAACATGAACACAGGGCGGGTATCCCCCAATGAAGGCTACTAGTAAGAGATTTTTTGGTGAGTACCAAAAATCTTCTTAATTGCTTTATCGCTGGACACAGGAGATATGGGTTGTCACACAATAGTCCCCAATGGTGGAAAATAATGATAAATGTGAATAAGGGGTAAGGTTTCACCTTGTTGAGTGTGACATGCCAGTATGAGGAGACTTAAACACCACAGTGCTTCTCTGGGAAATATGCAAATTGCCTCTACAGGGAGGAAGATGAACTCTAGTGCCACTTACTGAAAGTAGCAATCCTAAAAGTCAATATCGACCCTTTAACAAGATTTTTCATATGACTTAGGATAATGACAACCAAACCACAATCTCAATTTGTAGTCACGGTGTTTCGCGGGAATTGTCCCTTGTCAGTGACGGGTATGAGATCTGATTTGACTGTAAGAGAGGCCAAGACTGGGATCTAAGGGGATCTTAGATCAGTGCAATGTGTTCTTGGCTTTATAAGCTTCCAGGATGGCAGAATGAATCCAGCGGGCAATGTCGCCATGGAGGATGAAAGACCTCAGTGAAGACCTTCTGGAATGACGAACAGAGAATCTAAATGTCTGAAGGAAGCGGACGTCTTTAGGTAGAGACTCACCGCTCTGACCAGATCCAAACAGTTCATGGGTTTTTCTGCAGGATTAGAAGGAGAAGGAAGAACAATCTCTTCTTTAAGTTTGAATGAAGAAATCTCCTTGGGAAGGAGTGAAGGCCCGGACGTGACGCCACCTTGTCCATGTGAAGGATGAGAAACCGAGAGCAGCAGGATAGGACGCTAGAACAGATACTCGCCTGATAGAAGTGACTAGCAATGAGAGGAACTCCACCTACCGAGAGAGCCAGAGCCAGGAAATGCTGTGGATCAGTTCAACAGGAAGAAGCTGCAAGGAGCTGAGAAACAGATTAAGGTCCCCGAGGTCCAAATGAAGCCGGTAAGGAGGAACAGAGGGGGGTCACCCCCTGAAAAAAGTCATGACTTCAGGTCTGGAACCCCAAGTTCTTCTGAAATAAAATTGTCAGGGCCCTGAGGGTCAAACCGGACTCAAAATCTGACTGCAGGAAGAGAAGATTGACAATAGTACAAGGGGAAAACAACTTTTACATGGCTATACTGGAAAATGACACTTTAGCCTCCTGCCCCATCAAACCCTTGGCCTACTTCCAGTACATTGATGACGTCTTAATAATCTGGACTGAGTCTGAACATTCCTTGACCATTTCAACAAATTTCATCCCACCATAAACATTTGTCTGGAGCTCCAGACCCGTGTCTTCCTCCTAGTGGCACTAATCTAAGCTGAATATGTTGGTCAGTAGTTGGGTGCAGCCTGCTGGGGAGGAGCTTTTTTTTCTTAGTTGTAATTCTTAGTATCTCCTCCAGGTGGCAGCAGCAGCAGCGTACACCCCATGGTTCCTGTGTCCCCCCAATGAAGTGATAGAGAAATACTTTTCTCACCAGTGTCATTTTGCAGTGTCGGATGTGTGAATCCACTCACCTGCTCTCTTGCATCTTTTGTACCTCTCTCTAGGCCCCCCTGGATATTTCACCCTGGCCTCGTTCTCCATGCACGTACTCAGCAAAAACAATACTTTCTTCTGGGCAGTGTTACTGCTCAATCTCTACACAGCAGTGGGTAAGTGGAGTCTGCTATTTATTTGTAACACTTCATCCTATGTACTCGATTTGTGCAGCTTTTCACTTCTGTGCTAAATGGGAAAAAAAAAAACTTTTGACGCCATCTAATGTTACCATAATGTGGGGAGAACTGATGTACAGGATGTCTACGTGTTCATTACAAAAAATTTACTGGGGGGGGGGTTCCACTTTCAGCATAGTGGACCCCAAAATAATGAAGCCATCTGGTACTTCACCTCAACCACTCCATCATCGGCTCCCCGACACTGATCTGGTCTGTATGCTTTGGCTGAAGTTGCAGCATCGCATCAATCGGGGCTGAACGGCCTCTTATTTGGGCAGATCTGTTGAAGTCACTGATTGGCTGCAGTGCTGTCGACATATCAATTGGGGTGATCAGCCTTTTACTTGGGCAGAGATGTTGAAGTCATTGCTTAGCTGAAGTGCTTACAACATATCAATCAGGCGGCTGAACAGCCTCTTACTTGTGCCGAGCTGCTGAAGTCACTGGCTGCAGCGCTAACAGTATATCAATCAGTGACTTCAGCAGCTCTGCCCAAGTAAAAGGCTGTTTAGCCCCAAAATTGGCTGCGGCATTGACAACATATCAATTTGGAGGCTAATCTGCCACTGACTTGGACAGAGCTGCTGAACTCCACTGATTGGCTGCAGCACTGTCTACATATCAATCAGTGGGGTGACCAGCCTTTTATTTGGGCAGAGCTACTGGTTGCAGCACTGACAACATATCAATCGCCAAGTTGAGCAGCCTTCTTAATTGTCAGCGCTGCAGCCAATCAGTGACTGACTTAAGCAGCTCTAACAAAATATTAATCGGGACTGAATGGCCTCTTACTTGGACAGAGCTGCTGAGGTCACTGATTGGCTGCAGCACTGTCTACATATCAATAAGGGAGGTGACCAGCCTTTTATTTGGGCAGAGCTGCTAAAGTCACTGGTAGCAACGCTTCTGACTTGGTGTCAGCGCTGCAGACTATATCAGACCCCGGGTGCCTGAGTTTGAGAGGGCGAGTATAGTGCAGTTTTGTTTGTGTTTTTAACAAACTGCACTGGGATACAGGGAGTTTTCCTAAAACAGAATCCTCCTTTTAGCAATCTACATCTCAAATGTGATCCTACATTTCAGAAATGTGGTAATAAAACTATATGATCAATTCACAGGTCCCTGGTTTATTGGAGAAATAATCGATGGCCACGTGGGTGTGTGTTTTGCCTTCGGAGTGGTCGTTGGGGGCCACTTCCTAGAAGGCAGCCTGACGTATGTGGTCGGAATAATGCAGGTTAGTAACGAAATTACGACATTCATACAAGTACTGAAAAGACTTGAGCTTAGACATCTTTCTCCTGATAATATGCTCTGTAATGGGAGAACTTCTGTTATACCAAGTAGCAACGTAATGGGACTCTGGCCTATATTAATCATGTGGCTTATTACACTGAAGCCCAGGGGTCCCCATAGGAAATAATGGCAGAGACTTCCAGGCTCCTATGAGTAAAGACACTTCTATTCTGTGCCAGAGCTGTACACATGTTTTGATCACAGCGTCAGGGTTGTGACTCCTTGCTGCCTCCTCCCTTATTAAAGCAGGTTTTTAATACCTCATCTGACAGCAGTATGATGTACGCAAAGAACCCTGAATCCAACGATGTATCACATGGATTACTGGCTGCAGCCGTTCTCACACTATGAAAGCATTTCGTTTTAGGCATGTAGCAGAGCTGGGAGAGCTGCCCTTGCCCACACCAGGCTCTCTACAGAGAGACATTGACAGTGAGGTGTCAATCACAGCAGGAGGCGTGTCTGACTGCCCTGCTTGTCACCCTTAAGTTCTCTAATGGTAATCACCAGGTGATAAAGCCTTTAGTTTTGATGAACAATAGCACACTGTTATGATCCGATGACAAAGGAGTAACATAAAGATTCCACAGAAGTAGTTGGTAACTATACTGACCCCGACACCTGACTAAATACTGCAACTAAAAGTAGCCATGGGATGTAACTAACCATGCCCTAGACACCTCAACACGGCCGGAGAACTAGCTACCCCTAGAGATGAAAATAGGTAAAGCTATCTTGCCTTAGAGCAGAACCCCAAAAGTGCAGCAAGCCCCCCACAGATATTAACTGGGAAACTGGAGAGGAAATGACACACACAGGCAGAATATAGAGTTCAGCAAAAGAGGCCACACTAGCTAAATAGTAAAGACAGGATAGAATACTATTGTGGTCAGTATTAAAATACTATCAAAAAATCTCCAACAGCAGATAGTGTCAAAAATTACCCTGAGTCCACTAAGACTCGCCGCCCTCTATATCTGCAGAACATCTGTGAATCAAACTAGAATAAACAAGTACCAATACCAACAATACTGGAAATAGCAGATAACGGTGAATAGCAACTTCGTCCAGGAAGAAAACTTCCTAACTGAGAGCAGGTAAACAAATTTCAAACCCACAACTCAGAACAAGACAAACTGAAAACAGATCCACAAGTACGCAACATGTGCGCCACATAGTAACAAAAACCATTCACTTGGCTTGCAAGGATTTCAGCAGACCAGGGGAAACCAGGAAAAGGTGTGGACACCTCCAGGAACATTCACAACTGGCAAGGACTGATCAGCTTAAAAGCACTATATGCTCCAATCCAAACCTGACTGCCAATCATCAAGATCAGCTGTGGAACTCTCCAACACACAGCCAGCAGCATTACCAGCAACAACCACCGGAGGGAGCTCACAACCAGAATTCCTCCTTAATGAATTCACAACAGCACACACTGATAAGAGAGGCACAGACTATTTTGTTTTTTAGCCCTTACAGCATGTTGTCTTCATCTTACATAGCAAATATCTGCTCACAGATTCCCTTCAGGGCATAGGCACACTGGTTGGTTTTGATTCATTTTTGGTTCTGCGTTTTTTTTTTGTTTTAAAACTGCACCAAAAACACATCAGTCACGGCGTCTGTCAGCAAAGTGAATGTGATTTTCTATTTGCTGTTCAGACGTTAGTGTTATTGCCAGCTTTGTTAGTGATGCAGAACCCGAATCCAGCAAATAATGAGCGTCTATTATTGCTCCATTTTTCTGGTTTGCTTTCTGCACCAACATCCATTTACTTACCCCCTCCCTACAATCCCACAGTGGGGTCCGGTGATGTCTTCCTTCCAGACACTGGATCTACAGGACCTGTGGGTACGGTACTGATAGGACCTGACCATGTGACTTAGCCAGAGAGTCACATGGCCAGGTCCTTTTCAAAATATGTAAGTAGCTAAAATGCTTTTTCTCCTTCGCCTCATTGGGGGACACAGACCGTGGGTGTTATGCTGCTGTCCACTAGGAGGCGACACTAGGCAGAATCTGCAAAAGAGTTGTGGCTCCTCCTCTGCAGTATTACACCCCTGAACAGGAAGTGCTTCTCTAGTTTTTGCTTAGTGTCGATAGGAGGCACACACAAATTTTATTGCTCCTAAACTTTTTGCACTTTTTGAATTTTTACTTCAAGAAGAAGAAAAGTGGGTCTCTGACGAGACTCCCGGCATGGTCCCTCCTCGGCCACCCACTGTTGGGGCGCCTGGTTGAGGTTGACTTTTGTTCCCCCCACATGCCGCTCCCTCCTCGGCCCACCACTGTTGGGGGTGCCTGGTTGAGGTCGAGACGACGGTCCTCCTTCCCCAGTTCCCCACTGTTGGGGACTCTGGGTTGAGGTCGAGACTACCCAGGAGTCCTCTGAAAGTGGACAGCAGCATCCCTCCCTAATCATCCCTCAGGGGTTCTTAGGTCGAGACACCGCAGGTAGGAAAACACCATGCTGCAATCCAGAAGCCTCAGCTTGCTGAGTGCCTCTGATGGTCACCGGACGCAGCACTCCTTAATGCTGCAGCTCCAGGAGCCCCAGCTCTGCTGTGTGTGCTCCTGAAGGGAGCCGGGGGACACAATTATATGCAGCCCGTGAATATTGCTGCACTAACACTGCAATCCAGAAGCCTCAGCTTTGCTGAGTGCCTCTGATGGAGACCGAACGCAACACTCCTTACTGCTGCGGCACCAGGAGCCCCAGCTCTGCTGTGTGCTCTCCTGAAGATGCTGGGGGACACATTAGATGCAGTGATCCTGGAGCCTCAGCTTGCTGAGTGCCTCTCATGGACACAGGACGCAGCACTCCTTACTGCTGCGGCACCAGGAGCCCCAGCTCTGCTGTGCACGCTCCTGAAGATGCCAGAAGACACAACATATGCAGCTGGTGAACACTGCTGCACTAATACTGCTTCCAGAGGCCTCAGCTTTGCTGAGTGCCTCTGAGGAACACAGGACGCAGCACTCCTTAATGCTGCAGCCCAGGAGCCCCAGCTCTGCTGTGTGTGCTCCTGAAGGGGCCGGGGGACACATTATGCACATTGCAAGGTGCACAGGCTGCCTGTGCTCCTGCAGCAGCCGGCACCTGCATTTACAGCCGGACATCCAGCCTTCTGGATCCTCCTACGGGGGCCACCACTGTAACGGCGCTGCACGGCCCTGGGGGTCCGGGTCCACTCCGATCCCTCCCCGGACCTCCGCGCCGGCATGGCGCCATTTGCGGCATGGGATTTGTACTACAGGCCGCGGCTTCGGCCTAGCGCGAAGCCGCTGCCTCTGGCCCGCCCCCGGTCCACCCTCCGAATGACCAGAATGACGCGGCCAGCGTTGTAGAAGGGGGCGGAACAGAGCCACAGCCCCATCATCAGTGGGGCGGGAGGCCTGTTCTTGGCGCCTTTTTTCTTGCTGGAGGCCCGCCCCTTCTCAGCAGCGGCGGCCATTGTAAAAAACCTGGCACAGGGGAGACTGTAGCATCTGGGTCAGTGCGCTGGGCCCTGCATTTTTACATACAAGGCCAGGGCACTCCACACAAGGGAGCCGGTGGAGCAGTGGATAATGCTCCTGTCTAGCATTACATGTATACACTGCGGAGGAGTAAACTGTTACCACCTGGGAGCCCCACTACACTTGGAGACCCACAGTGCTTCCTCCCGACCGCAGCATTCAGGCACACATCTGGTGCCTTGGTTTTAAGAATCCTGCACGTACAAATCACTCCGCAGCCCTTAGACATTTCAATATCACAGCATCCGCTGTGCTTAGCACGGGAGTACAATAATATAATCATATTCATTTATATAGCACTGTTGATTCCATGGTTACGTCAGTGGTGCTGTCTCTCTCTTGGAGCTCACAATCGGCACAGCTCCGCTGTGCGGCAGTCTCCAATAGCAACTGAAGGACGACAGCAACGCTAACCTGCTGCAGCTTGTCCTCCTCCCTCCGTACACCATGCAAGGTGCAATGTAATTATACACGGGGCAGTGACAACTTGTCACGTTGTACGGCACTGATGTATCCTACAGTGGTAATAACATCGCTAATTCTGATGTACATACAAGCCTCCCTATCCAGCGCTTGTGTTACGCCACTACATGGTACACCATAACGGACAGCCGTTATGTTTGCATCTACATCTCTCGGAAGCTCGCGGTGGCGCAGTTGGTAAATAGTCTGGAAATAGCCTGATCTGCTATGTTAGCCCGGGTTTGAACCTACCCCTAGGCCTGACAGCAGGATAGCAAAGTAGTGGAAAGCGCAAGCTCCTAACCACGAAAATACTGCCAAATTTCTCAACTGACCAGATCAGTGTTTGAGGCTTCAGGGCTTTCACTAGCCCCTATATTCGCTTCAGTCTGGGCAGCGACAACCATTAATCCTAGTCCACCGATCCTACTTCGGCGGCCCATGTAACTTGAGTCGTCGCCTCAGCTGGCTACCGGATGCACGTAACCCTGGTCGCTGCCAATTGCTTTCAATGACAGTTTCCAATGCCATTGCCATTAGACATCCCTTCTGGTTACGTAACGGGAAAAACGGCCGTGGCCTTCAGCAGCCCCTCACGGGTCTCCCATACCTCAGTGAATTCAGCGCAACCAGGCAGCCCTTCAACCGCTCTTAGCAAGCAGAATTCCGATCTTTTCAGAATTCATTACGGTGGTCACGACCTAGACCAACATTGTCGGTACATGGATGTCACACAGGGACCTCTTCCAGGCTACCCAGACAAGTAGCTTATCCTGGCAGAGCCAGTGCCGCCAATCCACAGGAGTCACTGTGCCCCTATACTGATTTCAGGAGGAAACTGTACGATCTGTACTGTACCTGAAACATCTGTATTCAGCTTGTCTGGATAATACATGTTCTGTATGGAATCTCCACGCTCCATACTTGCAGAAAAGGTATACCTTGTGTCCATAGATATACAGGATGATCCGTCAGCATTTTCCATCGAACAAGTACATTACCAATTCGATTTACCTACAGCTTGCTGAGTATTCACAATCGTCATGGCGGACGTCATGGCTATCCATCAATCCAGGGGTGCCGTCATCCTTCTGTACCTGGACATTCTGCTTATCAAAGCACCGATCCTCAGGGACTGTGTGCACAGTGTCTTCAGCACTGTAGACGTTATAAGAAGTGAGGAAGGCTCGTCAACCTCCACAATTCTACGAATGTTCCAACAAGTCTGATCAGCTGCATCTCAGACCGCTTTCACTTTCCATACTCAAGTCATGGAACAAGACCGTCGACCACTCAACAGGAATCTTTCTCCTGTCATCCTTAACCAGGCAGTCTCCCCACTGGTGGCTTCGCCCACTCTCTCTCTCTCTTTCTCTCTCACACAGGGAATGGCTTCATTCCTGCATGCTGGAGAGTTCTAACCATTACTGCGAGACTGACTGGACGGGGCGCAGTGTCCCCATCACAGAACATAGGACATATGGTCCCGCCCGGAATCAGGAACGCCCTTCAATCTTCTGGCGATTAAGGCAATACTCCTTGCACTGAAGCTCTTCAGCCTTCTTCTGGCAGGCAGCCACGGTCACACAATGCCACGGCTGTGGCATATGGGTGGACTCCACGAACCCTGTACTGTCAGCCGCTCACATAACGGGTATAGGCAATCGAAAAGCGTTTTTCTCCTTCGCCTCATTGGGGGACACAGACCGTGGGTGTTATGCTGCTGTCCACTAGGAGGCGACACTAGGCAGAATCTGCAAAAGAGTTAAGTTGACTCCTCCTCTGCAGCATTACACCCCAGAACAGGAAGAGATTCTCCAGTTTTTGCTTAGTGTCGATAGGAGGTAGACATGGTCCAAAGGACCACACTAATTACATAGTTAGATATTTTTAATCTTAGATTTTTATTGTTTTTTACCAAGGATACGAGAGGGCGACGGTATCTCCGCATACCGATTTCCCAAAAACAACAACAGGCGGGAACGCGGGGTGTTACCTCCACGTATCCCCTCCTGCCACGATGGATAGGGAGCAAGGCGACGGTTCCATTGCGTTCCGATCTCCTTGTCTTTCTCCCATGGCCGGTGCTCCCACATTTTCCCCTGTCCCCACTGGGAACCTCAGGGTGACTTCTGCAGGCTTGCAGAGAATCACAGCAGGAAAGCGCAGGATCCTGCTGGGCACATCCGGACGCCAGGCCAGGCACAGATTTCCCCATCTCCCCTCTGGGTTATGGGTCGAGCAAGCCCAAGATGCCCTCCCCATTCCCTGCCTAGGGTCTGGGTTGAGGAGCCTACACAGGTAATCAGGGCTCCCTTGGGACCCTGCATGGCTTTTTTCCTTCTTCGCCCCCCTGCTTCCTCCTGAGCCAACCAACCTGGGCTCATTTAATACCCTGTGCTCCTGCCAGCTGCGGACACAATCACAGGCTGCAGCATACTCTAGGCTGCAGCACACTTGCAGGGGCACCCCTGGAGCCCGGGGCCTCAGATGTGACCCCGAATGCAGCCATAAATCGGCACATGGCTTTATGCCGAAGGCAGTGGCGTCTCTAGGAGCGGGCCCGGGTTCGTCCCGCATACTATTCATGCTGCGCCATTTCCCCGGGAGGGAGCACAGCAGCAGCAGCTCACTCAGCGGGCTCTGGGTGCCGCCGGAGCATCTGCCCTATCGTGGGCGCAGCCTCCGGTGCCTGGCGGCGTTGTCCCCAGTTCCGGCCCCGGACATCCGCGCCAGGCCTCCGCCATTCCCCGGCCCGCGATTTACGCGAGGCCCCGGCTTCGGCCTAGCCGGACGTCACCGCCCTTGTCCCCGCCCATATGCCCGCCTCCCCACCGGACGTCGGAGCCTTGCGACGTCAGCAAGGGAGGCGGGACAGGACTAAAAAAGGCGCCCTCCAGCTTCTCTGCGCGCTCTCGCGCTGGCTCCGCCCCCTTCCTTCTCGGCACCGCCGCCATTACAGCCCCGGCGCTGACACCGCTGTATACAGCGGCGAACAGCGCTTGGGTACCGGGGGGCACAGGCTGACCAGCCATCAGGCATGGTTCTCAGATGTATGAGCTTAGAAGCCCAGCAGGTTTTCAGCCCTAGGGTTGAACCTAGGACTCAGTGCTGGGCGGAATGTCTGCAGGGGCACCCACGCAGGGGCACCCACTAAGGGGCACCCACTAAGGGGCAGATGACAGCAGGCTCATGCTTGCCACTGCTGCGGTAGCACTTGTCCCCATCCTCCCAGCTGTAGGTAATGGGGATATAGGGATTCTTCTCAGGATCCTTGCACAACATTACAGCAATTCCAGTATCCGCTGTGCGGTGTACACAGAGACCCAACACAGTACAATTAGCACAGCTTCGCTGTGCTGCGGTCTCCGGTAGTTACTGAAGGGCAGCCAGCAGGATACAGCCGGCTGCAATCTGTCGCCCTCCCCCCCTCCCTGTACACCATGCATGGAACTCGTAATACTCCCTCTGAACACAGTGTATAGAGTAATATCATACTATGAGGAATACTGCTAATTCCCAGAGCAGTACAGGCACAGTCCCTCTATCCAGCGCACGATCCGATTACAGTGGTTCCTTCCATCGTGCCAGATACAGGTACCTGTTGGTACACCTGGCCAACCTAAGGGGAGTTGCTAGGTTAAGCGATATACCAGCACACCCTTATTTTATCCTCGGTCCCCCAACTTTGGCAGACCCCTGTTAATATTCAAACATCAAATACTCATCCATCATACCACTTCCAGGCACCTACACAGTTCAGAACCAGGTTGTGGTGGAATTGCTACGAGTTTAATTCACATGTTTCTTCCTCAGCCCCTACATTGCGGGAGAGTCCAGTTAGAGTGGTGTAATCTACAATTACCTGACAACCGCAAGGTCCCAGGACCGTTTGCCAATCCTCCCCACAGCTGCAGTTCTGGTTGGCGGTGATGACAGTCCAGTCTCACGAGACGCAGGATGAAACACCGTAATCCGCAGCTGCACTATGAATTTAGCTGCTGGTCTCTGGAACCTAAGACCCATAGCATACTCCCTCCTCAGCTCTCCGCTGTTGGAGGCGCTGGGTAGTAGCCAGGTTTGGCTAATTGCCTTACCCCTGTCTCAACTCCCCACTGTTGGAGCTTTGGTTGAAGCTATGACGGCTCAAGGCCTGGCCGGCCCCCGTCCCAGGAGCTCTGTTGCTCATCTCCTCACTATACCTATATTAGGTATTTGGGTTGAGGTGACATGGGCGAGCGCTTTGCACAGCCCGCTTCAAAGCAGGACCTCGCAGACCCTCGACCGCACATACAACAAGACTACTCCCATGACGGATGGGCCCTTCTGGACCCCGTATGTCCGTGGCCCAAACCTTCTTCACGCAATCTGTCCCTTCTCGACTCAGGAGTCAAAAAAAAAAAAAAAAAAAAAAAAAAAAAAAAAAAAAAAATAGAATTCTCACAGTGGGATAGTGTTCGCCGTGTGCAGCGCAGGACTCCAGCGACTGCACTATCGTGGGCACAGCCTCCGGTTTTCAGCCAACGCTACTCCTGATTTCCGGCTACTTCCGGACCTCTGTGTCAGGCGTCTGCCGTTACTGAGCCCCGCGATTTCGCGAGCCCCCGCTTCGGCCTAGCAGGACATCTCTAGCTTACCCGCCCGCCTCCTGCTCGCCATACACACCCTCCACCTGACGCGGAGCCTCCGAAGCGTCAGCACAGGGAGTGGGGCAAGGCTAAAAGGACTGAAGCACAAAGAATACAAAGACTTTTCACAGCCTAACGTTGGCAATGTTTATACTGCATTCAGCAGTCCACCGTATCTGGATGACTCTTTTACGGATGCATGACTTTCAAGGACTGCGAACACAATGGCATTTACACCGTGCTCGTTAAGAAGATTCGGTACGATCGACCTCCATAGGTCTACCGCAATTCCATGGCACGTGTTGCAACTCGGCACACACATTCTGGGAGTCCCAGCTCTGCTGCGTACTCCGGACGGCCACATGCTACAGCATCACGTATGGCGTCTCAGCCATATGGAAGGCACAGCATCGCATGAACACGGCGGCCTTTAATTGCAACACTTCCACAGCTCTTGTTAAATTTCCCCAGACAAGGCACAGATCTTCGTCTTGGAATCCGCAGTCTCCGTCGGAAGTCCCTTCAATCCTTCACACCTGCTATAAGAGTCCTAGACAGTATAGCGGCAGCTTGAAAGTCAGTCCTATTGACTCAGCTTAACCGCCGGCCTTTGCAATTATCCATGCTCAGGCATTGCACGAGAACAGGATGGGGGGCGACGTGCCCCCATCACAATGCACATGGCAGTAGTCTTGCCCTGTCTCGAAGATACCCCTCAATCTACAATCGTTCGTGCAGTATCTCTAGTACTGAAAATCTTTCAGTCACCTTCTGGCATTTGAACATGTCAGAATACAGTCAAACAATGCTACAGCTGTGGCATGGGTCAACCACCAGGGTGGAACCCGCAGTCCCTAAGCGATGACAAGTTCGCCACATCCTTCACTAGATGGAATCCTGGAACACTGTACAGCCAACTGTTCTCACTCCAGATGTACTCCTCTAAGAGGCGGTTTTCCTAATCCACCAAGGGAAGGACTCAGGGGTCCGACCCCTTCGTCTCGGCGTTCTCCGTCGAAACGCCAATGCCAGGAAACCACAGATATGGACCTGACGGAGTCACGCCTCAATGCCACGGTCCCGGCCTTCCTTTCCTGGTCTCAGGATCCACAGTCAGTGGGACGGACGCATTTGTCCAAGCCTGGACCGGTATCCGTCTCTCCTATATTCTTTCCCCACTAACAGATAGTCTTGAATATCAAACGATAAGGTTGCCGGATCATCTTCGTGGTCTCAGACTGACCCACACGCGCTTGGTCCGCAGACTCGTCCAATTTTATAGCAGCAGTATCAGGACTTCTATCAGAGGGTCCAGACCTGCTAGTTCACAGCCAGTTCTTCCTCAGACTTCCTCGCTTCCGAGGTTAATGGTGTAGTTTTTGAGACCTAGAACTTAACCCAAGAGGTTTTTTTCCCAGGATATTGTAACGGCCTTAGTCACAAAGAGGACACCAGCTTTATCAGCGTTATCCCATCACACATGTGTAACTGTTTGGGGGGGGGGGTTTGCCTTTGAGACCTCCAGAGGTCCTTCCCCTTGGCCCTACTTCATACCAGGGACTGTCCGTTTCTTCCACTCAGACCTAGACTCAGGTCTGTCCTTAGGGTCTCTCACACAGCAGGTTTTCAGTCGTTTTTCACCATCTTACAAACACGTCTTGCCACCAGATGTCTATGACATCCTTCCTTCGAAGGGTCGGCTATTTAGAGTCTCCATACAACAAGACTACTCCCATGAGGACCTGAAGTTGGTCCTCACGGCACTACAAGAGTCACCTTTTCAGCCTCGATGGGGTATTACCTTGAACATCTTCATCCAAATAGTAGTATGGTTTGGTGGCATTTCTTTGTCTCTGCAGAAGTATCGGTACTTGCAGCGGTCTCATCTAATCCATCCTCTTCTGTCTTCCATCTGGACAAGATTGTCCTGTGGCTGGTTCCGTTCTTCTAAGATAGGTTTACTCCTTCCACCTACATGAAGACATCTCTCTGCCATCACTGCGCACGACTCCAGTCCGGCCAGTCGCGAAGGACCTACATATGCGGGACCTTGTCAGAGCCCTACGCGTCTACATTTCCAAGACAGTGCCCTCCTAAGAGGTCGGATTCTCCTTTATCCTTCTTCCAATGGGCAGAAATAAAGACACGTCAGCCTCTAGGCTCTTCTAACCAGATGATTTCCTCTAACCATCCAAGACGCTTATGCCATCGAAATCTCGTCTCTTCCGGCAGGTCATGGCATATTTTACTACGGCCGTGGAAGCCTTCTGGACAGTTCGGTAACAGGTATGGGAGCAACAAGTGTATAGGTAACCTAGGGTTGGCCTACACCCATGCCCAAGCCACTATAGTGCTTGCCCTCAGTCCTCGACAAATGCAGGTCTGGGGACACGTGCCCTCCAGGCGGCTGTAGCCCACCTGTCGGTACATAGTTCTTCACTGACCATGCTCAGTGTCACTAGTTCTATTGTTCTTTCCCACCCAGGGACTGCTTTAGGACGTCCCACGGTCTGTGTCCCCCAATGAGGCGAAGGAGAAAAGGAGATTTTTGTGTACTCACCGTAAAATCCTTTTCTCTTAGCCTCTAATTGGGGGACACAGCACCCACCCTATTGACCTTGTGGGCTTTTTCTACAGTTCTCACATAGCTTCTCAGCTGTTACATGGTTAACATGTTTACACATGTTTGCCTATTATCACTCTGTTAACTGTTGACTGTTTAAACTTGTGCCTGTTTAGTTCCAGGCCTTATAGTACTGTGAGCCTGTTTAGTTACAGGCCTTGTTATATGATTATTACTTCGTTAACTCTTCACTGTTTTCCACATGCGCCTGATTAATTTCAGGACTTGTGGTACTAGCATTACCCTGCTAACTTTTAACTGTTTACACACGTGCCTGTTTGGTTTCAAGCCACGTTACACGGTTATTACCTTGTTACCTATATTTGTTTACACAGGTCGCCTGCGTAGGCTTCCTGTGTCACTGTTATTATCTGTTAACTCTCCTACTGCTTTAGCACAAAACTGGAGAATCTCTTCCTGTTCTGGGGTGTAATGCTGCAGAGGAGGAGTCAACTTAACTCTTTTGCAGATTCTGCCTAGTGTCGCCTCCTAGTGGACAGCAGCATAACACCCACGGTCTGTGTCCCCCAATTAGAGGCTAAGAGAAAAGGATTTTACGGTGAGTACACAAAAATCTCCTTTTTTTCTTGAGTCGCCAACAGATGGACTCAGGAGAGTACCCCTTACACCAGACGTCTCCCAACAAAGTACCCCTTACACCAGACGTCTCCCAACAAATCTGCCGACGCTGGGAGACCACCGCTGTGGTTTTCACAGCATCACGCCTCAATGCCAGGGTGCCAGCCTTCACGGCCAGGTCCCAGGACCCACAGTAATTTAAAGTTGACACACTAATCCAGGACTAGACACGATTCCGTCTCACATACCTTTTTCCCTCACTACCACTGATTATCCAGGGCAGTGAGGAAGATCAAACAGAATGGCACCAGATCATCCTTAGGGATCTAGATTGTCCCAGACGCGCTTGATGCGCTGATCTCCTCCAACTCACAGCAGACGTACCAGGTCGCCTGCCTGACCGTCCAGATTTACTCTCTCAGGGCCCATTCTACCATCGGAATTCCTCTCTGGCTTTGAGGGAGTGATCCCTGAGACCTGGTCCTTTAACCAGGCTGATTTGTGCGCAGCACATTGTAGCGACTACAATCAGGCAAGGAAACCAGCTCCATCATAATTATACATCACTCATGAAAAATCGTTATTTCCTTGGTGCACCTCTAGAGGCCATTCACTTTGGTCCTACTCCCTACCAAGAATTTTTCGGTTTCCTCCGATCAGAACTGGACGCGGGCAAGTCCTTAAGTTTTTTTTTCAAGTGGCAATTTTCAGCCTTTTCCTTCTTCTTCTACATACGTCTCGCTACCAGATCTAAGGAAATTCCTCCCTTCGAGGGGTTGCCATCTACTTGCTTCATAGCACAGGCCACTACACCCGTGGGGACATGAACTTGGTCCTCACGGCACTACAAGACCACCTCTTCAGCCTCGATGGGATGTTACCTTAAGCATCCTCATCCAAATAGTAGTATGGCTCGGTGGCATTTATTTGTCTCTGCAGAAGTATCGGTACTTGCAGCGGTCTCATGTAATTCATTTTTTTCTAGTCTTCCATCTGGACAAGATTGTCCTATGGCTGGTTCCATTCTTCTTCTACGGTAGGTTTACTCCTTCCACCTACATGAAGAAATCTCTCTGCCATCGCCGCACCCGACTCCAGTCTGTCCGGTCGCGGAGGACCTACGTATGCGGGACCTTGTCAGGGACCTACACGTCTAGGTATCCAGGACGGTGCCCTTCTAAGAGGTCGGATTCTCCTTTATCCTTCTTCCAATGGGCAGACATAAAGACACGTCAGCCTCTAAAGCTCCCCTAACCAGGTGGATTCCTCTAACCATCCAAGATGCTTATACTTTCGAAAACTCATTCCTTAGGGAAGGTCACGGCACATTCTACTGCGGCCGTGGAAGCCTCCTGGCCAGTTCGGTGAGAAGTATCAGTGTATAGGCAGCCAAAAGGTCAGCCTACACCCATACCCAAGCCAATATAGTGCTTGTACTCGGCCCTCGATAAACGCAGGTCCGGGTATCCATGCCCTTCAGGCGGCAGCAGCCCGCCTGTCGGTGCATAGTTCTTCACTGACCATGCTCAGTGTCACTAGTTCCATTGTTCTTTCCCCACCCAGGGACTGCTTTGGGACGTCCCACGGTCTGTGTCCCCCAATGAGGCGAAGGAGAAAAGGAGATTTTTGTGTACTCACCGTAAAATCCTTTTCTCTTAGCCTCTAATTGGGGGACACAGCACCCACCCTATTGCCCTTATGGGCCTTTTCTACAGTTCTCACATAGCTTCTCAGCTGTTACATGGTTAACGTGTTTACACGTTGGCCTATTATCTCTCTGTTAACTGTTGTCTGTTTAAACTTGTGCCTGTTTCGCTCCAGGCCTTGTAGTACTGTGAGCCTGTTTAGTTACAGGCCTTGTTATACGATTATGCTTCGTTAACTCTTCACTGTTTTCCACATGCGCCTGCTTAGTTTCAGGCCTTGTGGTACTAGTATTACTCTGCTAACTCTTAACTGTTTACACACGTGCCTGTTTGGTTTCAGGCCTTGTTACACTGTTATTACCTTGTTAGCTATATTTGTTTACACAGGTTGCCTGCGTAGACTCCTGTGTCTCTGTTATTATCTGTTAACTCTCCTACTGCTTTAGCACAAAACTGAAGAAGCACTTCCTGTTCAGGGGTGTAATACTGCAGAGGAGGAGCCACAACTCTTTTGCAGATTCTGCCTAGTGTCGCCTCCTAGTGGACAGCAGCATAACACCCACGGTCTGTGTCCCCCAATTAGAGGCTAAGAGAAAAGGATTTTACGGTGAGTACACAAAAATCTCCTTTTTGTGATAAATACAATGATTTAAAAGCAAAAAAAAAAATGCTTAATGATGAACACTACAAGATCTAAATAACATTGTGGGTGGTTTAGTATCAAAAAAGGACGTGACAAGTTCCCTTTAATAAGAGGAGGATCACAGGAGAAATCACATTTATCTTCGCTGTTCTTGGAGATGATGAACATGTGTTAACACCACTGATAGTGAATTAAAAATAAAGAAAGCAGGTTTTTGCTACCTCATCTGACAGCAGCATTTTGTAGCAAACGGACCCTGAATCCAATGATGTATTACATAATCACTGGCTGCAGCTGTTTTGATAGTTTTTTGCTTTACCCATACAGCAGAGCTGAGAGCTGCCCCTGCCCACACCAGGCTCTGTATATACAAAGTCTATAGACGGTGAGCTGCTAATCACAGCAAGAGGTGTGCAGAAGGCAGTGTAGTCCTGCTTAAACATTCCAAGATAACAGCTGGACCTTGATAAGAGAGGCATCCCTGGATTCCATGTTTTAACCCTTACAACATACGGTCTTCAGACTACATAGTAATAAAATCCTGCTGACAGACTCCCCTTAAAGGTGTATTTTAATATACTCTTAATGATTCTTTTGCAGATGGTGTTCTTTAATATCCCCATGACGTTGTACCTCTGCTGGTGTCTGCTGCTGCGGTGTCGAGGATTCGGGTTCCTCTCCCATCTGAAGCACAGTAGGAAGGTGGTCTGCATCCCAATCCACTTCTTCATGTTTCTCCTGCTGGCGTGGCAGATCTACTCCATCTTCTTTTTGATGTTGACCTACGGCACCTTAGCCGCCTTCCTCTCGCCAATGAAGCTGTGGCTGGTGGTGGCCACGCTGGTCATGGGTAGGAGAGTGTGGGTATATAACTCGGCAGAACTCAGATCTTACGTGATTGAGCTAAAAAACTGCCAAAGCACCTGACTCCCGACCTCTGCTACTGATAACGTGGGGGGGAGCAGGTTACTGTGACCCTAAATGACAAAAGCCTCCCAAGTTGTATTGGGACAGTTTACGACTTAGATTAATTTTTGACTTGCTGTTTTTTGTTTCCATATTGACCTCATACATAAAACTGATACGATTTTAGCCAGTCGGAGCTTAATGAAGGATGTAATTTCACAAAAATCTAATGATATTTCAAATGCACTGAAAGGTCCAAAAATTGACATGCTACAGTATTTAAAGGGAATGTATCTGCAGTGAATGCCAGGTTATTTGCATCAGATTTTAATATAAAAAAAAATAATATACATTATTAAAAGCAATGTGAGCAATTTCTGTTTTTAGGTAGCTGCAGCTCTCTTGTCAGCTGTACCGTACAGACTGTGACACAGTCAGCAGACAGGAAGCATACGGTTTCTTTTTTGACAGCTCTATAGTACCACTGCCTAGATGATGGAGGATCATAACCAGAATTTTCCCACCATCATTCTGACCCCAGGAGGCTGTAATAGACTATTATTTTCAGTTAGCTGCAGCTCTCTTGTTAGCTGTGCTGTACAGACTGTGACACAGTCAGCAGAGAGGAAGCAGATATGTTTTTTTGTTTGACAGTTCTATTGCACCAATGCCGAGAAGGAGGATCCTAATAATCAAAATGTTCCTACCATCACTGTGACTTCAGAAGGCTGTAATAGACTATAGCTGTCTTGTCAGCTGCGCTGTACAGACTGTGACCTTTAGCCGAGATGAAGCAGACATGTTTTCTTGTTTGACAGCTCTATAGTCTTTCTGCCGAGAGGATTGAGGAACATAACCAGAATTTTCCCACCATCACTCTCTGACCCCAGGAGGCTGTAATAGACTTATTTTCAGTTAGCTGCAGCTGTCTTGTCAGCTGCGTCATACAGACTGTGACACAGTCAACAAAGAGGCAGCAACATGTTTTCTAGTTTGACAGCTCTATAGTACTACTGCCAATACAATGGTGGACTGTAATAACTTGAATCTTTCCACCACCACTCTCTGACCCCAGGAGACTGTAATAGACTTCAGTTAGCTGCAGCTCTCTTGTTAGCTGCACCATACAGACTGTGACACAGTCAATAGAGAGGAAGCAACATGTTTTCTAGTTTGACAGCACTATAGTACTGCTGCCAATACAATGGTGGACTGTAATAACTTGAATCTTTCCACCACCACTCTCTGACCCCCAAGAGGCCGTAATAGACTATTTTTCCCAGTTAAGTGCAGCTCTCTCATCAGCTGTGCCGTACAGACTGTGACATTTAGCAGAGATGAAGCAGAAATGTTTTCTTGCGTGACAGTTCTATAGAACCACTGCCGAGATGACGGAGGACAGTAATGACCAGAAGCTTCCCCATCACTGACCCCAGGAGACTGTAATAGTCTATTGAAAGTCTTCTGACCATTGACTCCCAATTATTACAGCTGCCATAAAGCACAACTCCCTGCTGCACTGTATATATATAGGACGCGGGTATCAACAATATGGCAGCCAAAAAAGCTCAGCAACATATTGAGTAAAAAGGAAAGATTTGAAAGTGGAAAATAACTTATTCTACAATAGGGAAGATGTATTTATAAGTAATAAAAGTGTATTTTTTTTACATATTAATATGATGCATCTGATAGAAAATGTGGAGGATAAATGGCATTTGCAGATAGATTAACTCTAGCAGTCCGAGTATTATCTTGTAACCTTGTGAGTCTTCGAAATCCTAGATGTGTTATGATGTGTGATCTGGCTGTGGCTTGTCGTGTTGGGAGTTTAGTGCATCAAGTATGTCTTTGGAGTGTAGGAAAAAACCAGAGGACACAGGGAGAACATACAAACTCCAGGCAGATGTCGTCCTTGGTGGGATTTGAACCCAGGACCCCAGCGCAGCAAAGCAACAGTGCTAACTGGAGATGAGCGGACCCGTGGAAGTTCAGGTTCTGGAGGTTCAAGCGGACTTTATCTAAAGTTCTGTTCTGGACCTGAACCTCATTGGAAGTCACTGATTGGTCAGTTCTGCTCTCTGTCCACATACAGCCATAAACCAAGCTCTTTCAGGGAAACAAGGGCGTGACTTTATCATATTCTTTTTTGTACGCACTACATCTGATGACTGATTTTACCCCCTCCCCTGGAGCCGATCAAATACTGCAAGCAGCTCACTCTGGGCCAATTATGCAGTGTACCCGAGCACCGTGATGCACCCTCCAGTAGTTTGCAGACATAAAGCCCCCAAACTCCAATCCCGAATTAAGTTTTGTAGTGTCTATGGAACGAACGCCAGACTTTAAAGTCCGTTTCGCACATCCCTATTGCTAACCACTGAGCTACCGTGCTGCTCATAATGCCGAGTACCGTGATATGGTGCTCCAAATAGCAGTTAATTCCAGAGATATCCTCCCTCCTTGAACCAAGACTCAATATTATGTTACAGAGCACCGTAAGATATGAATTCTGAGCAATATGGAGGTGTAATGAATCTAGAACCGCTCATTGTAGTACAGCGCTGCTCCACTGTATGGAGCTGTAATACACTGGGGTGTATTGGTGTGAGATTATTGTTGTTCAGACCTTTTCTCAGACCTGTTACCTTGAACATTTGTCTGGTTCTTACATCTGCTATTTGACACTTATGGTGGGGTTACACGTAGCGATATCGTCCCGATATCGCATACAACGCTGCGGGAGCGCGCATTTTGGGAGCCCTTTTCCCGATATCGCATCGCCGGTTTACACGCTGTGATATCGGGAAACAACGTCCCTCCGATGTGTACGCCCACCAACCCAGTAACGACCATTTAACATGGGAGTTAATGGGTGAGGTGCGAGTACACATCGGAGTTGGGCTGTCACACGCTGCGATGCTGGTACAACGGCCATGCGATATCGGGCAGTTGAATAACTCCGATATCGTTTTGGCATCGTTCCAGCATCGCGTTGTATACTAAAACAGTACAACGCGCACACGATATCGGGTCCAACTCGCGACCCACGTGACTTTTTGTCGGAGTTGGGTCGGAGTTGGACGCCGATATCGCGGCGTGTAAACCCACCATTAGAGTCTGTGTCAGCACAGAATGACTGCAAAGCAAGTATAGGTGCTCGGTGTGTAATGACGCGACCAAACACTTAAATGCATCTTACCACCTTCTTGTCTTTCATATCTCATTCCTACTAGAGCTGACAATCGAAGAGGAGGATGGAATCAAGCAGGTGTGAAGGTGTATACAAATGATTGGTCAAGCCATTATGCACCTAGCGGCGTTGCTTGGTTTGCACAGTTATTCTGCGATGACAGATGCCCTTTAAAGTTCCTTAGATAACAGTATAGACATTTGCTTTACGTAAAGTATTTTGAGTCTCAGTATTGACCATAAAATCCCAAAAAATCAAGTAATTCCCTATCTGTGAAATAAGTGATAACTCTCTGATCGTGGGGGCAAAGAAGGTGACCTTTAACTGATTGACTTAATTAGCATTCTGCTCCCTCTGGTCGTGGAGCTTCTATGTGTCCACCTCTGCTCCATTTAGGCTAAGGATGTAGACCCTCCCGTTCTCTGAAGCGCTGGGGGTTGCAGCGGTCACACCCGAAGTGAATCAATAAGTTATTCCCTATCGTGTAGATGAGATATTCTCAAAAAATCAAGTTATCCCTTATGAGTTGCTGAAAGACACTAGGTGTAAGGGTTCACTTCCCTGATTACAGATGATTCACTGACCACAACAAAAGATACAAATGGCTTATTTTTTTCATAGACAAACATTGAGGTTATGGTAATGGAGTTATTTACTGTAACTTGCAGACGAGTAGATGTTGCTGTGCAGAGCTCACATTTTTGGCCATCAGTTGAACGCTTCTAACTTCACCGCATGCAATGTACGCTCAGACGAGCATGCATGGTGCTCACAATGGGGAGGGGGGATAAGCCGCTGCCAGACTATGAAAATTAAATGCACCATCTTTCTTTTGCCACTAACCTCACATCAGATATCTAGGTGATGATAATCTTGTGTATCATCAGATGTCTAATGTTAATCTCATGTGCATCATCAGATGTCTAATGTTAATCTCATGTGCATCATCAGATGTCTAATGTTAATCTCATGTGCATCATCAGATGTCTAATGTTAATCTCATGTGCATCATCAGATGTCTAATGTTAATCTCATGTGTATCATCAGATGTCTGATGTGAATCTCATGTGCATCATCAGATGTCTAATGTTAATCTCATGTGCATCATCAGATGTCTAATGTTAATCTCATGTGCATCATCAGATGTCTAATGTTAATCTCATGTGCATCATCAGATGTCTAATGTTAATCTCATGTGTATCATCAGATGTCTAGCTAATGTTAATCTTATGCGTATGGGGTGTTCTGACTTTTGCCCAAGTGCGGATTTTAGGGGTATAGAAGGATCGTTGCATGTTGGATAAGGTCAACAATAGCTTGTTGATGGCTAAAAAAAAAAAAAGGATCAGATAGTCATGTTTTCTGGCGGATAATCGTGAATATGAACGTTCCTAGGTAAACAGATTACCAGTCGACTGATAAATGAGCAAAACGCTCATTAGGAAAGTGAGGTAATTTTCAGCAGCACAGGCACATGCTGCTGAGAACGGTTTCCTGCACAATTATCTATCCCTGTTTTGCTCGTTCTGTGCGGTCAGACTGTTAACCCATTGCCAATATACTCCAATGTAACATATTACAGGTAGTTTGTGGCCACAGGTTGGCAAGGGGAAACTCAGGCCAGGGTCAGACAGCCGTACAAAACGGACAACGCTTGCATTGTACAGTACAGAGTGGTCGGCTGCTCCCCTGACCGGAGCATGACAGCTAAATGAATTACTGTGCAGCTGTCATGCTCGGGTGCAGTGAGCCTCCAGCCACTCCATGCTTTACAATGCAAGCGTCGTCCATGTTATCCGGCTGTCTGACACCGGACTTAGAATACAAAATGGGAAAACAGAGATCCCAGGGCAATCCTGATTATCCGTTACTAGATTATATAGTCATAAGTGCTAATCAATAACTTGACGTTTCTATTTCTTCTTGGTGGAGGACGAATTTATAACCTATATTTCGAATGAAACTGATCAAATTTATTGGTGACTTCTTGTATAGTTATCTGACAATGTCATACCCAGGCGCTGAGCCCATACGTTTTATCACAGCCATACAGAGTATTCCAAATTTAAAGGTGTTGTGCAACACACAGTTGTGCATTTTAAATAGATTGGATGTGTATAAAAAAAAAATGTCTCTGTCCTGAGGTGGTATCATAAATGTGTCCGTGTAATGCATGTGTCTGAGCATGCAGGAACAGGTTGGATATACCACAGCTCCTGGGCGGGAGGAAGTAGGAGTGTATACAGACATTACAGCCGGGGATCACAGGACACAAGAGTATTCAGACATTACAGCCGGGGATCACAGAATATATGATATACAGACATTACAGCACAGGACACGAGTATACAGACATTACAGCTGGGGATCACCAGATACAAGTGTATACAGACATTACAGCCCGGGATCACAGAATATATGATATACAGACATTACAGCACAGGACACGAGTATACAGACATTACAGCCTGGGATCACAGGATACAAGAGTATACAAACATTACACCCGGGGATCACAGGATACAAGAGTATACAAACATTACACCCGGGGATCACAGGATACAAAAGTATACAGACATTACAGCCGGAGATCACAGGATACAAGAGTATACAGACACATTACAGCTGGGGATCACAGAATATAGGAGTATACAGACATTACAGCCGGGGATCACAGGATACAAGACTATACAGACATTACAGCCAGGGATCATAGGATACAAGCGTATACAGACATTACAGCCAGGGATCATAGGATAAAAGAGTATACAGACATTACAGATGGGGATCACAGAATATAAGAAGAGTATACAGACATTACAGTGGGGAATCACAATTTGGTAATTTATGCTGCAGATTTGCAATATAAGGTTATTATCCCATAAAGAGTAATATATTATGTAGTTTCTGCACCTATTATGTAAATTAAGTTGCGTGTTTATTACATGTTTTGAGCTGCAGTTTCTCTTTTTGATATTTTTTTCCAAATAAATCAGCTTTGGTGTTTTTTGTACTTCTTGGTATTTAGATTTGAGAAAACCTTTAAAAGGGTTGTCCACTACTAGGAAAGCCCCATCAGAATCCACTTGTTTCCCTCTGTTAAAATAAGACCCAGGACTCTCCTCCTGTGCTACCGCTGTTCCAGTGCTGTCTGTAATCGCAGTTCGGGACTCGTGACTTTGACGTGACGTCATGTCCGATCACCGCCGGCTTCCATCTCCTTATCTTCAGACTAAACAAGCATTCAGCAGGAAGGGACGCTGCGTTAACACTTTAACTCATTTGGTCCAAAGGCGAGGAGACTGAAGCTAGCTGTGTTTGTATGTGATGTCACATGAGCCCCGAACCCCGATTAGACAGCACTGGAACGGCGGCAGCACAGGAAGTGAGTATGGGGTCTTATTTTACCAGGGGGAGACATGTGGAATCAGAATGGGTTAACCTAGTACTGTACAATCCCTTTAAGTGCAGCATAACCTGTGATTCCAGTGATGTAACTTGTTAGGCTGCATGCTGTAGATTCAAAACATTCTGCATTTTATCAGCAGGAGATTGTTACTACAGGACTAGGTGGCACATAGAGGGCAGTCCAGCTAATGTGTAGCCCCACCCCCACACAGGAAGCTGCCAATCAGGGATGTGGGTGTGGTTATACAAGGCTCAGCATTCTAACAGCTGCTTACATGTACAGGAGAAAAAAACAGGGATTTTACCCAAACTCGCCCAGTAAGTGACATAAGTGGAAAAAGGGTCTTTTTCCTACATTATGCCGCTCTCAGATTCCATAGTGGATATCCCCTTTAAGGATATTGTCGTGTGCGGATGACATGAGCTTTTTATGTAAACCCTGCTGCAAATCCAAAGTATTTATGCAACAAAATCCACACAATGCAGTCAAGAATTTTCCATAGTAATCTGTCCCATTTCAGTACCGAACGTGACATTTAAAGGGAAAAACCACTGCTAATTTCCTATCGCATAGTGACATTTTCACGTGATACAATCCTAGATCTTATTTATTCACAATGAACGATGCTGCTCTTGAATTCACAATGTTCATATTGTGCAAAATGTGTTTCAATGAATGCTGAGACCATAATAATTACTGTTCTTGTTTTTATTAAATCTATGCACTTTTTGTACAAATGTTAATTTAATTTCCAAATAAAAATGATTCAAAATTGTTTTTTTCAGTTTTCTCCAATAAAAAAAACTATATGAACGGTTCTCTTTGTACATAACCAGTGACCTACACTACCGTTCAAAAGAATGGGGTCATTTAGAAATTTCCTTAGTTTTGATAGCTTCATTCAAAAAAATGTGCTATTCTAACATTGAATGAATCAGATATACACTCTATACACTGTGAATGTGGCAAATTACTATTCTAGCTGCAAACATCTGGTTTATAATGCAATATCTACAGTACATACAAAAGGTGTGTATATTGGGCAATTTCAACAAACCACCACTCTAGTGTTTTAATGGTACATCGTGTTTGCTAAATGTGTGAGGGCCGCTTCACACTGCGGCGTAATCCGCTCTGGTCTGTCCGAGAGGACCCTGACAGTCGCAGACTGGATCAGCACACAGGACTGGGGGGCTATTATGCCCTCCGGTCCAGTGTGCAGCGCACGCAGCTGCAGCCACTGACGGTCAGGACTGCGTGCGCCACTGTCCTGACTTACCAGCAGCGGGAATGCGTGTGCTGCACACAGGACCGGAGGGCATATAGCCCCCCAGTCCTGTGTGCTGATCCAGTCTGCGGCTGTCGGGGTCCTCCCGGACAGACCCGGACCGGATCACGCCGCAGTGTGAATCGGCCCCAAGAAAGCTAATGGATGTGTAGGAAACCCTAGAAAACACTCGCACAAGTATGTTGGCACAGCTGAAAACGGTTTGGCTGATTAGAGAAGCTATAAAATTGACCTTATACTTTCATATGCAACTCCTATGATTCATAAAAATGAGTTTCATAAACACAAATTGTCGGTGCCAACATTTGAACAGTAGTGTAACTTGAAGCTCATGGGCCCCGATGTGAAAGATCCAATGGAGCCCCCAATTATTGCAAATCTTTTATTGCTGTGGTGTCTGTCTATAGGGCCCAAAGTGTGAATGCACCCCTGCAGCTGTTGTAGTTACATCCCTGTACATAACTCAGATGTTAGGCTGGCTTCAAACTTGCGGACCCTCCGCAGCGCCCTGCGGAGGTGATCCGTAAGCTGACCGCAGCCCCTATGTTTATAATGATCGCGTTCCTGGTGCGGACGAGAGTGTGTGATTTGTGCGCTGGCATCCGCCTGCATACATATCACATATTGCAGTGAATGGGAGCGCATGGTCATGCACAGACCTGCGCAGCACCGTGAGTTCTCATTATAAACATAGGGGCTGCGGTTAGCTTGCGGATCCCCTCCGCAGGATGCTGCGGAGGGTCCGCAAGTCTGAAGCCAGCCAGTGAGTTTTCTTATGCAATTAAAAAAAATCTTTTTTTTCAGCATTTGGTCAATATTCAAGACTCGATCCAAAAATTGGACATGACATTGTGATTTTGTATAACAGACTCGACTAAAATACTCAAACATGTTTTATCTGTGGAAACAGGTGATCTTGTGGAGAGTGATATGCTGGTGTTAGGGGATTTATAAGCCAGTTAATGCTTCTTTCGGAAACTAAATATGCAAACACTTTTCAAAAGAGAATTTAATCATTAGTGCCACGTATTGGATGTAGCATTCCTAAAGGAAATCTGGCAGCAGGTTTTTGCTACCTCATCTGACAGGAATCCTGAATCCAATGATGTATCACATAGATTACTGGCTGCTGCCATTCTCACACCATCTAAGAATTTATTTTCAAAAACACAGCAGCACTGGGAAGTCACCTCTGCCCATACCAGGCTCTATAGAGATGACACCTCACTGTAATGTATAATAACAGCAGGTGGCGTGTCAGACTACTTTCTAGTGCTACAATGTTAATCACAGGGTAATGAAGCCCTTAGCTTTAGTTAACAAATGCCAGACCCTGATAAGAGATGCACAGTTGCTTTCTAAAGGCCCCAGTACGATGTCCCAGCGATCCGACCAACGATGGGGGTGGTGGGACATCGTTATGTGATCGCTGGTGAGCTGTCATACAGGCAGACTCACCAGTGAGAACGCTGGTAACCAGGGTAAACAACGGGTAACTAAGCAGAGCGCTGCGCTTAGTTACCTGATGTTTACCCGGTTACCAGCTCCCAGCGTGTGCTGTGTCGCTCAGATTGCTGGTCTCCCGCTGTCACAACTGCCAATGCTGGTCGCCCAGCGGGAGACCAACGATAAAAAAAAAATGGTCTGGGTCATTTACCAACGACGAACGAGCGTATCGTTGGTACATGTCACACACAACAATGTAATTTCGACGACACCAAACCGGTGATGTAGCAATGATATCGTTAACGATATCGTACTGTGTAAATCTTACAGCATGCTGTCTTCAGCTTATGTAGCAAAAACCTGCTGACAGATTCCCTCTAAAAGTCATTATTGAGCCTTGCCCCAAGACTCAGGATAAGTAACAAACCAGAAACTCCATTTGCGCACATGCGTGTTGGGATTTTGCCCCTCCTCCATGCAGAGCATTATCTGATTTGGCCACTTGTTCCCACCCAGCTAAGAGACCCTGTACATCCCCTCCCATTCTGGCGCTGTTCCAGCACTGTTGGGAATCGCGGTTCAGGGCTCACGTAACCTTGTGACATCACATGAGCTCCGTGTCCAATCACTGCTGGCTCCTTTCTTCCCAACTCGGAGCAAATGAGCCACCAACAGGGAGTGAGCGGCAGCCGCAGCTCACTTGGTCTGAAGGCGCAATGACAGAAGCTGGCATTGACTGGACGGGGGCTTGCGTGATGTCACAATGTCATGTGAACCCAAGCCACGTTCTCAGAACCTTTGGAATAGCAGCAGCACAGGAGGCAAGTATAGAGAGGTTGATCTTGGCGCTTGTGTCAGGTCGGTGCCGAGGTATTTTAAGTCGGCTGCCCTCTCCGATCATGGAGTGGCTATCCTGTACAGAGCCTTAAGGGAGGCCAGAAGTGATCGGAAGCCCCCTTATATGTTGAAATGGGAGGAGCGCTTGTCCTTTGAGGCAACAGTGGAACAATGGCATAGGGCGTCCACCCATACACACCTAGACTGGTATTTATCACCTGGAAAACTGGCACGCTTTTCTAAAGCTTCCTCCAACCCAAACTCGTCTCTTTGCTGGAAAGTATGCAAACAAAACGGCTCCACACACATGTATGGCGGCAGTGCCCTCGTGTTAAAGGGATCCTGTCCCTCCAAAACGCCTCCTAAGCTAGCAAAACATGTCCCTGCAGCATATTATCACTAATCTCACACTCCTTTTGTCTCCTAAAAGCATCCAGTGAAAGTGCATAAAAACGTTTTAATACTTACTCATTAGTGATTATAATTAGCAGGGGCTATATTCTTTAGTCACCAAGGCGGGCTGTTTTGCAGCTCCAGGATCCACCCTGTCTGTGTGTTCTGCTGTGATGTGCAGGCATTGCCCTCCCCCCTCTCTATCACTCACAGAATGCAAATCATTAGTCCTGCCTTCAGTTTCAGTTTCACAGCAGCACAGACAGAGAGAGGCTGGATCCTCGAGGCTGCAAAACAACACGCCCTGGTGACTAAAGAATATAGCCCCTGCTAATTATAATCACTAATGAGTAAGTATTAAAACGTTTTTATGCACTTTCACAGGATGCTTTTAGGAGACAAAAGAAGTGTGAGATTAGTGATAGGATGCTGCAGGGACGTGTTTTGATAGCTTAGGAGGCGTTTTAGAGGTGACAGGATCACTTTAACTGCTTCTGCATGATTGTAGAGGCTCTGATCACTGAACTCATAGGTATCCAGATCACTCTAACTCCTGCTTTGGATCAGTTGGGTCTGGGACTAGAGGATTGGCCCAGAACATTCCAGCCGATCTTGAAGAACACCCTCACTGCAGCGCATCTCTGTATTGCACAACATTGGAGACTCCCCACTCTTCCCCACAGAGAGGAGCTTTTGGCCTGCCTTAATTCCCATTTCCAGTCCGAACTGATTCTTGCTCACAGTTTGAGGAGACTGACCAGGGATTGGTGGGAACCTTGGATCCTCTCACCATACAATACTGTTTCTGACCCCACTTCAGTCATTGTAAACTTTGCTTGAAATTATCTTCACGGTCCTATATAGTAATCTATTGTTCCTTCACCATTTGTACATACTACTCAGGTCTATAGAGTCCTGCAACTAGTTGCCTTCACCCTCCCTTGTCCCGAACTCTCTTTCCCTAGTTCCCTTCTACCCCCCCTTCCTCTCCTCATACCTGAATTTGCATTATGTGTATTTTTGTAGATCATAAGATGTTACTAAGTTTCACACACCTGATGTTGGCATCGTACTGTATGCTCCGTTTAAATTGCAAACTTTAATAAAAATTTAAATGTGAAAAAAAAGAAACAGAGGAAAAAGCTTGAAATGTGCCTAAAGGCAAGGTAATAAACCCAAATGATTTTCAGTGTACATTATAAATGAAGACAATTAGATTAGTGATTGCCATAATGAATAGTGATCTCCATTCTGCTTCTGGTGCCGAGGACAGGCCATTCATTATAGATTATATCCTGTTGTAGGTGAGACACAGACAATCTTATTGAAATTAATGGGATCTGATAAAACTGAATTTATTAAGCTGCTAGAATCATCCAGATATTTGGACAATCTGTTTCCCGATATTTCCACCTTTCATCATGGACACAAATGCACCTGCAAGAGAGAAGCTTCCATTACAAAAGGTCTATGTATATGACTGTATTTAGAATACTCATAATAATCAATGGCGGTGCTTTCATCCAAGTTTGATCTGAGTTTCATCAGTTTTTCCTCTGATAAATTAAATTTTCTCCACCTCCTCTTATCTTAGGCTGGTTTTGTCTGTCAGGTTCGATCCTGTTTTTTTTTTGCAGGATCCACCGCACAGAACCTGACAGCACAGGATGAGCACAGAATGTGGAGAAATACGCTTTCCGATCCTGTTTTTTTTTGCAGGATTCGTTATGTGCTGCTGTCCATGGTCCTGAAGTCTGCTTGTGTCTGCTCTACTGCTGTTCAAGGTGCTGAATTCACAGACTGTGCATGAAATACTGCTGTCCATGGTGCTTTCATTTGGATGGCAAGGATGTATGAGCATGCTCTGTTGAAAAAATTGGATCGGGAAACGATCCGATTTACTTCCCCGGATCCGACACCCATGTTATAGGCGCAGGATCGCCACTGATTTGTTTCTGTCCAATTTTTGCACCGGAGCCAAAAAATGATGCAGGCTCCAGTTTTGGGTTGGGGCAAAAATCAGGCAAATCGGATCAGGCACAAAATACACAAAACCAAATGGCTAAATAGGACCAATCGGCACCATAGGAATACATGGGAGTCAAAACTGGATCAGGTTGTGTCCGATTGAAACTGGACACAACCTGATGCTGAAAACCGTGGTGTGAAGCCGGCCTTACAAGTCAGACAGCACGCAGAGGGATATGATTTTTTCAGACTCACATATTTGCATTGGTGATTTTGATCCAACACTCAGATCAATATTGAATATGTCTGTACATGTGAACAGCGCTCTAGACTACACCAGGTATGAGTGCTATCCATGACTATTTCCTAATACAGGCCTATGCCAAAACATCACGTGGTGACTTTTCTAGGTATACATCCCCCTGTTGCAGTTTCATTGCCAAATTAGGCAAGAAAAAAACTATATGGCACTAAAGTGCTTAGCAGATGATTGATATATCCTAACTATTACACAGTCATCACTACAAGGCCTAATTTTCACATGTGAAAAAAAGGATCGATTTTTTTGGGTCAGAATTTTGCCGAGTATCAATTCTCATGTGTGAAAAAAAAAATATTTTTTATTCCTATCTAGTTATCCATGAAAATTGTCATCCAATTGCGGTCTGATGTTGCATTGCTGATTTTGATCCAACATTCGGTTCAAAATTGAACGGCCCGCGGAGAATCACGGCCAAATGAATGACCCCATCCACCATTGTAGGTACAAGTGCTGTCTGTGAAAAGCATGGATAGCCCTCGTACGTAAAATCTGACGTCTAAACGAGGATGGAGCCATCTATGGGGTCTTGGTGGCAGGACACATTATGAAGAATTTAAAGGGGTTGTCCGGTCTAAACTGATAATTCTGTAGTCACTGTGTCTCTCTATGTGACTGTAGACTTAACCCTCCCCGCACCTGCACTGAGCACTGCGATGATTCCCGGTTTAGAAATCGGGAATGAACCACATTTTCCTGACCAGAACCCGACTAGTGGGCATTGCCTCTCTCCATACAAGTATATAGAGTGGGAGCGGACATCAATTGGGCACGGTCCTGCTCCATACACTTATATTCAGCCAGGCAACACCAACTAGTCGGGTGCTCTAACCGTGAACATGTATATCATTATTATTATTATTTATTTATATAGCGCCATTATATTCCAAGGCGCTTTACATGCTAAAAAGGGCAGACTAGGACAAGTAACATAGTAACAATACAAGTAACAATAAATGTTGACAATTCGGTCATACAGATACAAGAGGGGAGAAATCCTGTCCACAAAGGCTCACAGTCTACGAGGGGCGGGTGGGGATACAGTGGGAGGGGGAAATTCCAGTCATGAGGCGGTGTGGTGGACCGGGTCTTATTGCAGGTGGTAGGCTTGGCAGAAGAGGTGGGTCTTCAGGCTTCTTTTGAAGGTTCCCAGGGTAGGAGAATGTCTGATGTGTTGGGGCAGTGAGTTCCAGAGTCTGGGTGAAGCACGGGAGAAATCCTGTATGCGGTTGTGCGAAGAAGAGATGAGGGGGGAGTAGAGGAGAAGCTCTTGGGAGGATCGCAGGTTGCGTGAGGGTAGGTATCGGGAGACCATGTCAGAGATGTATGGAGGGGACAGGTTGTAAATGGCTTTGTATGTCATGGTTAATGTTTTAAACCGGGATCTCTGGGAAGTAGGGAGCCAGTGAAGGGCTTGGCAGAGGGGGAAGGCAGATGGATTAGGCGGGCAGCGGAGTTCAAGATAGATTGGAGAGGTGCAAGGGAGGTATTGGGGAGGCCGGTGAGCAGGAGGTTGCAGTAATCGAGGCGGGAGATGATGAGAGCGTGAATAAGGGTTTTAGCAGTGTCGTGGTCAAGGAAAGTGCGAATCCTATAGATGTTTTTGAGCTGGAGTCGGCAGGAGGTGGCGAGGGCCTGGATGTGGGGCTTAAAGGAGAGGGAAGAGTCAAGGATAACCCGAGGCACTTGGCATGGGGGACTGGAGAGAGAGAGCAGTCGTTGACGACGACGACGACGATATATAGCATAATTGTGCTCCATTCCTGACTTGGAGACTGGTGAATGTTCACAGCGCGCAGTGCGGGCGCTGGCGCTGGGAGGATCGATAAGTCTACAGTCACATAGAGACACATAAGAATGACTGCAGAATTATCAGTTTAGAATGGACAACCCCTTTAATATCAGGGGAACCTTCCAATATAAATATATATACATTTCTTTACCTGCTGTGTTCTCAATTCCTTGTACAACAGTCTCCTTACCCTGCACAGGATACATGAGAAAACCCCATATTAATAAAAAATGCATTCAAAAGCAAAGTAAATAAAACGACAGAAAGTGGCATGGAGAATAAGGAGGGGACAGACTTCTGTGACTTTGTTCCTCTTCGAGTTTCCTCCAACTTGGGAACAAGAACAGATTCAGCGTTACACAATATTCCAAGATGATGGAGAGCAAGCAGAGGGGAAAATAATAAGACGTCATAAAAAGAGTAATGTGCTCATGTCGGTCATAAATAAAATCTACATAATTACCAACCGAGATAACGTTTAGGGTAAATGCACAGCCTGAGGATTTGGTGCAAATTGGGGTTTGTTCACCTCCATCAGTCTGAACCCCATCAGTGACACACCGTACCTTTAATTGTCCTGTTCTCAACCACTGACTGAGCTGCTGCAGACTCGGGTCACGCTGATCCATGTAGTTTAAGACCATGAACCTTTCCCTGTCAAAAATGTGCACAAACGTTTTATTAATCTGCATTATTAAGGCACATGTCACTTTTTTGGCATCGACAAAGTTAAAAAAATAAATCTAATCTGCATACTGCAATATATTATCACTCATTTTAAAGTTAAAAATAATTCTGCATCACTATCACACAAATATAAACAAAAATGTTAAAATACTTAAAGAAGAAAAAAAAAAGAAAAACCCACTAACCTTGTGATATTGCGCTCTCTCAGGACGGCCTCTGTCTGAGGAGGTAGGGGAGGAGGGTAAGGAACATCCTTGTTGTACTGTGAGATCTGGCCACATAAAATAACATGGCTGTTCATCGTCATCTACTTTTACAAACAAAGAAAAATAATGTTATTGTTAATTTCAATGTTTCCGCTTACAGCGAGACCCCAACAATTTTTCACTGTTTCATTGCAGCCATTTAGTAAATTCATGAAAGTTAATTTTTTCTCATTAATGTACATTCTGCACCCCTTCTTGGCGGAAAAAACCCAGAAATGTAGAAAATTAAGCAAATTTATTAAAAAAAGAAAAACTGAACTATCACATGGTCATAAGTATTCAGACAATTTGCTCAGACACTCATATTTAAGTCACCTGTTGTCCATTTCCTTGTGATCCTCCTTGAGATGGTTCTACTCCTTCATTGGAGTCCAGCTGTGTTTAATTAAAGTGATAGGACTTGATTTGTAAAGGCACACACCTGTCTATATCAGACCTCACAGCTCACAGTGCATGTCAGACCAAATGAGAATCATGAGGTCAAAGAAACTGCCCAAGGAGCTCTGAAACAGAATTGTGGCAATGCACAGATCTGGCTATCATTACAAAAGAATGTCTGCAGTACTCAAGGTTCTAAGAGCACAGTGGCCTCCATAATCCTTGAATGGAAGTTTGGGACCACCAGAAGTCTTCCTAGACCTGGCGGGTCATCCAAACTGAGCAATCATGGGAGAAGATCCTCTGTGAGAGAGGTAAAGATTAGCATACAACTGATGTTGGTCTAGTCGAGTGGCATCTGTCGGCTTACTAACTTCTGACCTAAGCACAACTGTCCTATGAACAATTGCCATCTCTGCGTATATTATCCATTCTAATATGTGATGTGGGATGCCACCTGCTAACATTAACATACGGGTTTTTGTTCACACTGTATATACAATCCATACTGTTATCAACGATTGACCGTTAATCTTTGATCCATGTGACTACTCTATGTACTGCATGACTACAATTACACATGTGTCAGGTACTCTATTATAATATTGCCATGGTACATACTCCTGTGATTGTTCTATATGCGATCCACGACCATGGGAGCGCCCTATGGTTTTAAATGTTTTTTTCCTCTCCACATTGTGCAATAATAAAGATTTTACCTTTGTACATTTTATGACTCAGTGTTGTGGTGTTGCTCACAACAATTCTGATTCAAATGATTTTTATTGAATTTTCAAACTTGTTAGATGATTAACAATAATTGTATAATAGAAATTGCAATGTGTTACAATCAGTGTTTATACAATTTATTTTAAATACTTTAGATTCTTTGCAAGTATGCTATACAGAATTTGTGTTATCCTATGTATACGGTTGGTAAACATTAGAAAGTATAACATTGGTTTCACATTGCGTACTTTTTGTAGGATCCCACGGACAGGAACAGACCCATAGGAGGTGACCTATTTCTGTGTCCGGGTCCATGATTATCACGGATCCGGACACAGAAAGAGATGACAGGAGGCAGCGGGGCACTTTCACTTCCGCAATGTATATACATACATAGCGGAAGTGAAATTTAGTAAAAGAAAGGGTTAAAAATAACAAATATGCATGCTCACCTGTCCAGCGATCCCCCGACGCCTCCAGCAAGCTCCAGATGCTTACAGGACCTGCGGTTACGTCACATCCCGGCAGCGACATCGGGTCACATGAGCGCAGTTACCGCGGTACCGCTCATGTGACCGATCAGCTGATTGGGTTGTGACGCAACGGCAGGTCCTGTAAGCATCTGGAGCTTGCTGGAGGCGTCGGGGGACTCGCTGGACAGGTGAGCATACATATTTTATTTTTAACCCTTTCTTTTTACTAAATGTCACTTCCGCAATGTATGTATATACATTGCGGAAGTGTAATTAGATGGTAAGGAGCAATTTTAGTTTACTGAGCATGCTCCGTACACTAAAATCGGGTCGAGGAACGATCAGCCGTTTCCTCGGACCCGTGCTCCATAGGCCCCCAAGTTAATGGCCGCAGTCTCCGATTTTGGGTACAGCAAAAAAATCGGACCAAAACAGATCCAACACAAATCGGACGTCACTAAGGGTAAATCCGTTCCGATCCGTGGTCCATAGGGATATATGGGGGCCAAATCGGATCCGTAGCTGTCAGTTTTACAATGGATAGCCACGGATCCTAAAAATACGCAATGTGAAAGCAGCCTTAACAACAACACCTTTCTGGCATATGTTGCTAAATTAGATTAGGAGAATCAATATGTCGCTATCATTTTCTAGTTTGTTTTTTTTATTTTTATTTAGAGACAATGCTAACATCCAGAGCCCCAAGCTCCATTTGCCTGTGTAAGGAAGAACATTAACAGTCGACTTAAATGGTCTCAATGTCAATTTGAAGCTAAGAATTTGTTGGAAATTAGTGTGATGTGTAATACTATAGGTTTAAATTGATTCGTTATTGTGTCAATATTGATAAGTAGTAATACTAATTCGGGTGTTAAAGTTATATTTACATGTGTAATTGAGTTTATAAGCGACTGGATGTCTCTCCAAAATTTTTTGATTTTGGGACATGCCCAAAATCTTTAATAGTATTAGTCTTTTTCTATAGACCAAAGAGACTTTTGGGGCCCCCCTAGGCTGCAGGGCCCGGGTGCGATTGCAACCCCTGCACCTATTGTAGTTATGCCCCTGTCATTTACCACTTCCTCCTTATGTAAGTAGATCTTGGAACTTCATTTTCTGTGGGTCCTTGTTAAACACTGGTGGTAGGAGATAGAAGAGACAATTTAACCTCAGTGTTTCCTGTCCCTATTAGGGCTGAGAGGTAACCTCCTGTGTGCTGTCGTGCAGGGTTCCCCGAAAGAGAATTACAAGGACGTCTAACTCCATTTTTGCTTTAAAAAGCAAATGCACCTGGGGAACCAGGGCTGTGGAGTCCGAGTCGGAGTCTGTGTCCATTTTGGGTGGAGTTGGATTCAAGGAAATAGAGCCTGGAGTCGGGTGTATCGCCTACTGACTTCACAGTCCTGGTTGTAGAGTCTGAGTCTTGGAGTCAGTGTCCATTTTGGTGGAGTTGGGAGTCCAATGTTTAGCTTACCGCCTCCACAGCCCTGTGGGGAACAGGAATTTTCCAAAACCAGAAACCCCCTGCTAACTTAACAAAGCATAAAAAATGTAAATAAATAAGTCCGGAAGGTCGAGCAGGGAATATTTACCTGACTAATAACAACATCACTGATTTCTCCTCCCACGTTGTCAAAGTAGACATCCACTCCACCCGGACAGCTTTCCCTCAACTTATCCGCCAGACCCTTGTCCTTGTAATTCAGGCCAACATCAAACCCCAAATCTGAGGTAAGAACCGAACACTTCTCATCTGTTCCACAAATTCCCACGACGCGGGAGCAGCCAAGGAGTCGTCCGATCTACAGAACAAGCATCAAAAGAATGAATTATATCCGGGAACACAGATACAAGCAAAGAAAACATGATTATACTCGTCCTACCCAAGGACTGCGTCCACACGATCGTGTTTTCAGTCTGAGTGCGGTCTTCAGGATGATGTAAGGGCATGAGGTTGATACTCTGATTCCAGTGTTGTCACTTAAGGCCCCGTCTCACACTACAATATCGTTAACGATATCGGTAGTAAGTCACGGGTTTTCAGTCGTTCTAATTTGTCGTTCAGTGTGACATGTACATCCGATCAATGATAATCAGGCAGATCGTTGATGGGAGGTTTGTGAACCGGACCTTAAACCAAACGATGAGCGTTCGTCCAACCTGCAGCATGGGTATGTGTGATACCTCGATAACGATGTCATTAATGACCTCGTCTACTGAGAAGTGAAGGACGTAGGCGAGATAACGACCGCAAGTATCGTTTGCATGTCGCGGAATCGTTACTGCGTCGTTAACGAGATCTATACATGTGACATTTCACTAGCGATCATTGAACATCGTTCTAGTCATTCAAGTTGGATCATTGGTCAGTTCGCCAACACATTGAAGCGTGAGACGGAGCCTTTACTGGTCAGTATGTTGCGGTTTCAATCATTTAAGTGTTTTATCAGCACCAGATTATCGCTACAGGACTAGGTGTCTTGAGTCTCCTAGTCCAATTTTGTGTAACCCTGCCCCCACCACTGATTGGCTGCCTTCTATGTAACCTAAATTGACAGCGGCTAATCAGTGGTGTGGGCGGAGTTAAACACCACTCAGCATTCTGAGCACTGCTGTATCTAACTATCACAAATGCTGAACCCAATATACTAAGTGACACATCGCTGGAATCAAGGTTGTCTCCCATTTTAACTTGTGGAATACAAGCTAGAAACTCAAGTTTTAAAGTCACTTATTTCATAGTTTGATGTATAGAAGCCAAAAAAAAACTAACTCCTGCCTTCCACCTTAATGGGACTCACCTGTCCGGCCAATGACCCACAAGCTCCAGCAGCGCCGCTGACGACCATTGTCTGATTACCGCCAGGAATCACATGACCTTTCTCTTTCACACCCAGGAAGGCGGTCAAACCGGTAAGTCCAACCACACCCAGAAAATGTGACAGGTGCCCTTCCACAAGACTCGGGTCCAGCTTTCAAAAGTAATATTGAAAAAGTTGAACAATCCCTCTACAATTTAATAAAAAACCTAAAAATCTTGCAATATTCTGTTTTTTTTTTCATCAGTGAACAGGTTACAATCTATTTTCAACACTAAAACAGTTGATAAGGCGGCACCCCAGGGTCCGGTTACCACGGTGGCATTACCTCCCTCCCAGGGGGTGATGTCAAGCCTGGAAGCAAGTAGGGGTCTCCACGCCAGGTGATACTCAGCATCCAACACTTTTCCTGCTCCGAGCCTGAAGGGGGAAGCTCTAACCCGGTTTCAGGGGAACAGCAGGGAGTGCGCAGTAGAAAGACAATTGGACCAGTTATAAAGGAGGAGACACACAGGAAGTGGGGTTCAGTCAGTGGGAGGTAATCGCTGGAGACGGTCTGAGGAGGAAGACAGGAGAGACGTGGAGGAGCGCTCTGAGGGAAATGGAGCTGCGACAGTAGGATAGTGTAATGTAGTGCTACGGCTATGGTCGGACTGGCCATCTGGCAATTCTGGCAAATGCAAGATGGGCCAGTCCGGTCGTGGGCCGGTGTGTAGCTCCTCCTCTCCGCGCACTGCAGCATACCATAGGAGTCATCCATTCATGTGCAGAGGACATGTACATGTACAGCATCAATGAGGTGAGGGGAAAGGGTGCGGGACTTTGATCAGTAGCGGCAGTATGTGGACGGAGCAAAATATGTGAGGGACAAGAAGCAGAAGGCAGTAGTAAATCTGGATTTCCTGCAGCCGGAGTAAATTAAAGTGAACCTGTCACCCCTTTTGTGCTTTTTAAACTAAAAGCGCCACCTTCAGCAGCAGCTATGCTGCATTTTATGATGGTGGCTATTATTCCCCTACCCCTTTCCCCCCCCCCCAGTAAACCAAAAACTTTATAAACTTTCCCGCTAATTCATACTTGGATTCAGATGGGTCTTCATTCCGTCCGGTCCTCCTCGCCTTTGTGGTCTTTCTCTGCCTTTTCAGTCTTCTCAGCGCCACCTCTTCTTAGGTTCCAGTCTTCTTTCCGGCGCCTACACAGATCCCTCTCTGCCCTGCGCTGGTGCCCTGAGCTCTGCCATACTGTGGGCAGAGCGTCTGACTGAATCACGCCTGCGCAAGCCTGAGGTTCACACAGGTGTAATGCAGTCAGATGCCATGTGCACAGTAGGGCAGAGCTCATGGCGCCTGCGCAGGGTGGAGAGGGATCTGCGCAGGCGCCAGGAACCTAAGAAGAGGCAGCGCTGAGAAGACTGAAGAGGTGGAGGAATAATAGAGAGGCGGGGAGGACCAGACGGAATGAAGACCCATCTGACTCCAAGTATGTATAAGCATACAGGCAAGTTAAAAATTTTGTTTATTCTTGGGAAAGGTGGGTTGGGGGATAATAGCCACCATCATAAAATGCAGCATAGATGCTGCTGAAGGTGGCACCTTTAGTTTAAAAAGCCCTAGGGGGGTGACAGGTTCACTCAAATTTACTCTGCCTGCAGGAAATCCAGATTTGGGTGGGTAGTGGGGGGGCTGAATATTAGAGATCCCCAATCTGGGGAAGGAGACATATCCAGCCTTAGCCTGTGTGCTTTCAAATGCAAGGGCTGAATTTTAGTCCCAGTCCATCCCTGTTGCAGCTGTACAAATACTTGTTTCCATGAAGAAATGACACTTTTTCTGCAGAGATCCGATGAGCCAGTCATGAGAAGTCTAGTATTCAAGTCAAATTCAAAACAAGCTGGAAGTGCACTGAGGGAGTCACTGCATTTTAACTTAACCCAACTACTGATGGACACGCCCCAGTGCACTTGATCCAGCTTGATTTGCTTATTTCTTCTATGCTAGGTTTCTCATGTTTGGCACATCCGATCTCTTCCAAAAAAGTATCATTTTCTTTTGGGGGGGGGGGGGGGTGAAGAGTGAATCTAGACCTAAACTACACAGGTATAAAAACTGACTGATGAATGGTCTGAAAGAGAAGCTAGCCCTGGAGTAGAAGGGGTCAGTAGTTACGGAGACATCTTGGATAGGCTGACCATGGATGACCACGGTGGATATTATCCCCTTGTCTACTCTGCGACCCAAGTTACCTTGGTCAGATTGTTGCCCTCCAATACACATCTTGTCTGCCACGGCCAGTTGAAACTTGCCACAATCTCTCCAGGTTTAATGCTGCTGTGTCTACTTTGCTCTACCACTCCAATACCACCGCTATCCAGCACTTCGGAGATTGTCCACGCCTGGATATAATCTGCACCACTGTCTTCATTCATGCGGCAGCGCTGGAAAAATAAAAGGTCTACATTACGCAACCTGCGGTCAATCCAGATCATCTGAGCGGCAACAATTCTGCAAAGGTTTTTCCACATTTAGGGACATGAAAGCAAATGATAAGTGGAACTTTTGAGACGTTTGTGTATCTAAAGGTTTCCCATTCATCAATTTTTTTTGTTTATACGGTTAGAAATAAGTCATGGCAAAAATAAGTAGCATCTTCTATAAAAGGGATTGTGCCAAGAACAATTGTACTGCTCTTACAATAAAAATAAATTCCACAATTGGATGTGTTCAAGAATAATGTTCCTGACCTGAGAGATTCTTATAAATGTGCCCCGGTGTAATGTATGTGTCTGACCATGGAGGAGCAGGTCGGATATACCACAGCTCCTGGGCAGGTGAGGAAGTAAGAGAGTATACAGACATTACAGCTGGAGATCACAGAATATAAGGAGTATACGAACATTACAGCCGGGGATCACAGAATATAAGAGTATACAGACATTACAGCCAGGGACCACAGAATATAAGAGTATACAGACATTACAGCAGGGGATCACAGAATATAAGAGTATACAGACATTACAGCCGGGGATCACAGAATATAAGAATATACAGACATTACTGTCGGGGATCACAGCTCTTTCATTTCTGTGGTGTAAAGTTTTAAAGAAAATTATTATTATTATTATTATTATATTTATTTATATAGCGCCATTGGGTTCCATGGCGCTTTACATGAGGTGAGGGAGACAAGAACAAGTACACTAAATCTAGGCGATCAGGACGTTACAGGTACAGGAGGGGCAGGGACCCTGTCCACGAGGCTCACAGTCTATTGAAATGTTTTTCATTACAGAAAGAATTACTGTGATCCCCGGCTGTAATGTCTGTATACTCTATTCCCACCCCAGGAGCTGTGACAGCCCGATTGTAATGTCTATATACCTCATATTCTGTGATCCCCGGCTGTAATGTCTGTATACTCTTATATTCTGTGATCCCCACCTGTAATGTCTGTATACTCTTATATTCTGTGATCCCCAGCTGTAATGTCTGTATACTCCCTTACTTCCTCCCCTGCTCAGGAGCTGTGGTATATCTGAACTGTTCCTGCATGGTCGGACACATACATTACACAGGGGCACATTTATAAGAATATCTTGGAACAGGAACATTTTTTTTTTAACACATCCAATTGTGGAATTTATATTTATTCTAAGATCAATTAATATGTACAATGAGGAAAAAAAAATGATTGTGCATATTGGATTACAACATGCCTGATCATGTTTTCTAGAAGCGATCTTGTATACTGTTTGTAATGCTGCAATGTATTTGGTGCACCAATTAGAAAGCGGAATATTGCTTAATTATAGTGTTCACCAGAAATAAGCGACTGAACTGCACACATATGACGTGAAAACGTTCTGCAGGAACCAGAGCGTGTAGTGTACAGGGCACAGACGGCTCACCAGGTAAGGATCCACAGAGATATACAAGGTTTGGGTCAGGACCTGTCCGTCCATCAGCTCCTCTGTAACATCTGCTTCCTCCAGACGGAAGTTTTCGGTTACCGGCTCCCCATCATTTCCTGAATAAGAAACACACGTTGTCGCTGGATCAATGCCCATCTGAGCGTCCAACTGCTTGTTACAAATGCAGAGTACCTGGTAGTGCTTGCTCAATTAATAAAAGGTTATTCCTAGTTGATAATTTATACATATTTCCAGGAGGAATAACAGTTCTTAAAGAGAGAAAAAAAAAAAAAAAAAAAAGTTAAAATAGAATGTTCAAATTTTTTTTTAAATCCCATGAGCTGATAGAAGACAGATATTGCCGCCATATCCAGCCAGGATAGATTGTTATCTCGTTTCTCTCACTGAGAGCAATTTTGTAGTTGCGATATCTGTTAATGGCTAACAAAAATAAAATAGATACTGTTACAAAGCGAGCTCTCAAGACTGCTTATGTCTCTTCATCAAGCATGGTATATCTGATGAGACGTAAGCAGTCTCGAGAGCTCGCTTTGTAACGTAGTTGTGATACCGGTTAAAGGCTAACAAAAATACAATTACGGTAATATTACAAAGCAAGCTTTCTGCCATGCCCTCAGCTGCGGGGAGCTCATCACGCGGTTCCGCTAGTACTGCTTACCCTGTCCGTAGCTCCAGGCGATCAGCGGCTTATTTCTCTGCTAGGAACCTTTGTCCCCCTTGGCAGATCTCCTGGAAGTGCTTTTAGGAAGCGCGCCCCTCCTCCTGCACATACTTAAAGCTGCAGAGCATCTGTTCTCTATTAGGGCTGTCAGTGCTGTGATGCTCTGTGTAAAAAAGGCACCCTTCCCTTAAGGGCGGTGCCCTGGCAACATCTTCATTCTATGATTGTTGCTTTTGTCCAGGTCGCATTCCTATAGTGCTCTGCATTTGGAAGACTGTTTCCTTTATACTAATACCTCTGTCTCCACAGAATCCTTGGTTGGCTGTTCCTTATCCTGGATCTCCCAGGACATTCTGGAACCTACTCCAGGCTTGCCAAGTCTCTCTTCCTGTAACCGTCCAGATACCACTATAGGCTGGATCAGCCTTTCCAGGATTACATGGAGCCACCAGGATCCTCTCAACCGACAGATCCAGTATTCTACAGTCTCTCCATCTCTACTGTCCGGTCTGTACAGGTCGCCCTTCTGGACCCGGATTCGCGACATTCAGGTCCCCTTGGTGTTGTAACGGGGGAATCCCTGTACAGGGTTACACCATGCCCGATGCTCCGCTACATGGTACAGTGTCACGATCCAGAGGGTCCTCCCCTCAGGCACCTCTCCTCTTTGTAGAATTTTCCTCAATAAATATCCTTGGTTTTACTATAGTCACTCTCCTCTTCACGTCCTGTGGCCGTAACACTTTCTAGACTACTTAAGTCTCTTGAGACTTTTTTGTTAATCATTTAAAGGTATCACAACTACAAGATGTTATTTTTTCTTCTCCCACTGAGAGCAATCTTACAGCTGTGATACCTATTAATGGCTAACAAAAATATAATAATGTTGCAAAGCGAGCTTTCAAGACTGCTTACCTCTCTTCCTCAGGCATGGTATATATGAAGAAACGTAAGCAGTCTTGAAAGCTCTCTTTGCAACATTATTATATTTTTGTTAGTCATTAATAGGTATCACAACTACGTTACAAAGCCAGCTCTCGAGACTGCTTACGTCTCTTCAGATATACCATGCGTGATGAAGAGACATAAGCAGTCTTTGTAACATTATTTATTATATTTTTGTTACTCAATAAAAGGTACTACAATCACAAGATTATTATTTTATTTGTTCCTGGATATTGCTTTCAGTGGGACAAGTAGAAGACCCAGCGACGAGGAATCGGTTGCGATTAGAGGTATTTTAGAAAACGTTCATTTTTGAAAAAATTAAAAAATATTGCACATAATATAGGCAGCCAGATCAGTTCTTACGGACCACTAAGAGCTACGCGTATCGACCTAATACGAAGCCGTAATCTTGATCTTATGAACAGATACAAATAAATACTTTATATAGACAGAGTCAAGAGTCCACAGAGTACATAATTAGAAACATGGATTCAGCCATGCGGCTAAGGGGCCTGTCACATCAGCGTTTAACGCATCTGCTGAATGTGCTGCCTAACGGTTGCACTTGCAGTGCACTTGCAGCAAGCCCCATGCATTGTGTATTGAGCTTGCGGCAAATGCAGTATTGCTGCGATCCGGCACTTGTGACAGCGAAAAAAAACGCAGCAGACAGCGTTTTTTTTGGCGGCCACAACTGCCGGATCGCAGCAATATCGCACCTGCCGCAAGCCCCATAGACAATGCATGGGGCCTGCCGCAAGTGCGGCCGTTAGGCGGCACATGCATTTTTTTTTTTGTCCGGTTCTGATGTGAAAGGGGCCTTACTCTTTCCCATAGAGATAACCAAAATGAGATTGTCATCTAACAGGTCTCATGGTGGGTTTACACGTCGCGATATCGGCGTCCAACTCCGATCCAACTCCGACCAAAAGTCACGTGGTTCGGGAGTTGGACCCGATATCGTTCGCGCGTTGTACGGTTTGAACGTAAAATGCGATCCTGGAACGATGCCAAAACGATATCGGGGTTGAATGAGCGTGCTATTCAACCGCCCAATATCAGATGGCCGTTGTAGCAGCATCGTCTCGTGTGACAGCCCAACTACGATGTGTAAGCCCACGTCACCCATTCACTCCCATGTTAAATGGTCGTTCCTGGGTTGGGGGGCGTACTCATCGTCGGGACGGCGATGCGATAGCGGGAAAAGCGCGCTCAAAAAGCGCGCTCCCGCGTCGTTGGTCCCGATATCGGGACGTGTAAACCCACCATCATTGAAGCCAGGTTGATGCAATACGCACACAGTTCTCAGTTGTAGAGTGTGAACCTATACATATTAATGTATTAGCATATGGGTACAATATCTACTTAATTACTTCCTTAAATAGGTATAATCTTATTAAATATGTATAAAAGAGGAGCAGATTTGCAGATATAAATAGATGTGTCAAAATAGACCTACAACCGTAAAAATGGCTATTGGAGGATCCTTACATAGGCCGAAACGCGTTGCTCTTAATGGTCCGCCAGGGCTGATCTGGCAGCCTGTATTATGTTCAATATTTTTTTTTATTTTTTCAATAAATGGACATTTTATAAAATACCTCTAATTGCAACCGGTTTCTCGTTGCTGGGTCTTCTACTTGTTCCTGGTCTATCGCAATTGCCGAGCCGTGATCCCTGATGAGGAGAGGATATCAGGAGTAGGATGAAGACGGTGAGCTGACAAATCTTCTTTATTTCTTGTTTCAGACTGAGAGCAATCTATCCTGGCTGGATGTGGCGGCAATATCTGTCTATCAGCTCATCAGGTTTTAATAAAGTCTTGAAGACAAATATTGACGCCACGTTCAGCCAGAATAGATTGCACTCAGTGGGAGAAACAAAATAATAATCTTGTAGTTGTGATACATTTTGATGGCTAACACAAATATAATAACGTTACAAACTAGCAAGCTTTTGAGACTGCTTACGTCTCCTCATCAGGCATGGTGTATCTGAAGAGAGGTGAGCAGTCTCGAAAGCTCGCTTCACACCGAGAGCAATAAATGTTTTCAACTGCCTAAGGCTGCTTTCACACTGGCCCAGGTGGCAGGGAGGCACTTGCCCCCCAGGCCGGTGGCTTAGCCCTGGTTTAGGGCCGCCCCCAAAGTTAGAGCGGCCGCGCACTCGCTATAATGACAGCGGGACCCGGCGGGATGAAGCAGACGGGCTGCGGGCATCAATGTAGCGGCTGACCGTGAATAGGGACTGGAGCGGCGGTAGCAGCCGGTAGGTGAATGAGGCTGGGCTAGCAACCAACCCCCCCTCCCCCTCACTTGGCTGCTGGCTGGGAAAAGAAGTGGTCTGCCCCCCAGGGCAGGAAGTGCCAGTCAGTCCCGGTGTAAATGACACACCCACTAGGGGGCGTGTTATTTTTGACTGGATCCAGCTAAAAAAAAAGGTAATCAATAGGATGCAATGGGATGCTCCGCATTAGTACCACTAATCCGTAAGAATGGCCCAGTAAGTGACATCATTGGGTCTTTTTCCTACATCATGCTGCTCTTGTTAGAGTGAACAGTTATACATTTTCACTAGTTGCCTGCTCCTGGCCTAATAGATATGGACCAAGTGTATGCAAGAAAGAATAACATCAGACACACACAGTCAGATGTAAACTCTCCTCGGTCAGACTATGGCACAGCTCCAAGTGACCTTTATTTAAACAGTCATGGACTTATATAAAGTCAGCAAGGGGCTCGGTTAGACCTAGAATGGGAATAATTGGATGTATTTATTGGTTAATGGATTGGGCAATGGACTAGTCCATGGGCAGATCCATGAGGTCATCATGGTGGGTTGTCCATGAGGTCATCAGGGTGGGTTGGTCCATGAGGTCATCAGGGGGTGTGGTCTTGATCGGGTATCTCCAAGCGACGGGTCATTCTGTGATTGGCCAGTCCTTCAATGGAATTCAGCTTCCTCCCAGAGCAGGGCGTGGTGTGATGAAACCGGAAATAGCTGCCATGTTTAGGTCTGTGTCACACTTTGATCTGAACAGGCTTATGTAAGGTGAAATAATACACTTTAAGGGTCGTTTCTCTCAAACAAGACAAAAGCCCATCACGTACCCGGCCTAGACGCCAGCACAATCCTCTGAACCTTCATGCTTCAAGTTCTTGTGTATCGTGACTTTATTCCTGCACACACACATGAAACAAGAACAAGCGTTAAGATGTGACAAGTCATTTTCAGGACACGGCCCCATGTTAATAAACTATTACTACTATGTTTTAAAAAAATATATATAATATGATCTCTACACATTAACAAGTGATCAGTCAGCAAGATCAATCCCTTTAAACCTCTGTATATGGACATACATTTATATTCACGGTTATCTGAATCCATGATTTTTAAAATAGGTAAATGAGGCAAGTTTTTTAACACTATATGACATTAAAGAACCCAATCAAGAAATGTTAGAAAGTTTATTATAAAATAAAAAAATTAAGGGACAGTATGATATTTTGTACATTTTTGTATATGCAACTGTGACGACGTATGACCGGCATGATAGCCCTGGCTGGTATACATGACATGGGCCCTGAGCCAAAGGCCTGTTTCACACATCTGTGACACCACGGACGTGTGAGACAAGACAGTTTGGGGACGGGGCGTAGATCCAAGTGCCACGGACGTGTGACACATGTGTGCTGTCCGTGTGCTATCCGTGGATAGCATATGGACACCCTGGCCTGGCATACTCACCTCTCTCCAGTGGCGCTGTTCCTCTCACTTCCAGTCCGCTGTGAGGCTCAGTGCAGTGAATATTCATGAGCCTAATGAGCGGCACCAGAAGAGAGAGGAGCAGACAGCGCTGGAGGGAGGCAAGTTTGAAATTCTTTATTTTTAGCCTTGTGACTTTTGTCTGTGGTTCATGCAGATGGATGTCACTTGGATAACATCTGTGTGCATGGACGTTTCCAGGCAAAAGCGGTCCGTGCCTCCACAAAAAAAGAAAAACGGACATGTCGCAGTGTGGAGCACACAGACACATGCTCCACACTGCGACACGGTCCGTGCAGAATTACAGACATGTGAAGAGGCCATAGGGGAACATGTGTCCCCGTATGTCCATGCCTCCGGCATGTGTCGGCACAGACTGCTTACGTGCCAGAGGCACGGACATGTGAGTGAGGCCATACACACAGGGTTAACGGTATCTGAACCGGTGTGTATGAATGCTTTGCTGTCCTTGATCTGAATGGTACACAAAGGGTTAACACTCCCAGGTCTGAGTGTGTGCTGATTTTCACTGAAGCCCAGCTGTGGATGTGGCAGGCAGGTTAATAGCTGGAAGTCAAGAGAGACCAGACCTGATCCTGAGGGAGAGGACGCGTCTCAGAGGGGTCCCGTCCCCTTTGGGGGGATGAGGCAGGACGCCTGGCTGTCCCTGCCGGAGACGCCGCTCCCTCTGACCCGTAGGAAGCCTGTGGCCAGACCGAGAGGTTGGTAGAGCACCTGAGTGTATGGGGGTCCTGGCTGACCTTATAGGGGGCTCACTCTGACCATGTTGGTGAGGCTGCCGTCTGGGATCTCTGCCTGTGTTGGTGGGGCTTGGAGGCAGCCGGGCATCATGGGCAGAGTGAGGATACCTTGGGGGATGCTTTGACTGCCCGGGACCTCGGTGGCTCAGAACCTGGTCTAGTCCTGAGAAGGCTGAAATCCATGCCGGACTGTGTATGTGTGTGTGCGGCATGGAGATGTCTCGAGGGCACAGTGAACTGAATACTGTGTAGCACGAGTGAGACTGAGGATGTCTCTGAGGCCAGGCGGCCGTAACCGCCGTTGGGACCGACCGTGAGAGGGTCCCGTTGACGGAGTGGAACCATGAGGTCAGAGGGCTGAGGGTTTGCAGCCCCTGTAGGTGAGAAGACTGGGTTAGCCTGGAGGAGCTTGGGATGGCGTGTTTGGTGCAACCACTGTCCTGGAGGTCTGGGCCTGTGACGGCAGATTTGGAAGTGGCTGGACCTGGAAGACACGTGCTGAGGAGTCCTCGGAAATACCTGGCTTGACCTAGAGCCCAGGTGGCTGGACCTGGCTCTGACCGGCGTCACGTACAAAGGCCGGTATGTGAGATACTGATATGGTCTGTTGTTCCATAAGGTGGGGACACGTACAATGTACGAATGCCAGGCGGGCATAGCTGCCGTTTAGACAAAGACAGGGTCTGTAATGGTCTGTAAGGGTCGGTAAGGGACGCCTTAATGTTCTGCTGAGTATGTATAATATGTATATACTGCTAGGCAGAAGTAACCGCCAAAAGGAGCTACGGTTAGTGCTCCAGTGTACATAACAAATGTGAACTGTGTTTAATGGTCGTGTGACATGTGAATAGTGTATGACCTGTAAGTTGTATGATATGTAAGTAATAAGCAGGCTTATGCCAAAAAAATAATAAACCGCTGTTTATGTTCTGTTAAACGTGTTAGTTGGTGTCATGTATGCTGCCAGGCGAACCCCCAGGCATACGCTGACAGGGGGGGGGGGGGGTAGAGTTGTCAAAGGTGCAGAAAGCGTTTGCGACTTCTCACAACACTAACAGGTGAGCGGATTTCATTATTCCAGTTTCGCTGTTAAGGCTGCCTTCACATTGTGATTTATTTTTTTCGGGGGATCAGTGGCTGTCCTTTGTAAAACGAACAGCCATGGATCCGATTTGGCCCCCATGTATCCCTATGGGCATGGGATCGGATTTGCCCTTAACGGCATACGATTTGTGTCAGATCCGATTGTGTCAGATTTTTTTGCTGTACCCAAAATTGGAGACTGCTCTGATTTTGGGCACAGCAGACCAAATTGGATCCGACACGATCCGCGGCAAATAACATGGGGGGGCCTAAGGAGCATGGGTCCGGGACAGGATTCACCTGCAGATGACCTCGGAGGAGGTGATCTTCTGCAGCGTCTATGCGCTTGCCAGCAGATGACACTGCGCACAGATTGAATCCCATTCATGTTCTGTGCGCAGCTGTCTGCTTGTGTATAAATCAACAGAGGAGACCCCAAGGAATGACCTAACCATAGGAGGCAGAGGTCTGTTAAGTGCTCAGGGTGGGACAAAGCACCTACACACTCATTTGCATATTGCAAAACATTGTTGACCTCTTTGAATTTAGGTAACGTATAGCAGATATAACAGAACCAATGCGTTCATCTTTCTCCGACTGACATGTTCATCAGTGGCGTAACTGGAAGCTTATGGGCCCCAAATGCTCCAACGGGGCCCCCAATTAATGCAAATCTTTAATAGCAGTGACATTTTTGGGGCCCCCAAGGCTCCAGGGCCTGGGAGCGTTTGTAGCCCCTGCACCTGTTGTAGTTACGCCTCTAATGTTCATATACACAGTTTAGGGGGAGGTCTTAATCTTGCTTAAAAGAAAATATCCCATCAAAGTAACCTCTGCCCATAATGGTATACCAGAGAGCATCAACTTAACAGAAGGGTCTCCTGACAATACACACCCCCCCTTAAAAGGGAAACTGTCAGAATGTTTTTGCTATGTAAGCTGAAGACATCATGCTGTAAGGGTTGGAAGAACAAGGAAAAGATAAAATCAACTGTGCATCTCTTATCAGTGTGTGTGCAATTGTTTACACAAACTAAAGGTTTTACTACCCTGTGATTATCATTACAGGATTACTTTGTCACACACAGGGCAGTCTGACACCCCCCTGCTGTATTAAGACCTCACTGTCAATGCCCAATCTCTATATAGAGCCTGGTGTGGGGGGGGGGGGGCAGCTCTCCCACATGCCTAATACTATAAGCTTTGATTGTGTAAGAACGGCTGCAGCCTGTAATCTATGTGATACATCATTGGATTCAGGGTTCCTTCGCCTACATTATGTTGATGTCAGATGAGGTAGTAAAAACCTGCTGACAGATTCTCTTAAAAGCAAAAGTTGAGGACTGTATTTTACTGAGAAACACATTACATAATCCAAATAAAAAAAGGTTTAATTTTCCTCTGACTTGGATCCACACTGTTCTAACATTAAGCTTATGAACCTCGGTGTCTTAGTTTCCAAAACACAATTATGTTGGTGGTTACAGATCTAAACAAAGTGGCTGCATTGTCAGAGGCTAAACCTGAGAGACACTGTTTCTTCTAGCATTTCATACTATAAAACTCATGTTGCCTAGTTATGCACAAAACACAGACGCTTTATATAGATTGCATCTAAAATGATGTATTCTATCAATAAGATCAACACTAAATCCCATACATGGACATGCAGGTCTTTGAAATGCAAATTCATTGACACTTTAGTATCTTTTATCTGCTGCTGCACCCCTGATAAATTAGCATTGAAATTAATAAACAAATGAAGTATTAAGTGCTTTAGGTGTGCAGAACTTAAACCCCAGCTTCTGTCTCCCCATGTTCTTTAAAGTGTAAATATAATTTCATTGAAGAAAAAAAAAACAATACTGCACTGGTTGTTAATGAGTCACATAGCAGCTGAGATAATGCTTTTTTTTGTACCATATGACTTATTTTCACACATTTTTCAGTGCTTTTAAAAACTGCATTTTATGGCTCTGTGGGCATGGCCAGAGACATTCAGCGTCTGCCAGCATTGTGTATGTCCCCAGTTTCTGAAAGCAGGCTGATTGGCGAGCAGTGTGACAGCAGAGAAGGGGTTGACAAAGATCTGAGCTGTGTGGAGTCAGATGACAGATCAGAAGCTTGTGCCAAGGAAAGAGGAGTTTCTAGTGATCCTAATGTTCTGACATTGCTCAGCAACTGTTCGATAGCCTTAGGCGGCGTCTCACACTACGATTTTGTGAGGGAACTCAATAACGATGTCAGTAGTGTGCGCTTGTGCTCAACATCGTTAGTGAGGTGTCGCATGTATAGATAACGTTCAGGACGCAGCAGCGGTGTTCCATGCAGGTATCGCTCACACAACCTGCGACCGATGCTTGTCAATCATGTGAATAGGAGAAATCATAAAGGAGATCGTTATCACGGTGTCACACAGAACGATGCAGCAGATTGGATGATCGACATCGTGTGACATGGGGTCCGGTTCTCATCTGTATATAACGATCTGACCACTTATCGCTAGTCAGATCGACCTGTCAGACGCAATGATGTCGTAGGAGCAATGCCAAATCAGGCACTTTCCAGCAATATCTTTACATATATCGTAGCGTGTGACGCCCGCCTTAGGTAATCTGATACATTGTTTCCTCATCAGCTGCAGTCAGGAGGTTGAACACTGTAGGCCACGCCCCCTCCCCTATATGGTTATGTGGCTGTATTCAGTGTGAAGACAGATCTGACTGAGAACGAATACATGTCTGCTTTACACACAGTGTAGTGTGGACACATTCTGGAAGGTTTATGAAAGATTTTCAACCAGAATTTTGTAATAAAGTATATTTGAAAGTTTATTAAAATCACTTGCTCTACATTATTATTAAATAAAGATTTAAACTGTGGTTACATAATATACGTTATATAAAAGGAACTTTTGAGAAAAAGATGGGCCAATGTCGAGGTATAAAAAAAAAAAAAAAATTAATATTAATACATTCCAACTTTTATATATTCAGATCAAATATCAGATACAGGTAGCATCATCCTGAAGCGTTTCTGTTCACTGCAGACCATAGAGAGCCAAATAAACAGATTTATTCAAAATCTAAACTTTGCAAAGTTACGTACAGCAAAATCTGTCCACTGCGTTCCTAGAAATTATCATACTAAAAAAAAAAAAAAAAAATTACGATGTGTACGGCCGACCCAGGAACGACCATTTAACATGGGAGAGAATAGGGGATGTTGTACTTCACATCGTAGCTCATTCGATCCCAGATATCGTTTTGGCATCGTTCGTGCATCATATTGGACACTTATCGTTCGTGCGTTGTATAGTATATCGGGGACAACGCACGAACCACGTGACTTTTGGTCGGAGTTGGACACCGATATCGGGACGTGTAAAGTGGCCATTACTGGCTATTTCTTGTGGCCTTAATTCTCAGGTGTAACTTTTGTGACCACTCCTCTCCACTATCAGTAGTCATGTGTCATACTACCCGACTCCCTTAATAGATTTCCTTCCTAAATACCACTTTGGAAAAATAATTGTAGTGCTTTTCTGTTTGTGTCTATTCCCCTTTGTTTTATTAGCGTTCTCTTGTGTTGTATTAAGAGCGGTGAGTCTAGTGTACTAACAGGCCTCCTCACTAGCCAGGGTGAGCTCAGGGCAAGTGAAGGTGACAAGGGTGGGGTGGAAGGACCAGTTAAGGGACATCATGGAGTGTAGGGCTCCATGACATGCACACTAGGCATCCGTACGTCCCGGCGTGACAGTAAGTATATTATTTATCTTCAGTAACTATAGGTATTTGATGCCAGCATGGTTTCCCTCTGCTGATCGTAGCAATATTCATTCACTTATATAGCGCTATTAATTCCATAGCGCTTTACATCCTCCTCACTGTTCCATTTGAGGCTCACAATCTACATTCCTATCAGACTGTGGAGTCTGGGAGGAAACTTGAGAACTCTATATTGGAAAAAAGAAATATATTTGTGGGAATATTTTCTGTGCAATATAATGACGATACTTGAGCACGTGTCATTGAGTTGTATTTAATCGTAATCCATTGGTGGCATTTGTCCTTGTAGCACTTTACACCACCTCCTTGTTTGTGGTCCTTGTTGTGGATAATAAAAGAAAAAAAAATACATTTTTCTGATTATGCAAACTGGAGCATTTACTCAATTTGTATGTATAACTTTGGTCCTCCGTAGCTTCTGTGGCGGGGGACACAAATTGTGGTGTCCTACGTCCCATCTGATGGAATCTTCTCTATTAAATATTTTATATACCTGCATGAGGGGCCGGACATACTCCCGGCACAGGGGCCCATTAGTGCTTCTGTCCACCCCTGTATAGATCAATAATCTTTATTATGAGTTATGAGGGTGGTCTGTACTTCTGCTAGGGTCTACACTCCTGTTGGGGTTTGCTGATGGAGGTGGTCTATACTCATGTTGGGGTTTGCTGATGGAGGTGGTCTATACTCATGTTGGGGTCTGCTGATGGAGGTGGTCTATACTCATGTTGGGGTCTGCACTCCTGTTGGGGTCTGCTGATGGAGGTGGTCTGTACTCCTGTTGGGGTCTGCTGATGGAGGTGGTCTGCACTCCTGTTGGGGTCTGCTGATGGAGGTGGTCTGTACTCCTGTTGGGGTCTGCTGATGGAGGTGGTCTGCACTCCTGTTGGGGTCTGCTGATGGAGGTGGTCTATACTCCTGTTGGGGTCTGCACTCCTGTTGGGGTCTGCTCTCCTGTTGGGGTCTGCTGATGGAGGTGGTCTGCACTCCTGTTGGGGTCTGCACTCCTGTTGGGGTCTGCGCTCCTGTTGGGGTCTGCGCTCCTGTTGGGGTCTGCTGATGGAGGTGGTCTGTACTCATGTTGGGGGTCTGCACTCCTGTTGGGGTCTGCTGATGGAGGTGGTCTGTACTCCTGTTGGGGTCTGCTGATGGAGGTGGTCTGTACTCATGTTGGGGGTCTGCACTCCTGTTGGGGTCTGCTGATGGAGGTGGTCTGTACTCCTGTTGGGGTCTGCTGATGGAGGTGGTCTATACTCATGTTGGGGTCTGCACTCCTGTTGGGGTCTGCTCTCCTGTTGGGGTCTGCTGATGGAGGTGGTCTGTACTCATGTTGGGGGTCTGCTGATGAGGGTCTTATGCCCCTTTGCAATTTGTAATGTTGGGGCAGCCTCATCCTATCTGTCTGGAACATAAGTCTTAATTCTCCCCAGCAATCACTTTACAAAACTCAGCACGTGAGCTATACACAGACAAGTAAGGCTGCGTTCACACAAGGTGCATTTTCCATGTATTCCTGCATTTATGCGACGCTTCTGAGCTCTTGTGTAAATGCAGGAAAACACAACACTGGAAACGCCAGCAAAAGCTGGCACACGCCACTGTATAAATATACGTCCAATACATCACATGTGAATCCGGCCTGACATTTCACACAGCACACTGCAGATCACCGCACACAGTAGATCACCGCACTGCAGGTCACCACAGTGCACTGCAGATCACCGCACACTGCACTGCAGGTCATTGCACCACAGTGCACTACTGGTCACACCACACAGTAGATCATCGCACTGCAGGTCACCACAGTGCACTGCAGATCACCGCACACAGTAGATCACCGCACACAGTAGATCACCGCACACAGTAGATCACCGCACACTGCACTGCAGGTCATTGCACCACAGTGCACTACTGGTCACCCCACACAGCAGATCACCGCACTGCAGGTCACCACAGTGCACTGCAGATCACCGCACACAGTAGATCACCGCACACTGCACTGCAGGTCATTGCACCACAGTGCACTACTGGTCACACCACACAGTAGATCATCGCACTGCAAGTCACCACAGTGCACTGCAGATCACCGCACACAGTAGATCACCGCACACTGCACTGCAGGTCATTGCACCACAGTGCACTACTGGTCACCCCACACAGCAGATCACTGCACCGCATAGCACATGGTGCACCGCCCTGCAGGTCACTGCACACGGCACACCAAATTGCACAGCAGATCACCGTACACAGCACACCACATGTCACCACAAACAGCACACTACAGGTCACCACACCAAGACATACACCACACTGCAGGTCATTGCACCACACTGTACACTGCACACTACTGGTCACCACACTGCAGGTCATTGCACCACACTGTACACTGCACACTACTGGTCACCACACTGCAGGTCATTGCACCACACTGTACACTGCACACTACTGGTCACCACACTGCAGGTCATTGCACCACACTGTACACTGCACACCACTGGTCACCACACTGCAGGTCATTGCACCACACTGTACACTGCACACCACTGGTCACCACACTGCAGGTCATTGCACCACACTGTACACTGCACACCACTGGTCACCACACTGCAGGTCATTGCACCACACTGTACACTGCACACCACTGGTCACCACACTGCAGGTCATTGCACCACACTGTACACCACTGGTCACCACACTGCAGGTCATTGCACCACACTGTACACCACTGGTCACCACACTGCAGGTCATTGCACCACACTGTACACTGCACACCACTGGTCACCACACTGCAGGTCATTGCACCACACTGTACACTGCACACTACTGGTCACCACACTGCAGGTCATTGCACCACACTGTACACTGCACACTACTGGTCACCACACTGCAGGTCATTGCACCACAGTGCACTACTGGTCACACCACACAGTAGATCATCGCACTGCAAGTCACCACAGTGCACTGCAGATCACCGCACACAGTAGATCACCGCACACTGCACTGCAGGTCATTGACCACCACGTGCACTACTGGTCACCCCACACAGCAGATCACCGCACTGCAGGTCACCACAGTGCACTGCAGATCACCGCACACAGTAGATCACCGCACACTGCACTGCAGGTCATTGCACCACAGTGCACTACTGGTCACCCCACACAGCAGATCACTGCACCCGCATAGCACATGGTGCACCGCCCTGCAGGTCACTGCACACGGCACACCAAATTGCACAGCAGATCACCGTACACACAGCACACCACATGTCACCACAAACAGCACACTACAGGTCACCACACACAAGACATTACACCACACTGCAGGTCATTGCACCACACTGTACACTGCACACTACTGGTCACCACACTGCAGGTCATTGCACACACTGTACACGCACACACTGGTCACCACACTGCAGGTCATGCACACATGTACATCGCACACACTGGTCACCACACTGCAGGTCATTGCACCACACTGTACACAGCACACCACTGGTCACCACACTGCAGGTCATTGCACCACACTGTACACATGCACACCACTGGTCACCACACTGCAGGTCATTGCACCACACTGTACACTGCACACCATCTGGTCACCACACTGCAGGTCATTGCACCACACTGTACACTGCACACCACTGGTCACCACACTGCAGGTCATTGCACCACACTGTACACTGCACACCACTGGTCACCACACTGCAGGTCATTGCACCACACTGTACACTGCACACCACTGGTCACCACACTGCAGGTCATTGCACCACACTGTACACTGCACACCACTGGTCACCACACTGCAGGTCATTGCACCACACTGTATGCACACCACTGGTCACCACATGCAGGTCATTGCACCACACTGTACACTGCACACCACTGGTCACCACACTGCAGGTCATTGCACCACACTGTACACCACTGGTCACACACGCAGGTCATTGCACACATGTACCACCTGGTCACCACACTGCAGGTCATTGCACCACACTGTACACCACTGGTCACCACACTGCAGGTCATTGCACCACACTGTACACTGCACACCACTGGTCACCACCACATGCAGTCCACATTGCACCACACTGTACACCACTGGTCACCACACTGCAGGTCATTGCACCACACTGTACACTGCACACACTGGTCACCACACACTGCAGGTCATTGCACCACACTGTACACTGCACCACTGGTCACCACACTGCAGGTCATTGCACCACACTGTACACACACTTGGTCACCACACTGCAGGTCATTGCACCACACTGTCACTACCACTGGTCACCACACTGCAGGTCATTGCACCACACTGTACACTGCACACACTGGTCACCACACTGCAGGTCATTGCACCACACTGTACACTGCACACTACTGGTCACCACACTGCAGGTCATTGACACCACACTGTACACCACACTAGGTCACGCAACACTGCAGGTCATTGCACCACAGTGCACTACGGGTCACACCACACTGCAGGTATGCACCACACGACACTGCACAGTCACCACAGTGAAACTGCATGACACCGCACACGTAGATCACAGCACACTGCACGCAGGTCATTGCACCACAGTGCACTACTGCAAGTCACCACAGTGCACTGCAGATCACCGCACACAGTAGATCACCGCACACTGCACTGCAGGTCATTGCACCACAGTGCACTACTGGTCACCCCACACAGCAGATCACCGCACTGCAGGTCACCACAGTGCACTGCAGATCACCGCACACAGTAGATCACCGCACACTGCACTGCAGGTCATTGCACCACAGTGCACTACTGGTCACCCCACACAGCAGATCACTGCACCGCATAGCACATGGTGCACCGCCCTGCAGGTCACTGCACACGGCACACCAAATTGCACAGCAGATCACCGTACACAGCACACCACATGTCACCACAAACAGCACACTACAGGTCACCACACCAAGACATACACCACACTGCAGGTCATTGCACACACTGTACACTGCACACCACTGGTCACCACACTGCAGGTCATTGCACCACACTGTACACAGCACACCACTGGTCACCACATGCAGGTCATTGCACCACACTGTACACAGCACACCACTGGTCACCACACTGCAGGTCATTGCACCACACTGTACACAGCACACCACTGGTCACCACACTGCAGGTCATTGCACCACACTGTACACAGCACACCACTGGTCACACACACTGCAGTCATTGCACCACACTGTACACAGCACACACACTGGTCACCACACACTGCAGGTCATTGCACCACACTGTACACTGCACACCACTGGTCACCACACTGCAGGTCATTGCACCACACTGTACACATGCACACCACTGGTCACCAACACTGCAGAGTCATTGCACCACACTGTACACCACTGGTCACCACACTGCAGGTCATTGCACCACACTGTACACCACTGGTCACCACACTATCTTTCAGAACCCGGTCCATGGTGCACCACACTGTAACACCACTGGTCACCACACTGCAGGTCATTGCACCACACTGTACACTGCACACCACTGGTCACACCACACTGCAGGTCATTGCACCACACTGTACACCACTGGTCACCACACTGCAGGTCATTGCACCACACGTACACTGCACACCACTGGTCACCACACTGCAGGTCATTGCACCACACTGTACACCACTGGTCACCACACTGCAGGTCATTGCACCACACTGTACACTGCACACTACTGGTCACCACACTGCAGGTCATTGCACCACACTGTACACCACTGGTCACCACACTGCAGGTCATTGCACCACACTGTACACTGCACACCACTGGTCACCACACTGCAGGTCATTGCACCACACTGTACACTGCACACTACTGGTCACCACACTGCAGGTCATTGCACCACACTGTACACTGCACACTACTGGTCACCACACTGCAGGTCATTGCACCACAGTGCACTACTGGTCACACCACACAGTAGATCATCGCACTGCAAGTCACCACAGTGCACTGCAGATCACCGCACACAGTAGATCACCGCACACTGCACTGCAGGTCATTGCACCACAGTGCACTACTGGTCACCCCACACAGCAGATCACCGCACTGCAGGTCACCACAGTGCACTGCAGATCACCGCACACAGTAGATCACCGCACACTGCACTGCAGGTCATTGCACCACAGTGCACTACTGGTCACCCCACACAGCAGATCACTGCACCGCATAGCACATGGTGCACCGCCCTGCAGGTCACTGCACACGGCACACCAAATTGCACAGCAGATCACCGTACACAGCACACCACATGTCACCACAAACAGCACACTACAGGTCACCACACCAAGACATACACCACACTGCAGGTCATTGCACCACACTGTACACTGCACACCACTGGTCACCACACTGCAGGTCATTGCACCACACTGTACACAGCACACCACTGGTCACCACACTGCAGGTCATTGCACCACACTGTACACAGCACACCACTGGTCACCACACTGCAGGTCATTGCACCACACTGTACACAGCACACCACTGGTCACCACACTGCAGGTCATTGCACCACACTGTACACAGCACACCACTGGTCACCACACTGCACTACACACAGTGTACTTAAAGTCACCACACACACAAACTGCCTGTTACTTATCACAGCACACAGAGCACTACAATCACAGCACAGCACAGTGGTCACCGCCCACATACAGCAGCCGGAGGTCGCTGACACACCACGTGACCACTCACCTGGGACCCCACACTTGAACCTCCAAGGACAACCCAGAGAACAGTACTGCGCATGCGCCATTCTTCTTAAAGCGGCAATCACCAGAGGCGTGCGCGTTAAAGTAGGCAACAGAGGCTGCACCACGTGGCGGTGTCCGCTGTGCTGTAGGTGCGTAATCAGCGTAGACTAATATTTCTCCTGTAGAAGTTCTGCTATCAGGCACAGTTCACACACATTGTAATAACTGCTTACCGGAAAATTTGCTTACTTTCATGAAAGCTGCCACTAGAGGGCGCTGTCTGCCGCCGTGTATACAGCACGTTTGGACTGGACGACAGCTGAAGAGCTGAGCGCCCCCCAGTGGCGACTGCGGGCAGTACGGCTCTGCTGAGTTTAAGTTGTTTTTTTTTGTTTCTACATAGTATTCAGTGAGTTATAGAGGGTTTGTGTTTTTTTTGTAGCAAAATCACTTACATAATACCCTTTATATATTTAAATACATTTGTTTGGAAAAATGAAAATAAAAAGAATATAAATCTGTAAGTGTGAGGACTGAACCAAAGTCTGAAAGACTCTTCATGTACAGAGGTCAGTGTTTACAAGGTTTCTTCATATGTGGATTTTTCAGACTCAAAATAACCAGCAAGAAACTCTGTACAACCAGAGGGGGCGTTATACAATTTGTATCATCTTTAAATACATTTTTCTGGGACACAGAGCTGAACATGGAGGATGGCACATCCACTACTCGCCTGAGGTAAAAACTCACCAAATACACACTGTGTGTACGAGGCCTTACAGATACTGAGGGAAAAACTCACCAAATACACAACATGTGCACGAGGCCTTACAGATACTGAGGTAAAAACTCACCAAATACACAACGTGTGCACGAGACCTTACAAATACTGAGGTAAAAAACTCACCAAATACACAACGTGTGCACGAGGCCTTACATATACTGAGGTAAAAAACATCAAATACACAACGTGTGCATGAGGCCTTACAAATACTGAGGTAAAAACTCACCAAATACACAACGTGTGCACGAGGCCTTACAGATACTGAGGTAAAAACTCACCAAATACACAACGTGTGCACGAGGCCTTACAGATACTGAGGTAAAAACTCACCAAATACACAACGTGTGCACGAGGCCTTACAGATACTGAGGTAAAAAATCACCAAATGCACAACGTGTGCACGAGGCCTTACAGATACTGAGGTAAAAACTCACCAAATACACAACGTGTGCACGTGGCCTTACATATACTGAGGTAAAAACTCACCAAATACACAACGTGTGCACGAGGCCTTACAGATACTGAGGTAAAAACTCACCAAATACACAACGTGTGCACGAGGCCTTACAGATACTGAGGTAAAAAACACCAAATACACAACGTGTGCACGAGGCCTTACAGATACTGAGGTAAAAACTCACCAAATACACAATGTGTGCACGAGGGCTTACAGATACTGAGGTAAAAACTCACCAAATACACAACGTGTGCACGAGGCCTTACAAATACTGAGGTAAAAACTCACCAAATACACAACGTGTGCACGAGGCCTTACAAATACTGAGGTAAAAACTCACCAAATACACAACGTGTGCACGAGGCCTTACAGATACTGAGGTAAAAACTCACCAAATACACAACGTGTGCACGAGGCCTTACAGATACTGAGGTAAAAACTCACCAAATACACAACGTGTGCACGTGGCCTTACATATACTGAGGTAAAAACTCACCAAATACACAACGTGTGCACGAGGCCTTACAGATACTGAGGTAAAAACTCACCAAATACACAACGTGTGCACGAGGCCTTACAGATACTGAGGTAAAAAAACACCAAATACACAACATGTGCACGAGGCCTTACAAATACTGAGGTAAAAACTCACCAAATACACAATGTGTGCACGAGGCCTTACAAATACTGAGGTAAAAACTCACCAAATACACAACGTGTGCACGAGGCCTTACAAATACTGAGGTAAAAACTCACCAAATACACAACGTGTGCACGAGGCCTTACATATACTGAGGTAAAAACTCACCAAATACACAACGTGTGCACGAGGCCTTACAAATACTGAGGTAAAAACTCACCAAATACACAACGTGTGCACGAGGCCTTACAAATACTGAGGTAAAAACTCACCAAATACACAACAGTGTGCACGAGGCCTTACAAGATACTGAGGTAAAAACCACCAAATACACAACGTGTGCACGAGGCCTTACAAATACTGAGGTAAAAACTCACCAAATACACAACGTGTGCACGAGGCCTTACAGATACTGAGGTAAAAAACTCACACAAATACACAACGTGTGCACGAGGCCTTACAAATACTGAGGTAAAAACTCACCAAATACACAACGTGTGCACGAGGCCTTACAGATACTGAGGTAAAAACTCACCAAATACACAACGTGTGCACGAGGCCTTACAGAGACTGAGGTAAAAACTCACCAAATACACAACGTGTGCACGAGGCCTTACAGATACTGAGGTAAAAACTCACCAAATACACAACGTGTGCACGAGGCCTTACAGATACTGAGGTAAAAAACTCCCAAATACACAACGTGTGCACGAGGCCTTACAGATACTGAGGTAAAAACTCACCAAATACACAACGTGTGCACGAGGCCTTACAGATACTGAGGTAAAAAACTCACCAAATACACAACGTGTGCACGAGGCCTTACAGATACTGAGGTAAAAACTCACCAAATACACAACGTGTGCACGAGGCCTTACAGAATACTGAGGTAAAAAAATCACCAAATACACAACGTGTGCACGAGGCCTTACAAATACTGAGGTAAAAACTCACCAAATACACAACATGTGCACGAGGCCTTACAAATACTGAGGTAAAAAATCACCAAATACACAACAGTGTGCACGAGGCCTTACAAATACTGAGGTAAAAACTCACCAAATACACAACATGTGCACGAGGCCTTACAAATACTGAGGTAAAAACTCACCAAATACACAACGTGTGCACGAGGCCTTACTAGTGAGTGTAAAAACTCACCAAATTATCACAATGTTGACAAGCCCTTCGTCTGAGTGTAAAATACTCACCAAAGTACCATTTGTCGGGCCTAGGGTGGTACAACATGAGCCAATCATGTTCCAATTTCCTGAACCAAGATTTGGTTCAGGAATTGGACAATGATTTGTGGTGTGAACACAACAATTACCAGATTTGGAAAAATGGTCAGAGATATACAAATGTGTGTGACACCCGCCTTACAGATACTGAGGTAAAAACTCACCAAATACACAACGTGTGCACGAGGCCTTACAGATACTGAGGTAAAAACTCCAATAACACTGTGCACAGGCCTTACAGATATGAGTAAAACTCCAAATACACAACGTGTGCACGAGGCCTTACAGATACTGAGGTAAAAACTCACCAAATACACAACGTGTGCACGAGGCCTTACAGATACTGAGGTAAAAAACTCCCCAAATACACAACGTGTGCACGAGGCCTTACAGATACTGAGGTAAAAACTCACCAAATACACAACGTGTGCACGAGGCCTTACAGATACTGAGGTAAAAAACTCACCAAATACACAACGTGTGCACGAGGCCTTACAAATACTGAGGTAAAAAACTCACCAAATACACAACGTGTGCACGAGGCCTTACAAATACTGAGGTAAAAAACTCACCAAATATACGTGTGCACGAGGTCTTACAAGTACTGAGGTAAAAACTCACCAAATACACAACGTGTGCATGAGGCCTTACAGATGCTGAGGTAAAAACTCACCAAATACACATGTGCATGAGGCCTTACATATACTGAGGTAAAAACTCACCAAATACACAACATGTGCACGAGGCCTTACAGATACTGAGGTAAAAACTCACCAAATACACAACGTGTACACGAGGCCTTACAGATACTGAGGTAAAACTCACCAAATACACAACGTGTGCACGAGGCCTTACAGATACTGAGGTAAAAACTCACCAAATACACAACGTGCGCGCGAGGCCTTACAGATACTGAGGTATAAACACACCAAATACACAACGTGTGCACGTGGCCTTACATATACTGAGGTAAAAACTCACCAAATACACAACGTGTGCACGAGGCCTTACAAATACTGAGGTAAAAACTCACCAAATACACAACGTGTGCACGTGGCCTTACATATACTGAGGTAAAAACTCAAATACACAACGTGTGCACAAGGCCTTACAAATACTGAGGTAAAAACTCACCAAATACATAACGTGTGCACGAGGCCTTACAAATACCGAGGTAAAAACTCCCCAAATACACAACGTGTGCACGAGGCCTTACAGATACTGAGGTAAACACTCACCAAATACACAACATGTGCACGAGGCCATAGGGTATGTGCTCACGGTCCGGAGGAGCTGCGTGTTGGACGCAGTTTCTCCGGACCTGAGTGAAGCCACAGGTGCCCTCAGGGAGACCGCAGCAGCCCTGTACTCACCATGTGCGGTGGGTGCAGGGCGGCTTCTCTCTGCAGTCACCCGATGGCAGCCGCTTCCGACTCCGCAGCATGAAATAAACATGCTGCGGAGGAGCGGACTGCCGGCAACCCGCACCGCAGCTCCAAACACGCTGCGGGCGGGTTAAGCATAGTGAGGATGGGATTTCTTACAATCCCATCCACTATGCTTATACTGTACTATGCAGCGTTTTGGACGCAGCGGCAAGACGCTGCATCCAAAACGCTGCGTATACTGACCGTGAGCACACACCCTTACAGATACTGAGGTAAAAAACTCACCAAATACACAACGTGTGCACGAGGCCTTACAGATACTGAGGTAAAAACTCACCAAATACACAACGTGTGCACAAGGCCTTACAAATACTGAGGTAAAAAACTCTCCAAATACACAACGTGTGCACGAGGCCTTACAGATACTTTTTTTTTTTTTCAGAAAATGTTTATTTGAATGTTTTCAAAACAAAGAAAACCTAGATATCACTCTATACCAATAACATCCAAAATTAACAGAAAACTAGAGTGACAAGTCCCCTTGTCGGGGGAAGTTACAAGTACATAAATAAGAAAAAGTGGAACAAGTAATGTTAAGTCGATAGGTGTATAAATCTCTCAGCGGAAGATATTCAATGTCGTCCCCTATTAATCTATAGGAGAGAGAATCACGATGTAGTATTCCATTCCAGAGAAAGGTCCAGAATAGAGTGAAGGTGTAAGAGAAAAAAAAAAAAAAAGAAGATAGAAGAAGAAGATTTACAGAAGAGAAGTAGAAAAGAGGGAGATAGATTCCAGTCAGAGTAGGGGGGAAGCGGGGAAGAAGGGGAAAGGACAGAGACCCTTCCCAATGTCCAGTCTAGCTGTGGGAGTTTTGTAGGTGACGGGTCAACACGGGCCCATCACGAAAGTACCACCAGGGGGTCCACAGTTTTTGATGTTTATCCCATGTCTCGTTATCTTGGGCCATCAGGGATTCGATCCTGCATATTCTGTCCATCTCTCCCACCCACTCCCCCAGGGAGGGTGCGGTCGCTGATCTCCAATGCCTCGGAATTAAGACTCTAGCTGCCATGAGGCAGAAGCGGAGGAGACCCCGCTTGACCAGGGAGAGGGGACCCGGCACCAATGACAGTAGCGCGATCTTGGGCGAGGGAGCCAGGCGGGTGCCAGAAATGGATTCATAGGCAGAAAATACCTCGACCCAAAAGGCCTGTAATGGCCTACAGTCCCACCATATGTGTAGCATGGTGCCGACTTCTTCGCCGCATCTCCAGCACAGGTTAGAGATTGAGGGAAACATCCTGTGAAGGAGCGCCGGGCACCTGTACCACCTGGTCAAGATCTTATAGTTCGTTTCCTGAAAGCTGCAGGAGATTGACATCTTGTGAGTTAACGTGAAGATTTTTGTCCGGTCAGAATCTGAGAGATCTATCTGGAGATCTCTCTGCCAGGCGTCAAGGAAGCGAGGCACAGCCGGGGGGTCGGCCTCTAAAATCACGTCATTCATAATGGATATTACATGAGTTGGAGATTCTGGAAGGAGCAGTATAGCCTCCAGTCTCGAGGGCGGTCTAGTGCTCAAAGGCTGTAGGTAGGATTTCAATTGGGAAGCTTCCAACCAGGACACCGGCCCCTCCCCCCGTCCCCCCGAGGCGTCTCCCCGCGAGAGCCGTCCCATCGCCTGAGCCAGGCAAGGCTCCTCGGCCGCCCTCCATCCCAGAAATGTTCGTCTCCCAACCGCTGGGGGAAATTCTGGATTGTCAAAGAGAGGACCCAGTGTGGACGGGAGGTTAATCAGGGGATTCCTCCCCTTCCAGGCATCCCAGAAGCCCAGGGCGACTTGCGTAAGGGAGGGAAATTGCGTAATCGGAGGTCTATGGCGGGGCCGTATCCACGGTAACCACCGTAGGGGGGAGGGCGAAAGTAAATCTTCCACATACACCCACTGTTTGTGCTGCGAGTTAAACCTCCAATCGACAATTCTGGACAATAGTACAGAGTGGTAATAGCGCTGGAAGTCCGGGAGCCCTGCCCCTCCTCTCAGTTTCGGGTTTGTCAGGGTCGAGAAGCGAACCCTTGGCCTTCTGGATCCCCAAACAAATCTACGCAGGGCGTCGTTTAGACGTCGGAAAAACTGAGCTGGGATGTCGATAGGAACAGTTTGGAATAAATAAAGGAATTTGGGCAGAATGTCCATCTTAATGGCGTTTATGCGGCCTAGCCACGATAGCTGAGTTTTATCAAATCTTTTTAATTCTGTTAGTGTTTTGTGCAGGAGTGGAGTATAATTATGAGAGAAAAGATCCTCGAGATTTCCAGTGAGAATGACGCCCAAGTATCTCAGCCCCTTATCCACCCACCGGAATGAGAAGGAAGCTTTAAGTTGCTGAACCAGGGAGTCAGGTAGAGCCTTACAGATACTGAGGTAAAAAACTCTCCAAATACACAACGTGTGCACGAGGCCTTACAAATACTGAGGTAAAAACTCACCAAATAAACAACGTGTGCACGAGGCCTTACAGATACTGAGGTATAAACTCTCCAAATACACTACGTGTGCACGAGGCCTTACAGATACTGAGGTAAAAACTCACCAAATACACAACGTGTGCACGTGGCCTTACATATACTGAGGTAAAAACTCAAATACACAACGTGTGCACGAGGCCTTACAGATACTGAGGTAAAAACTCACCAAATACACAACATGTGCACGAGGCCTTACAGATACTGAGGTAAACACTCACCAAATACACAGCATGTGCACGAGGCCATAGGGTATGTGCTCACGGTCCGGAGGAGCTGCGTGTTGGACGCAGCTTCTCCGGACCTGAGTGAAGCCACAGGTGCCCTCAGGGAGACCGCAGCAGCCCTGTACTCACCATGTGCGGTGGGTGAAGGGCGGCTTCTCTCTGCAGTCACCCGATGGCAGCTGCTTCCGACTCCGCAGCATGAAATAAACATGCTGCGGAGGAGCGGACTGCCGGCAACCCGCACCGCAGCTCCAAACACGCTGTGGGCGGGTTAAGCATAGTGAGGATGGGATTTCTTACAATCCCATCCACTATGCTTATACTGTACTATGCAGCGTTTTGGACGCAGCGGCAAGACGCTGCATCCAAAACGCTGCGTATACTGACCGTGAGCACACACCCTTACAGATACCGAGGTAAAAACTCCCCAAATACACAACATGTGCACGAGGCCTTACAGATACTGAGGTAAACACTCACCAAATACACAACATGTGCACGAGGCCATAGGGTATGTGCTCACGGTCCGGAGGAGCTGCGTGTTGGACGCAGCTTCTCCGGACCTGAGTGAAGCCACAGGTGCCCTCAGGGAGACCGCAGCAGCCCTGTACTCACCATGTGCGGTGGGTGCAGGGCGGCTTCTCTCTGCAGTCACCCGATGGCAGCCGCTTCCAAATACACAACGTGTGCACGAGGCCTTACAGATACTGAGGTAAAAACTCACCAAATACACAACGTGTGCACGAGGCCTTACAAATACTGAGGTAAAAACTCACCAAATACACAATGTGTGCACGAGGCCTTACATATACTGAGATATAAACTCACCAAATACACAACATGTGCACGAGGCCTTACAGATACTGAGGTAAAAACTCACCAAATACACAACGTGTACACGAGGCCTTACAGATACTGAGGTAAAACTCACCAAATACACAACGTGTGCACGAGGCCTTACAGATACTGAGGTAAAAACTCACCAAATACACAACGTGCGCGCGAGGCCTTACAGATACTGAGGTATAAACACACCAAATACACAACGTGTGCACGTGGCCTTACATATACTGAGGTAAAAACTCACCAAATACACAACGTGTGCACGAGGCCTTACAAATACTGAGGTAAAAACTCACCAAATACACAACGTGTGCACGTGGCCTTACATATACTGAGGTAAAAACTCAAATACACAACGTGTGCACAAGGCCTTACAAATACTGAGGTAAAAACTCACCAAATACATAACGTGTGCACGAGGCCTTACAAATACCGAGGTAAAAACTCCCCAAATACACAACGTGTGCACGAGGCCTTACAGATACTGAGGTAAACACTCACCAAATACACAACATGTGCACGAGGCCATAGGGTATGTGCTCATGGTCCGGAGGAGCTGCGTGTTGGACGCAGTTTCTCCGGACCTGAGTGAAGCCACAGGTGCCCTCAGGGAGACCGCAGCAGCCCTGTACTCACCATGTGCGGTGGGTGCAGGGCGGCTTCTCTCTGCAGTCACCCGATGGCAGCCGCTTCCGACTCCGCAGCATGAAATAAACATGCTGCGGAGGAGCGGACTGCCGGCAACCCGCACCGCAGCTCCAAACACGCTGCGGGCGGGTTAAGCATAGTGAGGATGGGATTTCTTACAATCCCATCCACTATGCTTATACTGTACTATGCAGCGTTTTGGACGCAGCGGCAAGACGCTGCATCCAAAACGCTGCGTATACTGACCGTGAGCACACACCCTTACAGATACTGAGGTAAAAAACTCACCAAATACACAACGTGTGCACGAGGCCTTACAGATACTGAGGTAAAAACTCATCAAATACACAACGTGTGCACAAGGCCTTACAAATACTGAGGTAAAAAACTCTCCAAATACACAACGTGTGCACGAGGCCTTACAGATACTGAGGTAAAAAACTCTCCAAATACACAACGTGTGCACGAGGCCTTACAAATACTGAGGTAAAAACTCACCAAATAAACAACGTGTGCACGAGGCCTTACAGATACTGAGGTATAAACTCTCCAAATACACTACGTGTGCACGAGGCCTTACAGATACTGAGGTAAAAACTCACCAAATACACAACGTGTGCACGTGGCCTTACATATACTGAGGTAAAAACTCAAATACACAACGTGTGCACGAGGCCTTACAGATACTGAGGTAAAAACTCACCAAATACACAACATGTGCACGAGGCCTTACAGATACTGAGGTAAAAACTCACCAAATACACAACGTGTGCACGAGGCCTTACAGATACTGAGGTAAACACTCACCAAATACACAGCATGTGCACGAGGCCATAGGGTATGTGCTCACGGTCCGGAGGAGCTGCGTGTTGGACGCAGCTTCTCCGGACCTGAGTGAAGCCACAGGTGCCCTCAGGGAGACCGCAGCAGCCCTGTACTCACCATGTGCGGTGGGTGAAGGGCGGCTTCTCTCTGCAGTCACCCGATGGCAGCTGCTTCCGACTCCGCAGCATGAAATAAACATGCTGCGGAGGAGCGGACTGCCGGCAACCCGCACCGCAGCTCCAAACACGCTGTGGGCGGGTTAAGCATAGTGAGGATGGGATTTCTTACAATCCCATCCACTATGCTTATACTGTACTATGCAGCGTTTTGGACGCAGCGGCAAGACGCTGCATCCAAAACGCTGCGTATACTGACCGTGAGCACACACCCTTACAGATACCGAGGTAAAAACTCCCCAAATACACAACATGTGCACGAGGCCTTACAGATACTGAGGTAAACACTCACCAAATACACAACATGTGCACGAGGCCATAGGGTATGTGCTCACGGTCCGGAGGAGCTGCGTGTTGGACGCAGCTTCTCCGGACCTGAGTGAAGCCACAGGTGCCCTCAGGGAGACCGCAGCAGCCCTGTACTCACCATGTGCGGTGGGTGCAGGGCGGCTTCTCTCTGCAGTCACCCGATGGCAGCCGCTTCCAAATACACAACGTGTGCACGAGGCCTTACAGATACTGAGGTAAAAACTCACCAAATACACAACGTGTGCACGAGGCCTTACAAATACTGAGGTAAAAACTCACCAAATACACAATGTGTGCACGAGGCCTTACATATACTGAGATATAAACTCACCAAATACCACAACATGTGCACGAGGCCTTACAGATACTGAGGTAAAAACTCACCAAATACACAACATGTGCACGAGGCCTTACAAATACTGAGGTAAAAACTCACCAAATACACAATGTGTGCACGAGGCCTTGCAAACTCTGAAAGTACCGTTACACCTGAAGACATAGCCGGCGCTTTCGCAGGCAATGCAGGGGAGTGGCCTATCGGCAGCGACATCTCCGGCGAGATCCCCCGTGTGACGCGGCGATTTTTCACCGAAAAATCGGCTGAGAGTGGTCGTTTGTGAAACCAGGCGACCACTCTCATGCGATGTGTAAGCATCGCCCCGTGTAACATCGCGATTGGTGATGTTACAGGCGATGGAAGCCATAGGCTCCCATGTTACAGGATCACTGCTGGGGTTTCTAGACACCCCACCAGCGATGTCGCCTGAAACATCGCCACAGCCTCACCGCCGGAGATATCATGAAACAGCGACGCTGGCGGGGTGCCAAAAACGTGTGCGCTCCCGTTCATTGCCTGCGATATCTCCGGTGATGTCTCCAGGTGTAACGGTATCTTGAGATCTGAATTTCCACAGAATCAGTGCAGGGTTTAGCAGCATCTCCTGTAAACTATAATACATTCATTTCTTATTAACAGCTTAGAAAACCTGCAAGGTTGTTAACAAATTGGCTGCGCGGAAACACTGGCAGAGCTGATTAGATTTTTCCCCTGACTAAATCACACTGTTCCTGGTGACACCTCAAAATTCACCATAGAAACAGCCGTTATGTCATGACCGGAGAAGAGCGGCCTCCTGCGGGCTTCTCTAATACTTCATTATGAAAAGAAAATTACCCGTTAATGTAGTTATTTAATCGAGGGGGTTTTTATTGTTATTTTTTTCTGAATACAACTTCTATTATACAGACTTTGTTTTTCAGCCACTGAGATAAGGTCTTAAAGGGTCTGTCCGAGTGTAAAATAAAAAGGAAAGCACCTGTAAGGAGCAATAACTGAATGTATGGAAAATAACACCATAAGGCCTCGTGCACATGTTGTGTATTTGGTGAGTTTTTACCTCAGTATCTGTAAGGCCTCGTGCACACGGTGTGTATTTGGTGTTTTTTTACCTCAGTATCTGTAAGGCCTCGTGCACACGTTGTGTATTTGGTGAGTTTTTACCTCAGTATCAGTAAGGCCTCGTGCACACGTTGTGTATTTGGTGAGTTTTTACCTCAGTATCTGTAAGGCCTCGTGCACACGTTGTGTATTTGGTGAGTTTTTACCTCAGTATCTGTAAGGCCTCGTGCACACGTTGTGTATTTGGTGAGTTTTTTACCTCAGTATCTGTAAGGCCTCGTGCACACGTTGTATATTTGGTGAGTTTTTTACCTCAGTATTTGTAAGGCCTCGTGCACACGTTGTGTATTTGGTGAGTTTTTACCTCAGTATTTGTAAGGCCTCGTGCACACGTTGTGTATTTGGTGAGTTTTTACCTCAGTATCTGTAAGGCCTCGTGCACACGTTGTGTATTTGGTGTTTTTTACCTCAGTATCTCTAATGGTGGGTTTACACACACCAATCATTGTATCCAATCTCTGAACCAATCTCTGGTTGCAGTGAAATCATGGACAGATTGCTCCATGTTGTACACAGCCACAAAATGGAACTATGTGTCCATGATTTCACTGCAACCAGAGATTGGTTCAGAGATTGGATACAATGATTGGTGTGTGTAAACCCACCATCAGGCCTCGTGCACACGTTGTGTATTTGGTGAGTTTTTACCTCAGTATCTGTAAGGCCTCGTGCACACGTTGTGTATTTGGTGAGTTTTTACCTCAGTATCTGTAAGGCCTCGTGCGCACGTTGTGTATTTGGTGAGTTTTTACCTCAGTATCTGTAAGACCTCGTGCGCATGTTGTGTATTTGGTGAGTTTTTACCTCAGTATTTGTAAGGTCTCGTGCACACGTTGTGTATTTGGTGAGTTTTAACCTCAGTATCTGTAAAGGCCCTGTTACACAGCACGATATCTTTAACGATATCGCTCAAATGTCACAAGTTTGGAGTCAAATGACATTGTCAGGACGTCTTTGCGTGTATATGTACCGTCACACGCTTCAACGTTGAAATAATGTCGGCAATGATCTCGGGTGCGCGCGGTCATTGCCAACATTGTTGATGAGATGTCCCACGTATGGATATCGTGGACAACTCAGCAACGATGTTGTGAGCAGGGATTATTTGCAAGTACCGCGAACGATCCCTGCTCACTGCTGTGAATGGGCGAAGTCGGCCATAACATCGCTATTGCATACCTCCCAACTTTTGAAGAATAGAAAAAGGGACAAAAGATGTGGCGCGCTTAGCGCGCCACGCAAATTTTAGTCACGCCCCCAACCACGCCCAAGTCAAACCCATTTACAAGTGACAGACATTCAACAGATGCCCAAGACTGTTAATTATTAATATTAATCTTTTGATTATGACATTTTTTTCCTTTTCCAATTCATTTGATGGGCTTTAGTGCGGTTTTGTGCTGAAAGCACAGACTATGGGCTGCCTCATCATACAATGCAGCAGGACGGCTGAGACTAGTGCCTGCCCTGCATCAGTGTTCAGTTTATAGCCAGGGCTGTGCAGTCAGTAAGGGCCCTTTCACATCTAGTGCAAGTGCAAGTGCAGGTGCTATCAGAGGCAAGTGCATAAATGCAGAGCTCTTGCGCTCATGCCGACATTACCTCCTATGGACGAGCGCAGCCGACCGCTGGAGCCCGGAACCTGGAAGCGAAAGTGTGATAGGGCCGGTGTAACAGCGCATGCGCTAGTCCAGCCGCACCCGGAAATGCGTAATGTGACGTTTCCGGGTGCGTCTGGACAAGAGCATGAAATTCAGCTGTTAATACCTGGTCTATAGGGCATCACTTATTTTTCTTTAACTGTTTAAACGGGTTATCTACGAACTTTGAGTTTTTCTTCTAATGGAGCTAAGAACGTACTGGCAGGTCGATGCTAAGTATCTGCCCGGCGCCGGCTCAGGGTGATCTCCGATGTCTCCTACCACGATTCAGCTGCTCCACGTCACCGAGCATCTCTTCCTTTCTGCTCTGTTGACAGGACGTCACTGGCAACAACATACTGCCTGACAGTCGGCTCTCCACAGCAGTCTGCTAACAAAGCAGAAGAGAATCTCTGTGTGACTGCAGGCTTGAGAATTCTGACATCGCACACACTGTACGCTGTAAGGATTCTCCAGTGTTAGAGCCGGGAATTGCAGTCACGTGGCCATGAGTGTGGCACACTCCTGGCCAGAGCATAAACACAGGTGCACCTACACACATACACCCATGTACACCATCACAAATACATCACGCACACCCAGGCATACCATTACACGTACATCACACACAGGCATATCATCATACATACATTAAACACCCAGGTGCACCATCACATATACATATACAGACACATCCAGGCTTAATATCAACACACATACCTTCACACTTACACACATCACTCTTGCACACACCACATGCAACATTCACACACACACCCGACGCATCACTGACTCATCACTCACATACACCACATGCATGAATCACACAGCCCCACGTATCACACACATTACACGCATCTCTTTAACTGATGCATCACTCACGCACACCCCACGCATCACTCACACACCACACACATCAAATATGCATCACTCACACACCACACACATTACACGAATCTCTCTAACTGATGCATCACTCACTCACACATCACTCTCACACACCACACACATCATTCACACACACACCACTCACACACAACCCACGCATCACTTACACATCACACATTCATCACTCACACACCACACACATTACATGCATCTCTCTAACTGATGCATCACTCAGATACACCCCATGCATCATTTACACACCGCAAGCATCTCACACACACACACATCACTCTCACACACCTCACGCATCACTCTCACACCACATGCATGACTCATACACTGCATGCATCACACACATCACTCACAAACCACAAGCATCACTCTCTCAGCACATGCATGACTCACACACACCCCACGCATTTCTCTAACACACGTTGTGTATTTGGTGAGTGTTTACCTCAGTATTTATCTGGCCACGTGCACAAGTTGTGTATTTGGTGAGTTTTTTATCTCAGTATTTGTAAGACAAAACCAGTGGTGCCCATGTTTCTACTATACCATAATCCTGCATATAGTATAATGTACCTCCCACAGTGCTCCATATAGTATAATGCACCTCCCACAGTCCTCCATATATTATAATGCACCCCTATAGTCCTCCATATAGTATAATTCCCCCCCATAGTTCTCCATATAGTATAATTCCCCCCCATAGTCCTCCATATAGTATTATTCCCCCCCATAATCTTCCATATAGTATATTCCCCCCCCATAGTCCTCCATATCATATAATTCAACACCCATAGTCCTTTTTATATTATATTTTATGATGTATCCCCCATAATCCTTCCACCGTGTACTCACTGAAAAAAAAATATATGCTGACCTCTTCTCTTTCCTCTGCTGCTCCAGTCTCCATGCAAGTGTCCTGCAGCTCTGCACATCTCGGCACAGCAGGCGCTCAGTAGTGATGTCATTGCAGCAGCTGCGGTGAGATCTCAGATGCCGAAAGAGAATGATGGAGGAGAGTGTGAAGTGCTCCCTCCTCCATCAGTGATGCCAATACAATTGAAAGTGCGAGATTATGGGGGGGTTAGGGGCCAGCGCTGGCACCAGGCCCCGCTGACTCACAGGCCTTACACCAGTATGCTACTAACTTTACAGTGCGTATGAGAAAGATTTGAAATTTGTTAAGGTTTTCTTTAATTTCTGAAGAGGATTTGAAAAACAACATGATGAAAAGAGAAAGTGCATGTCATTCTTTGAAACTGATGGTATCCAGAACTGGACACAGTATCCAGCAGGGGCGGAACTACACTGGTGCAGCTGGTGCAGCTGCACCAGGGCCCCGACCGGCTGGGGGCCCCTTCAAGCCTGGAGGGGGGCCCCCAGCCGACCCCCACAAGCCGCCGCCAGAGGAGAGGAGGGTCAGGCAAGGGAAGCAGAGAGCTTCCTGCTTCCTCTGCCTGATCCCGCCCCTCCTCTCCTCTGCTCCTCCGGCTCCTAGAACACTTCCGCGCGGCTCCCAGGTAGGAGAGCATCGCGCCTGCGGCTCAGTGCGGCCCCCAGCGGCACCCTCCCCCCCCTTTCCGGGCCACGCCGACGGCCAGCGGAACCCCTCCCCCCCGGGCCGCGCCGACGGCCAGTAGCCCCGCCCCCTGGGCCGCGCCGACGGCCAGTAGCCCCGCCCCCCCGGTCCTCTCCTGCACCAGGGCCTCCGGCGGTGACGGTCCGCCCCTGGTATCCAGATAAGATCTGACCAAAGTGGAGTAGACGGCGATAAATTATTTCACATGATCTAAACTGTATGCTTCTGTTACTACATCCCAGAATTGTGTTTGCCATTTTTGCTGCTGCATCACACTGTTGACTCCTGTGCAGTCTGTGTTCTGTTAGTATATGAGATGTTGTATCAAAGCTACAGCTAAAGTTACAACATCAATTGAAAGCTGAGGAACAGCAACTGTGTAAAGAGGAAGTGTGTAAATGCTACTAGCCTTGTGCAAGTGTGTTTAGCGGGATGCTTGGAAAGTCCCTATCATTACTTTGTGGGTTATCAGTCAATGAGGTTTTTATGTTGGTCAGTAAATGCTTGTGATTGTCATGATTTATGCACTATATTCATGGTGGACGAGCTGAGAATTTTTAAATATGCTCAGATAATTTTTTTTCCCCTTCAAAACGTGCATGTAAGTATAAAAATGTATCAGTAAAAAAATGTTAAATAAATTAAACATGGGTGCATTCTGATTTTAAAAATTGCAATAAATTTGGCTTGTCTGAACTCACCCCTGAAACTAAATTTCACCTTATTCGGGTCTATATGATATGTATGGCCCAAGGGAATGGTTAGTAGTCAGACTTTCAGAAGAATCCGGATCAATCCAAAAGGTTTTTATCTTCATGTTTGTATTCACAATAACTGTTGCTATTATTAATGAGAAGTTGTACGACTCGTGTACTGAATATAATGGAAGGCACGTGGCAACTCAAACATTTTTCTAGATCTTCTCGCAAAGGCTGGAAACGCACTGTCTGAGTGACACGCATGTTACTCGCACGAGTCTTGCATCATTCACTCGAGATGGCCTCCCCCTCTCTGTATGGGAGCAGTGGAGCTACATAGAAAGACATACCGCTGACAGTATCCTGTACAAAAAGGCAGGGGTCGTGCCAGGTGAATGATCCGAGACTCGTGCGAGTAACTCTCATGTCACTCGGACAGTGTGTTTCCAGCCAAAATGTTTGAGTTGCCCATTGAAGTTTATTACACTCATTACTCGAGTTGTGCCCGTCTGAGTGTCTAACTTCTCGTTACGAACACCTTAGCATGGTAGTGCCTGCTCATCACTAATGATTGTCCTTTATAACATATGTTTATGGTTGTGCTGCAAGTGGAAAAATAATAAACTAAAACGCAGCTTGTCCAAGATACCTCCGTAATTTGGATTGTAAATCAATGGGTGCGTGGAAAAATTCTGATTTTACTCGCCTGATTTACAAGAATTGTTGGGTTCACTGGCGACACGGACAGAAAAGGACACCTGTGCGATATCAGCATATGGCTATATTCACATACCTAAGGTTTTACTGCACCAAAACCGCAGAAAAACCTTAGATGTTGCTTGTAAATGCAAATTTCCTGGCAGGAGAAAACCTGCAATTTTTTTTTTATTTTTTTGCTGCGTTTTTTTTCCCATAGAACGCTGCAAAAATAGATTCGAACTGCTCGTTCTTTTCAAAATGCAGCAAAACCTGTGCAGCTGCAAAGAAATGAAACCATGCAAAGAAATGAAACCAATGTGTGTGGACAACTTTTCCCTGAATCACATAAGTTTTGCTGGGAATCAAAAGCGCCGGTTTAGGCTGGTTTCACACTTGCGCTCCCCGCCGCAGTGTATTGTGGCAGGGAAGAGTAAGCTGAGCGCAGGCACCGCGCGTCCGTATGTGTAACATGGGGATGACATGTCGCGTTCCTGGTGCAGACGAGACTGTGTGATTTGTGCGCAAGCATCCGCATGTACACAAATCACATATTGCCGGCAATGGGTGCGCACGGCTATCTGCACACGAGCGCAGGCACTTGTGTCCCCATGTTAAACATAGGGACGCACGGTGCCTGCGCTCAGCTTGCATATTGCGGTGGGGAGCGCAAGTGTGAAACCAGCCTTAGGGTCACCGCCCCCGCCCCAGGGCCATTGAAATACGAGCAGTAGCTGTCTCTGCTGCTCCTGGCATCCTGCTGATGTCGGCCCTGGCCCAACGGCTGGGGTGGCGCTATGCCAGGGTCGTTTGCATGCCACTCACCTGGCATGAGTTCCCAAGTTGTGGGGTCCACACTATCCACATAACTTGCTGGCGTGTATGATTGACTATCCCTACGACGCAAAAAGTTATGCAGCACACAACACGCCATCACTACCATTTTGATAGATTCCAGTTTCAAATTTAAGCACTATGAAACACGCGGAATCTATTGGCCTTGATCCCGAACGCATTTTCAACCACACGACATGCCCGGGATAGCCGGTAATTGAAAAGGCGTTGCTCAGGGGTCAGAGTCCTCTGGGGATATGGCCGCAGTAGGTTTGCGTGAAGTGCGAAGGCCTCATCCTCGACAAAGGCAAAGTTGAGATGTTCAGTGGTGTCAACATTTGGGGGTAAGTTCAGCCGGCCGCTTACAAGATCTCGACCAAAGGAGGTCTGGGCCAAAACGCCCCCATCAGACACACGCCCGTTCATCCCCACATCCACAAGGAGGAACTCGAAGTTGGCATTGACGAGGGCCATGAGGACCACACTGAAATAACCTTTCTAGTTAAAATAGTAAGACCCGCTGTTGTGGGGTTGTGCGATCCTAACATGCTTGCCATCCAAGGCCCCCCCGCAGTTTAGGAATTGCCACCTCTCCTGGAAGCCAGTGGCAACTTCCAACCATTCCGCGGAGGTTGTTGGAAACCGCACATAGGTTGGCAAGAGACACCTCACAATGGGCTCACACGTCTCCGGGATTAGGCGGCTCAGCAGTGGTTGTGAGACTGCAGCAGCATACTGCAGGTCAGTCATGAAGCCAAGAAACGCAAAGTCACAGCCAACCGCTCCTCGGCTGGAACAGCTTGCAACGCATTGCAGTGTCCTCACGGGCATACGTGGTGTGACCAAGTCCAAGAGGAATTTGTAAGAGTCCTCAGACATCCTGAGATAATTCCTGAAGTTCTATGGATTCTTGTCCTCCAGCTGACGGACAAGGCCCATGTGACTCAGGTGACGCCTTTGCAGGAGCCAGTCCTGAGACCACACACGCCGTCATCTACGCCTCAGCAGTCTGTTAGTCCTCTCATCCGTCAACAAGGCATCCTCAACCATGGACACAGCCACTACTGCCATTGCGGAACGATGCATCACGTCCAATCTCTGTTAGCAAGGATCTGCAAATGAGAAAGGAAAAATAACAAGTATAGGCACATGGAGGCCTAACATGAACAAACGTCATCAACTTGCACATGTACATAGTCCTGTCAGACACCTCCAATGCACACTTACATGATTGCCCTGTTATGTTACACACCATCTAATGCTTGTCGGCCTAGGTTATTGAAGACACTACAGTATGACATTTGACATGTGAACCCATACTACTCCTCATGTACAGCCGTCACATTATGGCCATCCAGAAAGCCACTACAACACCAATGTGTGTCCCATGGCTGCTAACAAGCATTATGTATGTAAATAAAGTATGTGGCACGCCACAAAAACACTGAATTGGGTCAACTACATTACACATCACAAGAGGGTAATGCTTGCAGATGCATTATTGTGTCTTCATAGAACTGACAGATGTATAATGCACAATGCTGCCTGTCCTGGGATAAGTTAGCATGCAATGTGTGTGGCCAACGGTGCTCTGACATTTTGTGCCATTTGGCTATAGTCCATATTTTGCAAAACCAACACACTCTTCTTGTCAACACTAGGCACCAAAAAAGGAAGATCACTCGCTAACCAAAAAACAGCATGTTGCAACCACCTATACAGTCCCAATTAGGTCACACATAGCCTAAAAGGATAGTGGTACCAGTGGCCGAATGGCCTAGGAGCTCCTGGTGGTCATTAGTGCAAAGTCTCCATGCAGGAATATTTACAACACGGAGTTAAGATGGCAGAAGATCGCCAAACAATTGTGCACAGCACTATTTACTCAATGGCTCTGGGCAGCAAACACAACATCGTTCAGCTGTGGCCCATTTTTATGTGTGAAGCCACCAATCACAACCCGCTTGCGTCGTCCAATTGTATCTTGCCTTGGCGTTGCCACGCCCTACGCCGCCGATTGGACCACTCTTCTGCGATGTCATTGGTTGAGCACCCTTTAAAAGATGGATGTGGAACATCCGGCCTGATGCACATGGAAACACAACGTGGTAGCGTCGCCTCTTCTGGCACTGCAGGACTGACTGTATGCATTGGTGACTCTGCATCGTCTTCATCTCTTCTTTTTGTATGCGCTGCAATTTGCACTCACTCGTCTACCATGTGGTAATGTGATGGGTGTTGGGATATACTACGTATGTGTCCTAATGGGCCATGTAGCCTTCATAGCTGCTTTGATCATCCCCTTATTCATGGCATATTCATCAGAATGTACATTACCCCATTAAAAATAATATATGTAGCGGCCCACACTATTGATGCATGTACGTATAAAGGGCATGTGGTTGGAAAGTAGGTCAAACCAATTAATGGTTCAGTTGATTGTAAATTATACATCATACTGTAAGTTAGCGGTTAGGATCGGCACGACGGAAGGCAGTGACCCAGGCAACTGTTCACACAACACACAGTTTATTGGCACAGTTCAGGTATTTACAGACCTCCAACTCACAGACGGATATGCTCTGTACCTCTACCGGGCTCTGTCCTGATCGGGGCCACAGCCAATCCTCTGAGCTAGGCTGTATTGTCCGCACACAACCTTTCCCTTCTCACTATCCGCTCATTAGTCTCATGAACGTCCTCTCTGAGAGAGCTCCCAGGCTGTGTTAGCTTCACACAGCAGCTCCTCCTGTTCTGACCCACTCCTCAGACCAGGGCAGTTCGTATAATCTCTTATCCCATCATAGGTGGGTGTCAGTGCTTTAAATCAGCACTCAGCTCAGATCTCACTGCTGTTAACCCTGTTAGTGCTGCCACAGAGCAAAAGATACAATCCCCCATGTGCTGTATACCGGTCAGGGGACACATCGGGGTCGCATCACCACAATACATACAAGAATATCCATTGTCTGTGTGCATTTGCCAAAGTAAACCTAACTTCACATTATCCTCCTCCATTGCCATACAGGCATATGGACGGACTGTAGTGGCATTTAGCTTAATGTGTGTTTGCTTGCCTGGCTACTGTGTTTGTTTAATTTGAGAAACATATTCGTGTTAGGCAATTGATGTGTGCACAGACCCACATGTACCCATGTTTGCAGACATGAAAAAACATGATACATACATGTGTGTGTGTTTATCTCATACCTTTCATTTTGCAGATGGCAGAGAATCAGGATTTCGTCCGGGCCTTCATAGCTAAGTACCAGGAGCTAGAGTGCTTGTGGCGGACCAGATCATTTCATTACAAGAACCATCAGGTGAAGAGAGTGGCATATGACCAGCTCATCACCCTCTCCCAGCAGCACGCACCACCCTGGGGAGGGGGTGGATAAGGAGTTTGTGCTGAAGAAGATCCGGAACCTTCGCACAGTGTATAAGAGGGAGCTGAATGAAGTTGAAAATTCTATGCGGTCCGGGAGTGGAACGGGGGAGGTTTATGTGCCACGCTTGTGGTACGTTAACCTCCTCCATTTCCTCCGGGACCAGCATCTCCCTCCGACTACACTGTGCAGCAGGGACCTAGCACACTCCTCCTCCGCCACTCTCCAACACCCGACTCCGCCACAAGAGGTACTTCCAAATGTTTTTGTGTCATCACACTCTTCAATGGTGGTTGGCTACACTTTGCATTGATGATATGTCAATGTTTCAATGTTGTTGATATTTTATTTTATTTTTTAAACAGGACCCTCGAGACGTCGGGCCCAGCCTGGGGGGGGGCACCCCGTTGGCGAAGGCCCCCCAACAACATCTGGGGGGATTGTGGAGCCCGATCCCAGTGCCGCCGTGCAGCACCCTCGGCCCAGTGAGGGGGTGAGGCGTAGAAGACCATTGCCACCCCCTACCCAGCTGGGCGACTGGGCTAAGAGGGTGCTGCTTAACATGGAGAGAATACCTTGCACTGGGATTGGGCAGCTTACGACATGGTGAGGTATATGAATGATGTTACATTGCTAAGTCATGTGTGCCATTCACAGGTTAAGGGAGTTGTTACGTACTAAATACAAGGGTCAACCAACTTGAAACACAACCACGGGCCAAAGTGTATTATTTAGCCCTTGGCCATTGCTGAACTGTGGTGTACACATATGTTTGGTCATTAGGCGGGAGAAAGCAAACATGACCATTGGGTATGTGTGACTGCAGGCCGCCACTGTGTTATGTTTGTCCTGTGTGTCTTTTGAGGATGCACAACACATAAGTTGGTTTTGGGCCCCAATACAGACAGGTCACTCGTTTTTGGTTGCTACATGGTTTTAACATATACTTTGCTACAATTAAGTAGTGTCATTATGGTAAATTGCACAAACACAACTTGTTGCGGGATGGTTGCAACTTTTATTTTGCAACATCCCTTGTTTTTTTTTTGTTGGAACTGTGTCAACATTTTTGGGGGTTTTTTCCTCTTTTTTTTTTTGTAGTTAAAATTTTTTTTAAACAAACGTATAAAGCCTGAGCCTAACAAAGGCTTTGTCAGACCTTCAACGTGGACACAAAACAAGGCTGTGAAACTACACAGCAGCAAAAAACTTGTCAACATGACAATAAAAAACTTGGGTTGAATGCCAACTGTAAAAATGTGTAGTCTGCCACTATCAATGAGGTTGGCCCCCAGGCCCATGGCATTGCTGGTGCTGAAGGAACTGCTGCATCATGGCACCAAGCACCTGTAGTTGTGCCGTGGCCTGAAGCAGCTGGCATTAGACCTCTTGGTTTGGTGGGCCTGCATCATGTCCATAAAAGATGGGGCACCTATAGTGTTGAAAGACAGGTATCATTGTAAAAAGCTAACACGTGTGTTGTTTTATTTTTTGGTGTGACACAACATAACTTACCCACTACAGCAGAGCCACCATTCTCCGAGTAGGGTGAGTGGCTTATGGCCCAACCCAGGGCTCGAGCTGTTGTGCCTACACAGAGAGAATAGCACAACATAGATGTGATGTATGTATTATTGGACACATTGTTGATTGAAAAACAAACATCACAAGCAATGTTTGTAGGGCTCGCACACTTACCAGACTGAGCCAAGCCAGCAGGGTCAATGGGGGAGTCTGTAGGTGAGATGGTGTATGCAACCATCAGTGAGTGGAACGCTGAGGCCGGTGGTGATTCGGCTTGCCCTGGTGTTGGGGAGGCCGGTGATGATGGCGCTGGTGAGGCGGATTGCCCTGGTGCTGGGGAGGTTGGTGAGGATGGCGCTGGTGAGGCGGATTGCCCTGGTGCCAAGGAGGCAGGTGGTGATGGCGCTGGTGAGGCGGATTGCCCTGGTGCCGGGGAGGCCGGTGGTGATGGCGCTGGTGATGCAGCTTGCCCTGGTGCCGGGGAGGCTGGTGGTGATGGTGCTGGTGAGGCGGCTTGCCTAGTGCTGGGGAGGCTAGTGGGGAGGCCTCATCTTGCTCATCAGCATCTGTTGGTTATAAAGGGAGCATTTGTAGGGCATGTATGAAGTCATATGCACATACACTGATATGTGGCTAATGGCCTTTGTGTACCTATGACACCATGTGGCTGACAATTGAAGCTGGGGTACAAGAGGACTGCTACATCATCTGCACAATGCTTTCACCTTCATATATGTATATGTGTAAAGAAGCAAGTTGTCCTTGGCTCGCAGCAACCACATGTTGGGAATGTTGCATGAATAAGTTGTTGTGCCACACAATAGGGTCAGGAAGGATTGTCCGCTGCACTTTAGGACATTCCCTTAACCATACACATGGGACGACAAGCACAGCCCCACACTGACAGGCTGTTTATCAACATATAGGAATGCCTCCTTTCTTGAAGTGGACCACAACATGTTATCAACATGACGTTACAGTGAGTGTGTGTTTGGTTGGCTCAAAAGCACACAAGCGGGGAGTTATGGGGCGTAGACTTGTGTCCAACAACCAGAAGGGTATGTGCTGCGACATGAAGGGGTTGTGTGACAATGTGACATTTTGTGGGCTGTGGTCCATGACATCACTGGCAATGTGCACATGCTGACTTCAAGGTTGGAGTCACACCTATGTGTGTTGTAATTGAATTGGCCACCACAATCTTGAGTGTATGGCATGGTACACACATTACTGTGTGATGGCCCTTGTGCATGTATCTGCAGGGCCAACACATTAAAACACCCATCAGGCATCAGCATCAGGAGTTCTGCCACACTGACCGGGCGGACTTCCATGTAGGCCAAATCATGTCTGTTGTGTGAGTGAACATGTGTGTATGTGTTCTGACATCATACTCACCACGCAGAGTCTAGATGTGGGCGCGGGAGGCGGCCATGCGGTCCCTCGCCTTATACTTCATGTCCGCCACCTTTTTGACTATCTGCTTCCGCGTCCGCTCTACTTGCAGTCTCCTGCGCAGGGCCCGCTGAACTTTGTGCACAATGCGCATCTTATGCAGCCGGGGTGCTGATGCGGTAACTCACACCAGTAGTCCAGCCTGTCCAAGTAGTCAAAGAGCAGGAGGGGCTCGGGCTCTCCCCATGCAGCAGAGCGCTGTGTGTCAGCCATCCTTATGCAGGGGACTGTAAAGCACTTAGAAGGCAGGGCCCGCTGCAAAACAACGTAATGACGTCATGGCGCAGAGTATCGACGATGTCTAAACTTCTCCATCTGCAAAGGAGTCGCCCACACATAGTGGATGAGCACAGTGAACGTCACAGCGTCACATAATATGAAAACCGCTATGCTTATGCGTCGTACATGGCCACACATACGTGGGCTACTATTGCAATAAGTGGGTAGACTTTGGATATCATTTTCATAGATGTGCGACGTGTGGGATGGGAGATTATATATACCATCAAAGAGCCCTTTAATATACTGACATGGCACTTTTGCCCAGTAGTTTCTGACTTTGGCGAAGATATGTTTGTAGCATCGTCAATAGGCGCCTTAGACGCCTTCATGAATAATACAGGAGATGTTTGACAATTATTCGCCTTGTATACATGCATTTTGGTAACATTGAGGAGATGCAGAAGTGAATGAATGAAGTGGCCTACGCACAGATAATCCAATATGGCTCCTTTGCCAGGGCCATGCAATTGGTATACAATACTAGCCACCAATCAACGTAGGTGGTGCGCAGAAAACACAACCCACAGGCACGCCTGTGCAACCTGTGAAATTGCAAACAAAATCGTAGTTGCGCCGTCACACAGCACGATCATGCCAGATCACATATGCAATATCGTACGGTTGAAGGGCTTGTACAACCTTCTTGCAATATCGTACCTACGATTTGTTCGAGTCGCATTGCCCATTTACACGACACAACTCACGAACGATATCATCTGCAACGGCCGTACCACGTGACTTTTTGTCGATGTTGCATTGCGATATCGCAACGTGTAAAGGTACCCTTAGATTAGCAGTGTGTGAACAAAGGCTATTTGAACTTTGCAGACCAATAACTCATTAAGGCTGCCTTCACACTTGCAGATGCATCTGCAGCGTTTTGCAGATGCATCTGCAAGTATCAGCATGCAGACCGCGGCCCCTATGTTTATAATAGGGCGCACCGCAGTCTGAAAGCTCTCATTCATTGCTATATGTGAAGCGTCCGCAGGCGCATGCCTGCTGACAGATCACACTCTCCCGCCCGCACCATGAACGCGAGATGTCGCGTCCATGGTGCGGGCGGGGAGAGTGTGATCTGTCAGCAGGCATCCGCCTGCGGACGCTTCACATATAGCAATGAATGAGAGCTTTCAGACCGCGGTGCGCCCTATTATAAACATAGGGGCCGCGGTCTGCATGCTGATACTTGCAGATGCATCTGCAAAACGCTGCAGATGCATCTGCAAGTGTGAAGCCAGCCTTAAATGCACAATTGCACAATTCTATCTACTTTGGAGATAAAAATGGGCCCCCTTATCTTTTGGGCACCTGTGCTGCTGCACCAATTATTAGTCTGCCCCTGATCTGGTTTGCATAGATTTGACAGAAAGGAGAATTTTTTTTTCATATTCTCCACCCCTGAGAAAATCATATCACATTCTGAACTGAGTGCGATTAGCATAATTAGACCGACTTTCTCAGGTGAGAAAAAAAATAGTTGGCTACACCTAGCTTGTGGAAGTGAATTTGAGCCTGGCTTATGTTTTTTTTGCTGGACCTTTTTGAAAGAGTCTTCGTCAATAGAATGCCCAAAAAATATAATTGCCCCCACTAGCCCTTCGCACAGTATGTGCACCACCAAAACAGCACTGCAGAAGAAAGAAATTAGTACGGTAAGAAAGAGAAGGTGTGTGTGTGGTGTGTGTGCAATATAAGACACCCCCCGAAAATAAGACATGGTGCACCTTCTGGAGCACAAATTAATATAAGACATTGTCTTATTTTCGGGAAAACACGGTAGTGAGTTGGTAGTGTGCAGGAGCTACTCACGGTCCAGGGGTATTTAAAGGAACAGACACAATCTGGACCAGGCCACTACAGTAACCCCCAAAATATAATCCCTCTTGTGCGCTGTCTCCCCTCTCTGTGCAGTCTCTCCCTCCCTGTGCACTGTCCCACCCCCTACCATCTCCTTCCTGCACACTGTGTATGTCACCCTCTGGTAGCTGTAGGCCCCCGGGCACTGTGCATCTGCTCCTTGACAGGGGCCCCCCCTGTGCACTGTGTATTTGCCCCTGACATATGGCCCCCTGTGTACTGTGTCCCCCTCGCTCTCCCTCCTAACCTGTGCGACAGGCGCTGTAGTCTGACTGTAGTGAGCCAGCAGCAGATCTCTATCCCTGGCAGAGACCAGTCCAGTGATGTTCTGCACTGCGGACACTGATGCTGGCCGCCAGCAGCCGGACGCTGCGCTTAGTGCCTGTCACACATTGTAAGAGGAAGGAAACAGTGCAAGGACAGGGGACACTATCCATCAAGAAGAGCGGATGGTGTCCCTGAAGGCGAGTGGGCCCACATGACAGACCAGGGCCCCAGCACTTGCCCGGGTGCTTAAGCCAGCCCTGAACCATCACAAATCTTCACACTGTATAATTTCTTGTGTAAGTATAATGGCACTCAAATGGACCTCAGTAAAATATAAAAGTTAACTTTTGCCCTTCAGTATCTTTTAATGGCCTCAACGTAAATAGTATAATGCACCCCCTATATATTATAATAGGTCCAACGTAGTCCTCCATATTATGTACCTCTCATACTCCTTCATCTGTTATAATGCACACCCAACATTCCTCCATTAGTATTATGTCCATTGCCCACCGCCTACCCACTGATTTAAATAAATATTCACCTCTCCCCATTTCTCTGCTGCTCCTGATCTCTGCAGTGGCGCGTGGTCTGCATGTCTGCACATCTCAGCACAGCGGGCGCACAATAGTGACATCATCATGCCCGCTGTGCTGAGACATCAGATCTCAAACGCTAAGGGAGAATGATGGAGGAAGGAGCAGACTGCCGAGCACTCCATCTTTCAGCATTGCTTTCAACTGTAAGGGTACATTCACATAGGACGCTAGTGTCCCATTTTGTGTGGATCTGCTATTGCAATGAAAGGCAGTGCGCTATTTACGGATCCATAAAAAGAATAAGTGTGTCAATTATTTTGTTATTCTGCTGCTCTTTTACTCACCTCCCCGTGCTCTCCCGGTGATCTCCAGCAATGTCCTCTCATCCCGGGAGGCCGCAGGACCTGCGAGAGGACCTGGCACTGCACCATGTGACTAAGCGACATCATTCAGTCATATGTGCAGGGTCCTAGAGGCACCAAACACTGCGGCCTCCAGAATGAGAACATCGCTGGAGATCACCGGGGGAGCGCGGGGAGGTGAGTATATAGCGCAGCAGCATTCACACACACGACTGCGCTTTGTGAGGATCCGTTCTTGGGGCAGTTTCTGCATCAAAATCTGATCCTGATAAAACACAGCCAAAACCCTGTGTGTGAATGTAGCCTAATACAGTTGAAAGTGAAATGTCAGGTGTGCTCTGCTGAGTTGGTCCGATCTCTGGTGTGCAGTCTGGAAGATCCAAGGTAGAACAACAATAAAAAGGTACTTGGGAGCCTTTTAGAGATAAGTTTACATTAGAAGGGTATGTGGCAGAAGTATAATGGGAAAGTGTTAGTTAAGACAAATAAAAGGTGCTTGCATTATAAGCAGAAAACCTCATTAGGATCCCAGGATGAGATATTGATGCTTTGCAAAGATCTTAAGGTACCATCACACGGTACAACATTGCAGCGATGTCTGAAGTTATTCCGCTCGCTTCCAACATCGCTGCCTTAGGTGTCACATGGGGATGTGTTGCCAGCGACGCCACTGCAATGTTGCAGCAGCTATCGCTCGCTGGGTTGTGCACAATCCAACGAATGATACCTTTCAATGTTGTTAGTAGGCAAAATCGCTGGCAACATCGATGTTTGCAGATCACTGGATCAACATCGCCAGGTTTACCAGCATGTTGGTAAACCTGTCAACTGCAATCCAGCGATTTATCGCAGTTGCATTGTGCTGTTACACGGCACAACGCACCAGTGATGTTGCTGCAACATCACTGAACCCAGGACTTTTTCATCGCCCCGTGTGACGGTACCTTTACAATTGTTGGAAAGGTGATGAGGTTATAGGAAACTCATGTCCACTGGTTTTTGTACTGTAACTAACTTTTGACCATTAAAAAAAATTATTGCGCCCCCTAGAAGTTTATGGTAAATGCCCCTTTGTGCTGTATAGTGGGCACTGTTCCCCCCTAGTGGTTTGAGTGCAGTTTCCGTTAAGGTAGCAGATTGCTTGTGAGGTTACCAGCCCCTTCACCATACTCTGTGTTGGAAGTACAGTGTGTTGAGAGCCAGCACCCACTTGATGGAGAACTCATTCCAACCCTCTGATAACAGAGAGGAAAGTATAGAGCAGCTTGTAGAAACACCCTCGGAAAAGAAGTGGGAGGCTGGCGTGGGCTTGTGACTGCTTACAATGCAAGCCTGGGAACAGCCACAAGCATGCAAGAAAGAAACTTAAGACAGACCCGATGGAAAGCGCTCAAAACAGGGTGTGCAGATAGTGGGCTCACAATCGGACCACCATAAACTACTGTGATTGTGTCACCTGGCTAAAACCAATCTGACCTATTTATGGTCATTGTGTCACCAGATTGTTCCTCTATTACGTCTTATAACGAAAATGTTTCTGAACTCTACGGGGAATGCTTATTAATTGTATAGAACTTAAACAACCCAAAGTTGGAAAATGTTGCAAGTAGTAGTGCAGCAAATCTCCCCCCATATGTATATAAAGACACCATTGAAAATAAGGGATTAAGCACTATTTGGGCAGCAAACCTTTTTTTTACAATATTATACATAACGTAGTGTTATACATAAGAGAAATTATTTCCCCGAGGGGCCACATGACAAATTTTGACCTTTGTAGAGGCCAAACCTATAGGCAGAAAATAATTCTGTTCAATGTTATAATATTTTATATTGTATCACTTAATATTGAACAGAAGTATTCTGACATCCTCCTACATACAGTATGAGCCCTCACAAAGCCCTCAATGTACAGTATGAGCCCTCACAAAACCCTCAATATACAGTGTGAGCCCTCACAAAGCCCTCAATATACAGTGTGAGCCCTCACAAAACCCTCAATATACAGTATGAGCCCTCACAAAGCCTCAATATACAGTATGAGCCCTCACAAAGCCCTCAATATACAGTATGAGCCCTCACAAAGCCCTCAATATACAGTATGAGCCCTCACAAAGCCTCAATGTACAGTATGAGCCCTCACAAAACCCTCAATATACAGTATGAGCCCTCACAAAACCCTCAATATACAGTATGAGCCCTCACAAAGCCCTCAATATACAGTATGAGCCCTCACAAAGCCCTCAATATACAGTATGAGCCCTCACAAAGCCCTCAATGTACAGTATGAGCCCTCACAAAACCCTCAATATACAGTATGGGCCCTCACAAAACCCTCAATATACAGTATGAGCCCTCACAAAGCCCTCAATATACAGTATGAGCCCTCACAAAGCCCTCAATATACAGTATGAGCCCTCACAAAGCCCTCAATATACAGTATGAGCCCTCACAAAGCCCTCAATATACAGTATGAGCCCTCACAAAGCCCTCAATATACAGTATGAGCCCTCACAAAGCCCTCAATATACAGTATGAGCCCTCACAAAACCCTCAATATACAGTATGAGCCCTCACAAAGCCCTCAATATACAGGATGAGCCCCCACAAAGCCCTACAATATACAGGATGAGCTTCCTGTGAACTACTAGTAGCTAGGGTGTGTCATAGTCACTATTTACAGCAGTATAGGCAGCAGAAAAGTTGGGTATTTTGGAGTTATGTTCCAGGAGAGCTCGTAGTATTCAGGGAGTAGATAGAGGTGTAATTATGCAATGGTCCAGGGTCAGGTTTCCAGGAGAGCGCCAATAGGATTCAAGGAGTTAACTGAGGTGTATTCAGGTTACAGTCCAGGGGTTAAAACACCAAGAGATTACATCAAGTACAGGGAACAGACAAAAGTGAAATCTAGCAACAGTCTAGGGTCAGATAACAAGGATCAGAACCTGACAGATACAGGAGTGCAGGCCAAACACTACTTCAAATGGTATGTATCACTGGCAGGATTCTGGGAGAGGCTGCTCAGTAAAGTAGCTGAGCAATCACAGGGAAAATGGAACACCTGAGCAACCCAGCACCTCCCAGAAAACAAAATGGAAACCTGCATCTGTCAATCAAATATTGACATCCCCTCTATATATAGTATTGAGTCTCACATAAGCCAGATATACAATATGAGACCCCACGTAGCCTCCTATGTACAGTGTGAGCCTGACCTATATATGTACATGTATATTTTGTATTAATGTATTGTAACCATGCTTTGATAAAGGTCATTTCGGTGCCCGAAATGCGCCCACTTTTTTACGTATTTTGCACTTTTTATCCTTGCTAAAATAAAGATGAAGACATTTTAACCCCTTCCCGTCCCGTGACGCAGCATATGTGTCATGAAAACAAGTTCGTTCCCGACCTTGGACGCATATGCTGCGTCATCGCGGGTTTCCCTTCCTGCGGCTCTATTAACCGCGGTCACTAAGGGGTTAAGCAGCAGGGTTCATGTCTCCTGAGTTATCTAACTTGAATTTTAATTGGATGTTAGTGATGCAGAAAGCAACAAAGCAATAATTGACGCTCATTATTTTCTGGATGCGCCACTAACGCAGCAGTCAAAAACGCAACATCTGCGCAGCAAATAGAAGACCATATACACGTTGCTCCAGATGCAGGGACTGATCCCTGTTTGGTGCAGTTTAAATAAAAAACTAAGCACCCAAAATGGATCAGAAACGTCCAGTGTGAACATAGCCAAAGACACGGCTTGTAGTTGTGATACCTCTTAATGGCTAACAAAGAATAAAATGAATGATGTTGCACCGCGAGCTCTCGAGACTGCTTATGTCTCTTCATCAGGCTGATATAGCAATGAATTGTAAAGCGCTGCGGAATATGTTGGTGCTATATAAATAACGAATATCATCTGAAGAAATACAATCCTATACGCAATCAGAGCAGCAAGTCATGGCAATGCCTGCGGCTCAGATTCCTGCGCTTTCATTTTGGCACAGGAGGAGGGGGAAGGCGAGCACCGAATGCAAGGAAGTGACGACTCGATGGAGTTAAACAAGACAGAAAACAAGTTTTTTTATGGACTGGGAGTTGTTGGCTGGTGAGATCTGTGCTGGCAGGCGCTCGGGGTGTGTGCGCCCGGTTGTGCACTACTTGAGCTTTCTGACCATAGATTTTCAGTTGCATTTTTGAAGGGATTTTCTATTTACTCCGTTGTCCTGAACGTCGTGTGCGGAGTTTGCACGGTGCAATTGACAGGGGCAGCTGCTCCGCTGCCTTCACCACTCCAGACAGCCTGGAGAATAAATACACTATGAGGATCACATTGGAACTGGCAAGTCTCAGAAAGGTTTGTGTAGGGACTGTATTAACTTAACTATTATTTCTGTCTGTCGTCAGGTCGTACAGCACCAATATTACATATAGGATCGAAGTTATCATAAACCCTAAGTTACGACTTGTACCACCACCAGTACCTGTCATATACTACAGTGCATGCATACTTGCAGAAATGACAGATTACTATTATGAAAAGGCCGAAAGTTCTATTAAAGTTGTGCAGAAACTTTCTGCCATTTTAGGTAAACAAAAATGGTGTAACTCTGCAGCAAACAGGCAACTTATAGGGTACGTACGACAAAGCTGAGATGTTTTTAAATGTGTGACATTAACATGAATGTCCCAGAAATTTCGAGCATCCTAAGTCCGAAGAGAGGTCAAATGGACCCTTAGTCCGAACATGACATTTCTGGTGGCTGTTCAGTTTGTAAATGTTCGACTTAAATCCTGAGTAGTCATATCGACCTTCCTTGGTTCCAAGTAGAAATATTAAAATGACCCCTCCTAGGACTTCTAGTGTAACAGGATCCTGTCCCAGTTTTGCAACTAATCAGAGGGATAGCATAATATAGGACCCGAGATCCTGATTCCAGCGATGTGTCACTTACTGGGCTGCTCAGTGTAGTTTTGATAAAATCACTGTTTAATCACCTGGAGATTATCAGTCTGGTAGTCTGACATATTCACAAACTGCTAAATGTGCAGCAGAGAAAACACTAATTTTATCAAAATGACAGTAAGCAGCTCAGTAAGTGACACATCGCTGGAATCAGGGTCTCCGTCTCTACGTTATGCTGCTCTCAGATGGGATGGAAAAACCTGGTGACAGGTTCCCTTTAAATGTACCATATTCTTGCATGGATGTGCCTGATATTATATCTCCTCTCTAAAGTAAAGGCCAGTTCCACACACAGATAATTGAGCAGAGATTGTTGGCAGATTTCTGGTTGCAGTGAAATTATGGACACATTGTTCCAATTTGTGGCCGTGTACAAATGTAACAATGTGTGTGTAAGAGTACCGTTACACGTCGCAACATTGCATGCAATTTCACTGGCAATTTGCTGGTTGCAGTGAAATTATGGACACATTGTTACATTTGTACACGGCCACAAAATGGAGCAATGTGTCCATGATTTCACTGCACCCAGCAAGTTGCAAGTGAAATTGCATGCAATGTTGTAACGTGTAAAGGTGGGTCACACGTGGCGATTTCGCCCGGACATCGCCGAAAAGTGACGTCACAGCGATGTCGCCGGCGTATTGCAAGTGCGTCGCGCTGTGTGACAGCGCGACGCAACTGCATATTTATCGCTGGTCGCAGGTTGACAGGTTTTGGAACATGTTCAAAACTGTCAACCTGTGACCAGCGATTAGCTGGGATCGCCGCCAAAGTGTCCAGCCTATATCGCAATGTTGCTGAATCAGCTCGCTGGGCTGAGCATGCAGCGGGGGACGTGTACCGCCACATCGCGCATTTCACGGCAACGTCGTGCGTGTGACACTGGCTGCATGTCGGAAGGAGCGTGCTGCCATCGCTTCCGACACGCAGGCCAGAATCGCAGTGTTGACCCACCTTAAAGGTACCCTATCTAGGCTTTAAATGAGGCTGAGCTGCAATACCGCATGCAACCTGTGGACAGGTGTGGCACTGATTGGGAAGAAGGCTACCATAGTTTTTTTATCCTGGACAACGTCTTTAGGTTGAGTTCACAAATCAGAGTATGGACCATGATGCATGGACTCAAAGTCATCAGCCTCATATGTGAACAGGTTGTTGCAGTTCGGAGTTGTGTCTGTGTGCCGGGCGCTGCTTTTTAAGGTTTTTGTCACTTTTCTCACAACTGCATCCCTATCCCTTGCCCAGTCTATGAGAATTCTGAAGTGTTGTGCCAATAATGCTTATTTTTTTAGTGCAGATTGTGGTCAAGACAAGAATGATCTGTCAATTGTCAGCGTGTTTGTAGCCTCCAGCTATTGCTATAGCAGAAAAATGCATGCATAAAAATGCTGCAAAATCCACCAAAAATGCTGCGTTTTGTGCAGTTTTCCTGGCACAGGGTGCAGTTTTGCAGCATTTTGCTGTGTGCACCACAAAAAGCAGTATCTGCAAATAGCCTAATCCGGTTTTATATATAGGGTCACTTGGATTTCAAATTGTCTACTAAACAGAACCTTCCACCAAACTCTTCATATTGAACTGGACACGTAATTTAATACTGGCTGCAGAGTAAAATATTATGTTTTGGGTTATTTATTTAAAATTTTTATTGTCTAATAACTTTTTTTTTACTCAATTTTTTTCCCCATCTCCAAATCCTATCCTATATGTAGTAGGTGTAATAATATTAATATTAGCCAATCCCTCCAATTGCAAATGTAGTATGGTTCTCCTGATTAGATATGTCACTTAACTCTTGTGCAGGGCATTACAGTCATGACCATTAACTGTGACTATATGAGCGGTCATAACTATGAATACCTAAGCTGCAATGCCCTGACCATGTGGTATGTGACCGCTAATCAGGAGAATACCGTATACTACATTTCTAATTGGAGGAATTAGCTAATATTAATATTTGTTATTACTACACCTACTGCATATTGGGATAGGATCTTGGAGATGGGAATACGCCTTTAAGTCAAGTGGGTATTCTCAGATAGTTGTCACTAGGGGTGTGTACTTTTCCGTGTATGATGCTGACCAATCATATTAATACAGAAAAAGAACACTCCCCCACAATAGCTTAGGGGAGGATACAGCTTAGGCTGGCTTCACACTGCAGTCAGGTCCAATCCGGGGCCGGATCCGATTTTCCCCCATGCAGCCCTATGGAGCCGGATGGCAACTCTCTGCCATCCGGTTTCTATGTTTCCGGGAGAATCTGGGAGGAATCAGACTTTTCTCCCGGAACAAAATCGGAGCATGCTGCACTTCTGTGTCCAGGGTGAAAAATCTCCCCAAATTGGATCGTCCCGGATCGGACGGGCAATCCGGCGCTCCCTAACATGGGAGTCTATGGGGCTGGATTGCCCCAATCCGGAGGATCCGGGAACCGGACACCTGCGGCTGAAGTTCAGCGTGAGTTATGCTGAACTTCAGCACCAGGGAGCTGTCCCTTGTGAAGCAGTTCAGCACCACTTCGCAGAGAACAGCTGAGCTCTGCAGCATTCGGCTGCACACCGGACCAGAGGGCAAAGCCCTCCGGTTCTGTGTCCAGATCCGGTCCGTGGTTGTCGGCTTCACCCCTGACAGCCCCGGATCTGACCTGACCGCAGTGTGAAGCCAGCCTAATGATACAGCTCTGGTCTCCTGGTCTAACCTCCTACATGATTAGAAAGTGCTGGGAGATAAGAGCACAGATAGTCTGGGGGAGTGCAGCATGGTTGAGTTTAGTTATCACATTACAAACCCTTGGATCAGCTCTCTCCTGTCCCTACCCCCACACTACCTGTCCAGAGTTACCCATTTGCATTCAGACATAAGTATCACTGAGCCATCTCTGCACAGTGGGGAGAGGGGTCACTACAGCAGAGCTGATAGGATAGCTCTCCTCCTTCCATAGCCCTGATAGAGAGGTTTTATAATGTGACGCAGCTAAACTCCGCTGTGCTGCTCCTCCTCCTATGGGGACCTTGATCAGATTGGTGTGAGTAAGGGCGGCTTCACACTGCGGTCAGGTCTGGTCCGGGGCTGTCAGGGGTGAACCTGACAGTCCCGGACCAGATCAGCACACAGAACCGGAGGGCTAATATGCCCTCTGGTCCGGTGTGCATCCTGTTGCAGCTGCCGCTGCTGATTATTCAGGTAGGGAGCTAGCCGCAGTCCTGAATTATAACAGCGGCGTGCAGCCACCGGTATGCGGTTCCTGGATCCTCCCAGATCGGGGCAATGATCCAGGGGAATCCGGTGGAATCCGGGAGACACCAATTAGGTGCAAATTGGTCTCCCTGGACACAAAAACATTGCAAGCAACGTTTTTGGATCCGGGAGAAAAATCCCACTTCTCCCGGATTCTTCCGGCGAGATGGCAGCCGGATGGCAGAGAGCTGTCATCCGGCTCCATAGGCTACTATCGGGAGACCGGACCTGACCGCCGTGTGAAGCCACCCTTACTAATCTCCCAGCACTTTCTAATCATACAGGAGGTTAGACCAGGAGATCAGAGCTATATCCTTCCATCTCACACACTGAGAAACTAATATGGAGAGGGGTATCCATTTTTTATTTGTCAGTATCGCTGCCTGCTTATAATTGGGCAGTTCTTGCAGGTAGAAGTACATGCCCTGAGTGAAAGCTGTCTGACAGGGGGGTGTTAACTCATTAAGAGACAAAATACATCGATTACTCATATATATGCAATAAAGAGGCTATATTAAATTAAAACAACTATCCATGTGTTGCAGTACAGGCGACGCCCCTGGATGTGTTTACAAAGTATAACACTCAAGATTCATTTATTGTAATAAAGTTGGGCAAATTTTTACAAATGTTTCCTTTCTCTGACATTGTGCAGAAATCTTGCAGATGGTAAATTCTGAACACATTGATCTTAGAACTATGGTATAGAACCTTCCATTAAACAATGATTTTGTATAATTTGTAAATAATTTGAATACACTTTTGACGTCAGAACAACAAGCAGATGACTATGGTGAAAGTGTTTGCACATGGGATATTAGTCTACAGAGCGGTGTGGGGGATCTCTGCCAGATCAGCACACAATTTATTATGGAAAGTGCCGTCTGACTGTGTCCTGACGTCTCCTGTCTGTCCAGAGACACAAAGATCGGGTGTTTGATTTTTATTTATATACAGTTGGTACGGAAACTATTCGGACCCCTTTACATTTTTCACTCTTTGTTTCATTGCAGCCATTTGGTAAATTCAAAAAAGTTTATTTTTTCCTCATTAATGTGCACTCTGCACCCCATCTTGATGCAAAAAGAAAAACTGAAATGTAGATATTTTTGCAAATTTACTAAAAAATAAACAAAAACTGAAATATCTTATTACATGGATTTTTTGGGGTAAAAATAATGCATCATAATTTTCTTGGCATAAAAAACAAACAAAGTGAATCCGTTTTGTAGGTCGCTCTCAATCTATCACCATTAGTACAATATGTTCCTTTCTACAGTTTATACATTGCAGTGTAGAAGTGTAACCCGACCATCCATGCGTCCCCTTTCTGCAGTCCAAAGATCACATTTCAACATAACATAGTTGTATTGTTGTACATTTACAGCACATTAAATGCTCTCTATAGTTTTTTTTATATCTTTTTTGTATTTTTTTTTACCTCATTATTTATCATATACCTATGATTTTTTAGTCCTGTCCCTGCCCCCCTACATAATGAAGCAGAGCCGTACACTGCAGTTCTAGGATCTATAAATCTTATAAATCAATAAAATCATATCTGCTTCTCAGCTCTCACCCCTCCCTTATGGGACACTACACCACAGAGATTTAGCTTCAGGCTTCTTCGGGGTGCAGCCGAGAACAGGGGGGTGGCAGGCAGGGCTTTGGAGTCGGTAAGCCATTCCTCAATTTTCCATGTAAATGGACTCCGACTCCATAGCCCTGGTGACAGGTCGTGGCTGCCGGCTCTGATACTCGCCCTACATTCCAGCCCCCACTCTATGCCACCCACACTCTATATGCCTGCTGTATAATTCCATACATCCTAATGCCAACCACCGCTCTGGGTTCTTCCAAGTGGTGCCCACACTGTATGCCTGCTATATTACTGGTACTGCCAGTGTGAAGATGGCATCGCATCCTGAGCTGAGAGAGACAGCATGTGTTTGTTGTTACAGTCATTGTTCGCTCTGGGGAGATACAGAGAATTACAATGCCACGCATGCGCGGTTACGCATCAAACACCTTGAAAGGACCCAGGGTGAAGGGTGGGATTAGGAGGACAGTGGGTATAGTGTGGGTGGCATGTAGGGTGGACATCGGAGCCGGTGGTTGCGCCCCCACCAACCACACCCCCTCCATGTTCGGCCGCCGGAAGCGAAATCTTCGCTGTGACATATTGTCCCATATGGGAGAGCTGAGGAGCAGGTATGATTTTATTGAATTATAAGTGATCTATAGATCCTAGAACTGCAGTGTACGGCTCTGCTTCATTATGTAGGAGGGCAGGGACTGTAGAATTAGTTTTTTTTACTTTTTTCAGAGATTTTTCTCTGAAACGCATAGAAATTAATCACTGCCTAACTGACTAATTTCTTCATGGCAGTGCAAGTTTTTAACCCTTTTCAGCACCGTTTTATGATTAATATGGCGTGAACAGACAACCCCTTTAACTGTAACAACTAAGGTGTCCTGATTCTTACAGTATCATGTTGTAGCCACAGGCAAAAGCAACATTTTTGTTCTTAAATCCCTCCTACATTGTGAATATTTGATCAGCCATCCCAAAGACCAGGGCTTTTTTTTGTGGGGGTACGTGCCGAAACGGTGTACTGGAAAATATGCAGGGGGGGAGGGCACAGTGCAAGAATAATGGGCCCTTTACAGTCCAATAATTCACCATGGTGAAAGTTCCAGCTGTTTTGGAGGTGATAGTGGTCCCCAGTGGCGTAACTTCAGGCCTCGGGGCCCCGATGCGAACGCTCCAACGGGGACCCCAATTGTTGCAAATCTTTAATAGTATTAGTCTTTTTCTATGGTCCAAAGAGACTTTTGGGGCCCCCTAGGCTGCAGGGCCCGGGTGCGATCGCAACCCCTGCACCTATTGTAGTTACGCCCCTGGTGGTCCTCCCCGACCTCTTGGTCCCCAGGTTGTACCAATGTTACATCCGTTTCTTCATATATTGTTTTGCCAAACGTTTTGTTTGCAGGAACCTGTGCAAAGAAATGTCCGTGTGATGATAATGAAGTCTAGGGAATTAAATGAAATGTACTTTGTATTTTTTTTTTTTTAAGGAAGTTTTGTGGTTTCTGCCAAGAAATCTTATTCATTGCATAATATTGCATATGTTGATGACTGACAACAGATGCCTTGTCTAGCTAAGGTGTAAGGCAATCTGCGCACGTTCAGTATTTGGTTGCAGAAATTTCTGCACCAAATCTGCATCTACTGGCAGGAAAAAAAATGTGCGTTTTTGGTGCTTTTTTTCGCTCTATTTTTTGTATTGAGGTGGAAAAATGCTAAAAGAATTGACATGCTGTAGAATTATTTCTCCAAGGAAAAAAAACATGCACAAAAACTTAAAAAATTCTCATTGACTTCATTGGTGTGTGGATTTGCTTGCAGGTTTGTGACAAAACTTCACCAAACAATGTGATGAAAACACACTGTGTGCACAGGGCCTAGAACTGTGCCATGTTATTACTTTCATCCAGGGCGGACATATCAGTGGTGCTACCTGTGCAACCACACAAGGGGTCCAAGAGATCAGGGGGGCACTACTACCTCCGAAGCAGGTGAAATAGAACATTTTAATGAGTTGTTAGACTGAAAAGGGCCCTTAGGATCCTTTTACACGCTGCAACTTTCCAGGGATCACGACCACGATACGACCTGGCCGGGATCATTGGTGCGTCGCTACGTGGTCGCTGGTGAGATATCAAACAGTCAGATCTCACCAGCAACGCAGCAAACATACGGAAGTCGTTGGGACCCTGTGACTCTCGGGCATAGTATTGAGGTCGTTAGTCGTTGTCCCTGTCAAACACAGTGATGCATGCTGACCAGCGGGAGCGCAACGACCAAAAAATGGTCCAGAACGATTTGTGACGATCAGCGATCTCACAGCGGGGGCCTGATCGCTGCTACATGTCACACATAGCGAGGTCGCTGTTAAGTCACAAAACCTGTGACGATGCAGTGATATCGCCAGCGATCTCGTTGTGTGTGAAGTACTCCTTATACTGTTCTTGTACAGGGGCCCTTTTCTGTCTGCATCCGCCAGTGATTAAGGGCTTTGTTCACTCTAGGGCAGTGTTTCCCAAACTCCAGTCCTCGCGGCCCCAAACAGGTCATGTTTTCAGGATTTCTTTAGTATTGCACAGGTGATGCCTTGATGAGGATTCCTTCACCTGTGCAATTCTAAAGAAATCCTGAAAACATGATCTGTTGGGGACCGCGAGGACTGGAGTTTGGGAAACACTGTCTAGGGGAACAGTTTTCATCTTTAACATATTTGTTTGTAATAGATTGAGATGATAATGACGCTGACTTGCCATCATGCTGATGTTCTTGTATGGTTGGAGTCACACTGGGCGAGAGACATGCAAGAGACTCTAATGCATCACTCGGCACAGCCGCCGGCTCTCCGCAGAGGAGTGTGCAGAGCGATCGGCCCTGCTGGGTGATGTATTAGAATCTCTCGCAGGTCTCCCGCATATCTCTTGCAGGTTTCCCATGTGTCTCCCCGCAGGACTCCCGCAGGTTTCCCATGTGTCTCTCACAGGTCTCCCAATGAAAGATAGGAGATATCTGCTGCAACACTGACACTAAATGTGCACAACTTATGAGTGCAATGAGCGGCCGAACTGCACAGCTAATACAAGTAAAATGATAAAATGTATTATGACAATCACTGACCTAGAATATAATGCAAATTGGAAGACTTAGCTTCAGCAGTGGCCACTGCGGAGTGCCCGGTGACCGACGACAAGGTGCTTCCATCTCACCGGGTCCTAACACTATGACTAACAGAAGTGTGCAATGTGAATGGGTTTATATGCCCTTATTTTTTAATTGAAAACAGGTCTCCCACATGTCTCCTGCAGGTCTCCCTCAAGTTTCCCATGTGTCTCAGGCGGCCGTCACACGGAACGATATCTTGCCCGATATCGTTTAAGCGATCTCCTTTTTGATCGCTTAAGCGATATCGGGCAAGATATCGTTGCATGTAATCAAGCGATTTACGATGGTAAATCGCTTGATCGTGACATCGCTGATCTGAGGTTCGGTTCTCAGATCTAGCGATGAACGATGCAACGATCTGCATCATCGTGGTGTATGACACCACGATGATCCATCTCCCAGCGACCGCGCCTATGCTGGGAGATGGTAACTATGGTACACGTCGGGTAACTAAGCGACGCGCGGCGCCTAGTTACCCGATGTGTACCATAGTAACGAGCGAGATCGCGGCTCCGCATCGCTGGTGAGTCTGTCTGTGTGACATCTCACCAGCGATGTGAGCGATATTGTAAGCGATCGCGCGTGCACGTGATCGCTTACAATATCGCTAAAGATGTCGCAGCGTGTGACGGCCCCCTCACGCAGATCTCCCGTCCAGTATCACTCCAGCTTATAAGGCAGAACTGAATCTAGAATAGTTTTTGCACTGATGCCAATTTGTTACCAACATGTTGTTTGTTAATAATTTTGATATCCTAATGTGTTACATGGGTGTGTTCTGCCTATTTCATTAGGGTGTGCCTTTAGTAGAAATATGCCGTGTAGTCCACACCCCACTTAATCTATCAACCACACCTCCTAAAAACCATTGTATCGACATATATGTAAATCCATCTACATAAGCCTTCATCCAGGAGCTTTATAACTGTACCAGACAGAATGTGCATGTAGCAATACCGGATAAAATGGCAACATAGTACTAGCTGTAAGGGTAAGTGCCCACGATCGGGCTTCCTCATATTCTGGATGCAGCGTTATTCCTCTTGTGTCCTTTGCCGGAGAACGTGCTGTCCGTGCCCACAATCAGGCTTGCTCATGTTCTGGATGCAGCGTTATTCCTCTTGTGTCCTTTGCCGAGAACACGCTGTCTGTGCCCACGATCAGGCTTGCTCATGTTCTGGATGCAGCGTTATTCCTCTTGTGTCCTTTGCCGGAGAACGTGCTGTCCGTGCCCACAATCAGGCTTCCTCATGTTCTGTATGCAGTGTTATTCCTCTTGCATCATGTGCGGGAGAACGTGCTGTCCGTGCCCCCGCCATCAGTATTCTGGGCGCAGCAGATTTTTGCCGGGTTCTCCCGTTCAGAAACACTTGCATCTACAAGAACAAATTGACATGCTGCGGCTCAGGAAACCTTGCCATACATCAGTTTACGCTGCGTAAAAAAGAAGCATGAGGACAGCAGATTTCTATAAATCCATGCACTGTGATTGTACTGAACAAACCAGCATTTTGGACACAGCAAAAACACACTGCTAATCCTGATGGTGGACACTCACCCCAATGTCCAGCGCTGATGTTGCGTTCTTCGATGCTTTTTTTGTGCAGAAAAAAAGAATTGGCATGTCAATTCTATTTTTTTGCACCAGAAATGCAAGATGTGTTTTAGGCCATGTGCGCATACTGAGTATTTGGTGCAGAAATTTTCTGCATCTTCTGACAGAAAAACACATCAAAATCCTCGTGCTTTTTTGCCATATTTTTGGTGCTGATTTGTGCCATGTCTTTATCTTAAAGAAGTCAAAAGGGTGGAAGGGCTGAAAAATGGAGGAGCTTTGCACCAAGAAATGACACGCTGCAGATTATTTTCTGCACCAAATCTGCAAGGGAAAAGTAAGCAACGTGTGCACAACACTTCAGGATTCTCTTTGACTTTGCTGCATAAGGATAGGACAAATCTGCATTCGAAAAAGCATCAAAAACACTGTGTGCACATGGCTTTATTAGGGTATGTGCTCACGGTCCAGAGGAGCTGCGTGTTGGACGCGGCTCCTCCGGACCTGAGTTAAGCCGCGGGTGCCCGCAGAGGCGCTTGGTAACCCGATGTTTACCATGGATACTAGCTCCTAGCATAGGCTTTGCGGCGCTGGGAGCTCGTTCATCGTTGGTCTCCCGTGGTCACACGCAGCGATGCTGCGTGTCCAGCGGGCAACCAACGATAGATTTGAGGTCCTGTCCTCAAATCAAACGATCAACGATCAGCCGACTGATCGTTGATCGTTAGTAGTGTCACTCGCTACGATGTTGATTCGACCTCATTCAAGCGTCACTAAACACATGACTTTTGAACGATATTGTTACGCGTGACAGTACCTTAGTACCTTTATTCAAATGTATAGAACATACGGTATTTGCAGCAGATCTGCTGCATGTGCTTATACCCTTAATACAATGCCTAATTGAGTTTGGCTACATTTTTAGTATCTATATAGGTTGCACAGATATTCCTGCAGTAGAATTAAAAAAATAAATAAAATAAGGTTACAGATTTGTAAGTTGTCTTTTTACATGGCAAGGTGTCTAATCTGCAGCATAAATTGATATGGTAAGGATTCAGAATCTGCTACGCACAGGGTTGGACTGGCCCACCGGAGGACCGGGGAATTCTCTGGTGGGCCCTGGTGCCGGGCATTGTGTACATATATCACTTGTGTGTCGGCCATGCGTTCACCGCTCTCCCAGGTTGTCTAACTCTGTGAAGAACTGTGCAATCAAGACTGAACAGTATTCTGTTCCTTCCCAATAGTGAGTGGCGTTTGCAGCAGACGGTGGTTTCAGCGTTAATGCGCACTGCTCTCCGAGGCTACACAGGTACCAGTCTCTGCTGCCTTTTCCCTTCATGGGAGCACAGTCTGTGGATATTCTGCCTGGAAAACAAGAACAGCAAATTTTCTGCATATCTGACCCACTAGCGGGCACAGAAGGAAAAGGGCCCCTGTGCAAGAATAGTAAATGGGCCCTTTTTCAGTCCTATAGCTCATCATAATGCACAATCCCACCTGCTTTGGAGATTGAAATGGGCCCCTGTGCTGCAGGCTGCACCAATGATATGTCCGCCCCCTGACCTGACCTGTGTGGATATACCCCTATAGTGCATGAGATAGAGATATTTGGGCATAGATTTTTATGGAGTGCAATGTTCATTATTCTAATGTATCGTATGGTTGTCATCCGTCTTCGTGACACTAAACTGTGACTTGGGTGGAGCTGCCTGGAACAGAATGATTATATTTTATTGCCATGAGGATATGGGTTATGCTTCAAAAAAAAAAGCAATTGTCAGACTCCCTTAGATAAAAGCAGACTGTGGTGCAGCCCTTGGGCGGCATGTCATTAGTCTTGGCGTATGTAGCGCTGTGGTTATTGTGTAAAAGTCTTTTGCAGGACACTTTTGCCGATTTGCATTGCAAATAGTTGGTGGCGGAGCCCGGCCCATGGGACGAATGCCAAGTTCTCTGTCCTTTGACCTACAATCTCTTGTCATGTTCCCTTTATTATGTTTGTGTGTCATCGCCAAGGATGAAGCAACTGAGCGTTCTTGGTAAAAATAGTCCAACTCAGACAATTGTGTCAGGAACCAGAAGACGTCTATCCGGAAAATCGTTACAAAAAATGGATCAATTCTTAATTGAGCTGCAAGAAAGCGGTGGTGCAGCCCTGAGCTTTGTCATTCTTACTGTCTGGTGTAATTAATATTAATATTAATATGCAAAAACTCATAGAAAGGCAATGAAACGCATGCAAGAGCACACTCATTGATTTCAATGGAAAACGCAAGTAAAAATACACGTCATTTTCTGCAAAGGCAAAACGCATGCGTTTTTGCAAATGCAGCCCAAAACATTGCAGGACATGCTTTGGGCTGTGTTTGCAAAAACATGTGTTTTGCGTTTGCAGAAAATGACGTGTTTCTACTTGAGTTTTCCATTTAAATCAATGCGTGCGTTCTTGCATGCGTTTGCAATGCGTTTTTGGCACACATACTGTCAAAAAACGATTGCAGTCCAAATGGAATAGAAATGCAGACGTGAAAAGGCCCTTAAATAAAAAAAAAAATAAAAAAAGGAGCGGTGCTGCAGGTGGTGACCACAGACCATTTCTCTGTTCTCATCCTTTTTGGATGTTGTTTTGGTCACTTTTGCATGTTGTCATTGCTCTCACCCCTAGGGGTAGCATGAGGCGGTGTGTACAACCCCCAGAAGTGTCGCGGGTAGTGCAGCTCATCCAGCATGGCACATCAATGTGAGCTGTGGCAAGGAGGGTGGCTGTGTCTGTCAGCACAATGTCCAGAGAATGAAGCAGATACCAGGAGACGTGGAGGAGGGGGGCAACAACCCAGTATAAGGACCGCTACATCCTTCTTTGTGCACAGCCCTTCTGTCAATGGGTAGTAAGGAATGACAGGGGGACTAGGTCTCCTACTGACCCTCAGGCTAGGGGGACCCTAGCTATACCTGATCCCAGAGTTACCTCTGATGGTGAAGATGTCTGAGCCTCCACCCTTGCCCAGCTCCTGGCCAGCCCTGGTCTAATATCCTCTCTATCCCACCCAGGTGTGATAAAACCCCACACAAATAGAACAACATGGGAAGAAATAGAGTTCTAAAACAGAACATGCACAGGGGGAAATAAAGAGCAGGGAGGGAAACCAGACAAGAAGATTTTCACAACACACCAAACTGCACTGAATAGATTACCAGCAACTGGATCAACACAGCACATGAACCAATATTGCAAAAGCATAGTCAGCATGGTAAGACTGATTCCACCATAAAAAGGTGTGACTGTGATAGGTTTCCCAAAACATGTGATCCTAGAGGTAATCAGGAGTCATACAGTGATTGTTGATCTGGCCAGCAGGAGTTAATGAGAACACAATGCCCGAGCCTGACTGTGCAACTCAGGCCGGGTTCACACCACGGCACAATCCGATATGGGGCTGTCAGGGGTAAACCTAACAGCCCCGGACCGGATTTGCAAACCGAACCGGAGGGCTAATATGCCCTCCGACCCTGTTTGTAGCTGGATGCAGCCGAGCTCAGCTGTCCCCTGCGAAATGGTGCTGAACCGCTTCCGCTTCACAGGTGACAGCTCCCTGGTGCTGAAGTTCAGTGTAGCTCACAATGAACTTCAGCAGCCGGCGTCCCGTTCCCGGATCCTCCCAGATCGGCGCAATCCTGCCCCATAGACTCCCATGTTAGACTCTCATGATCCGGGAGGATCCAATTTGGGGAGATTTTTCTACTTGCAGCATTTTTGTGTCCGGGAGAAAAATCCGATTACACCCGGATCCTCCCGGACAGATGGAAACCGGATGGCAAATAGCTGGCATCCGGCCCCATAGGCCTATGGGGCCGAAATCTGATCTGGGGCTGTCCGGTTAACATTGGACAGCCCCGGATCGGATTGTACCGTGGTGTGAACCCGGCCTTAGAAGCATCAGAGAAACCACAGTGTAGACTGTAAGTGTCAGAGTTTGTAGTGTGAACAGCTCCAGATGCCGCCATGACACTGAGTTTTGAGCACAATGTTGTGTGACACCTTCATGTGCTAGCCAGGGGCACCCTAACTGCCATTCGTTACCAGGATAAGATGCTCAGACCCATAGTGGGACCATATACAGGTGCAGTGGGCCCTGGGTTCCTCCTGTGCCCTGGGTTCCGCCTGTGCCCTGGGTTCCTCCTGCTGCCTCCTTGGTTTCCCATGTCCTCTGTTGTAGGCCTGTAGTGATCACTTGCTCCTGAATGTTGTTCCCTAAAATTCTGTTTGTGGATCAAACCACAAATGTGCAAATCTTGCTTTGTTTTCTGATCGCATTTTTTGAAGCCCATTTACAATGATGGCTAATAATCTACATTTATGTGCGGCACATGAACAATGTAGCAAGCGGCCAACACTTGTTTGTTCCCATTACAGGACACGACCCTTCATGCTCGTGCTACAATTGTCGGCAGCACAACCCCAGGATGTGCTGCCAACAGCAATTTTATTTATATCTGCATGAAAGAGGATGAAACGACAGCCAAGTGGAGATGATGATTATACGGGAATTGAATTGTAAAGTGCTGCAGGATCTGTTGATGCTATATAAATAAAAATGATAATTATTATGATAGTCACACTGGTGTATGACTCACACAACGGCAATGCGAGAAAATCTCATTGCACTTAGCCTAATGTTAAATAATCGGGCAGCTCAGACCTGCAAGTTTTTCCCCAGCCCTTATTGAATAAAGGAAAAAATGTCAGCATGCTGCGATTGTCAGTGAGTCTGACAATCCATTTTTTCTTTCATTTGTAAAGGTTCCATTTTTTTGCTTGCAGGTTCAGTTTCAAATGAAAGGAGAATAGTGATCAGTTAATGGATCTGGTCTCCATAGACTCCAAAGGTAAAAACAAATTAAGAAATGGATTGTGCTCATGCTCTGGCGTTCTTTGATTATTATTTTTTTTCACGCATGCACATTACGATACTTTGCTCTGGCATAGAGAAGTGCTTGTGCGCAGGAGCACAATGTAGATCAGTGAGTGGACGACGTGGGGCCAGGGGTGTAACAAGAGGTGCAGGGGTTGCAATTGCACCCGAAAACTGAAGACTAGGGGCCGCCAAAAATCTCTTTGTTGTATAAAAGAAGACCAATGCTATTAAATATTTGCAATAATTGGGGGCCCCATTGGTGCTTTCGCATTGGGCCCATGAGGTTCAAGTTATGCCACTGCATAGAATGCATCGCCCACCACAAACAGAGAAGAGGACGGCAATCATGACAAAGGAGGCGCTGGACCAAAACCAGTGACTCCCATCAGACCGGACCGCCCCGTAGGTGAGTATAATAAACCTTTATACACATCGGCCTGGGGTCTTATATACAGTATTCTAGAGCGCTGTATATGAGGGTTTATGGGTGGGGGCCGCAACTTATAAGCCAAAAAGCTGCAGACAGGTTCACTTTAATTCATTCCATATTCATGTTGTATCTGCACATGGAATTTTTACTTTTTTTTTTTTTTTTTTTTTTACCTAGATCTATGTAAAAGTCACAGAACATTCTGCTGCACATCAGACTTGTGTGAATATAGGCGTATAGTGTAATCATTATATACCTTCCCAATGATTATAAGATAGGAAGGCACTGTACAGATGAAACGCCCATATGACAGCTCACAGAGCCAGGAATCCGGACTCCCATTATTACAGCTTTTATTCACTTCAATGTAGGTCATATACCTTTGGAGAAAAGGATTTTGCAAATGACAAAATTAGTGTTTTAATAGTTCACCTTGAGACTTATCTATGTAATGAGACAGCCAAATTATAGATTATTATGATTATTACTAGAGCTATGTTTTTAGAATTCCTCCTAATGGCCATTTCTTAATAAAGGGAGCCAACCAGCAGGATTTAGGGCTGTAAAGTGAAGCCACTGGGGTGCTGAATGCAATCATACCTTTACTTGAATGATTCTATGTTTGATTGCAGAGAAAAGTGTCATAAAACTCCTGGAAAACAGGGCAGCAGATGATTGATGTGTGCAGCACTGAGTAACTGTTTGGGGTTGTGTTTTTTTTCCCTTCCTCTGTGGGCATGCCTTTCAGCTGTAAGCCAAACCTGCCCCCCTCCCTCCCTTTCATCTCTACTTTCAGTTTTGTCAGGCACCCTGTGGCTAGAGTATAGTGACAGTGCGCAAGAGCCAGAAGTTGAAGGAGCTAAGAGAAGGGGGGAGGGTTTGGCTTACAGCTGAAAGGCATGCCCACAGAGGAGGAAAAACCAACCCCAAATAGTGACACGAATTATCTGCTGCCCTGTTTTCCAGGAGTTTTATGACTTTTCTCTGCAATCAAACATGGAAGCATTCAAGTAAATGTATGATTGCATTCAGCATCCCAGAGCCAGTAAAGCACCGGCTTCATTTTATAGCTTTAAATCCTGCTGCTTGGTTCCCTTTAACCCCTTCATGACCCTGGAATTTTTCGTTTTTCATTTTTTGCTCCCCTGCTTTCAAGAGCCATAATGTTTTTATTTTTCCGTCAATATAGACATATGACGGTTTGTTTTTTGCGGGACGGGTTGTACTTTCAGATGCAATCATTTACTTTACCATATAGTGTACAAGGAAATTGCAAAAAAAAGTGCAATCACACGATTGTTTTGTGTATTTTAGTCGCCATGTTCACTATATGGTAAAACCGATTTGACGGGGTGATGCCCCGGGTCGGTACGAGTTCGTAGACGCTCAACATGTATACCTTTACTGGTATCTAGGTGGTGAAAAAAAGTTCTGAATTTTGGGGGAGGGAAACGCACTTTTTGCACCATCTTTTGCGACCCGTAGCGTCCTCATTTTTTGGGATCTGGGGATGTGTGACAACTTTTGTTGCGTCTTGAGCTGACCTTTCTAATGATTCCATTTTTGGGTGGATGCGCCATTTTGATCGCCCGTTGTCGCATTTTATAGCAATGTTGCGGCGACTAAAAAGAACGTAATTTTAGCGTTTGGACCATTTTTTTTCCATTACACAGTTTAGGGCTCTCATTGATTGATTTTATATGTTGATAGACGGACGATTCTGAACGCGGCGATACTAAACGTGTAATTTTTTGAATACTTTTATTGTGAATATGGAAAAGGGGGGGTGATTTGAACTTTTATGGGGTTTTTTTTGTTTTTTTTTACAGGTTTTTAAAAACTTAATATTTTTATTAATTCTTATTTTTACACTGCCCATTTAAAAGACACCTTGCTGCACAGTCCGATCGCTTCTGGGAGACACAGATGAGCTGCAGCTCATCATATCTCCCAGAATTGCGGACCTGCTGTGGTTGGCAGCGCCTGCCAACCACAACATGGAACTACTCAGTGACAGCATCCGGGTTCTAGCTAGGACCCCGGCTTGTCACGTGAGCGCCTGAGATCCCGCGATACTATCGCGGGATCTTCGGTGCAGGCGGGGAACAGCGCCGCGGCCACCTTGGATCCTACTGTCAGTGATTGACAGTGGGATCCAAGGAGTTATCAGCACCGATCAGATCCCGGATCCGATCGGTGCTGTTACCCAGACATCTCAGCTGATGAGATCAGCTGAGATGTTGGGGCTTTGATGTGAGCTCCGCGCCGGAGATCACATCAAACCCTCTTTACCGGCCCATGACGTTGTACAACGTCATAGGTCGGGAAGGCGTTAAAATAGAAGGTATCTATATAATTTACTAAATCAAGAAAAATAGGCAGCACTCCAAATTAAATGCGAAAAAAGTGGATCCTTTACTGATCCTCAGGTGGCGACGTTTGGACGGTGACCCGTCTTTTTAATTTTTTTGATTTATATAACTTACTAGAATCTTCACTTTTTTGGGATATAGTGAGAAATTAACTAAAGGCACATCTGATCTGAAATGTTGGCTGAAGGTTGATTAGGCCGAGTTGTATCTCTTCATAATCCCTCATACACAAGAGCACCTGATTCAGCCGAGTAGGCATGGGTTGTTGTTTTTTTTTGTTTTGTTTTTCAATGGGTGAGAGTAGAAAAGTGATGCCAGAGTCTAATCTACCTGCAATAAAATGGATCAGACATTGAAATTCCAAAGGATGAAGTCTGAGAATAGTCGGGAGCGCCCACTTTACATCAGATGATCATGCAGGTCTGGCTGCTTTCACCCCTGGTGGTGATGAGTCTTTATTGCTTGGAAAAGTCCCCGTCAGCCCTGTCCTGAATGCTGCGGAGGTATGCGTGCTCAACCTCCAATCCATTCATAGAATGTTAGAGTTGGAAGGGATCCCCTGGGTCATCTGGGCCAAACCCCCCCCCCCCCCCCCCACCCGAAGCAGGATTCAATGAATCATCCCAGACAGATGTCTGTCCAGCCTCTGTATGAAGACTTCCATTGAAGGAGAACTCACCACCTCTCGTGGCCGCCTGTTCCACTCGTTGATCACCCTCACTGTCAAAATGTTTATTCTAATATCTAATCTGTGTCTCATCCCATTGCTTCTAGTCTTTGCTTGTGCATATAAGAATAAAGCTGATCCCTCTACAGTGTGACACCCCTTGAGATATTTACAGACAGCTATTAAGTCTCCTAAATCCTGTAACCATTCCTCATAAGACATGGTTTGCAGACCGGTCACTCTTCCCTGAACTTGCTCCAGTTGGTTGATGTTTTTTTTTTTTTAAACAATGTGGCCAGAACTGCACACAGTATCCAGATGAGGTCTGACCAAAGAGGAGTAGAGGGGTAACAACTTCATGTGATCTAGATTGTTGCTTTTGTTACTGCATCCCCGAACTGGACACAGTATCCAGATGAGGTCTGACCAAAGAGGAGTAGAGGGGGTAACAACTTCATGTGATCTAGATTGTTGCTTTTGTTACTGCATCCCCGAACTGGACACAGTATCCAGATGAGGTCTGACCAAAGAGGAGTAGAGGGTGATTATGACTTCACGTGATCTAGACTGTATGAGGCTTCTGTTAATACATCCAAAATTGTGTTTGCTTTTTTTCCTGCTGCATCACACTGGTGACTCCTGTGCAGTCTGTGATCTATTAGTATACACAAGTCTTTTTCACACATGCTGTTGCTTAGCCCATTCATTGCTTCTTGGAGCTGCCAAGTACAGCGTTGGGCTATTTCTGGCAGCATCCTAGACTATGAATAGAGTGGAGGAAAATCAAGCTCATCTCCGCTATATTAAAGAATGCAGATTACCAATGTTTGGATTGCTGGGGGATCCCAGTGGATTTACATAGGGTTCTAGGGAAAGATGTCGGGATTTGGTATTTTATAGGGAAGGTCTGTTCAAATCAAAACATAAGAAATAATATGAATAAGAATAAAAAGTTATATATATATATATATATATATATATGTATATATATAATATATATATATATATATATATATATATATATATATATAATATATATATATGTTGTTAAAGTAATTTTAAATAAATCACTGTGCAATCATCCACTACAGAACATAGAATGGCGTATAACAGCCACTTTGGATATACAGATAAACCTCGGATTTGGATCATAATTTCTCCCCCCCCCCCAAAAAAAAAAAATAGAATACACAATCTATAAATCTTCCTGATATTATGTCATCCCTGTTGGGGATTTTTTTCCGCTGTCCTAATTTCCATTTTAAGCAAATACTACTTAGATCCCAGCAGCTTCCTGGGATTTCTCCAACCTCTGTGTAATTAATGTAATAAAACTTGGAAAAATATTTTTATAGCAACTAAAAGGTTGTCGAAAATGTTCTGGGTTTTGCATTAAATCCTAAGAAAAAATAAAAAAATGTTGTAAATATTATGTAATATGACTGTTCAATTTTGCAGTCGCTACCAATTGCTGTAAGTAAAACAAAAGATTAAGATCTGTTACATTAGTAAAGTGAGGAATAAACAATGTATTTGAGGGATTACATAACCTCCGTGTGTGTACAGCCAAACAAGAGCTAAAGCAGCAAAAGCTTAAATAAAATTACTTTATAAGAACCAACTTGTTTTGTATATATATGATAGCGAACATTGCGGTTTAAAATTTCAAGGGCACATGTCCTTTGTATGGAGATGCATCTCCATGTTATAACTTGTCATTTTATCAAGAGAAACAGTGGTACTCCCAATCATGTAATGTATGTAAAGTGGAGACTCACTTCTGCATTAATCCGAACCTCCCACTCCCTGTTCCAAGACTTCTCCCGAGCTGCACCAATTCTCTGGAATGCTCTACCCCAAGAAATTAGGTCTATCCACAACTTAGGCCGGTTCCACACCACGGCAAGATCAGGTTTAACCCGGACAGCCCCGGACCCGATTTTGCAGTAATACAGCCCTATGGGGCTGGATGGAGCCGGATGGCAGCTATTTGCCATCCGGTTTCCATCTGTCCGGGAGGATCCAGCACAATTTGGACTTTTCAACCGGACACAAAAATGTTGCTTGCAGCGTTTTTGTGTACAGGGGAACAATTGGACAATATCGGATTCAGCGCGATACGGCACCCCCTAACATGGGAGTCTATAGTGCCGGATCCGACATAAAATTGGATCCGGAGCCAGACGCCGGGTGCTGGAGTTTAGCAGCGAGCGCTGCTAAACTTCAGCACCATGAGCTGTCCCCTGCAGAGATTTCAGGACCGCGGCTAGATCCCCGCTAGCCGCGATCTTGAAATTTCAGCGGCTGCGGCTGCGCTATGATTAATCCGGCTGCAAACCAGACTGGAGGGCATATTTGCCCTCCGGTTCTGTTTCTAGATTGGGTCCAGGGCTGTCCGGGTTCACCGGACCTGATCTTGCCGTGGTGTGAAACCGTCCTTACATAGCTTCAGGCGCTCCCTAAAAACACATCTTTTTAGGTCAGCCCATCATGATCTCTAGTCAATGTCATTTCGACATAGCCTACCCACTCCACCAGTCTCAAATGCATTGCAAATAATGGTTGGTGGCCAATTATACTGTTAATTATATAATTAAATAATTATTATTAGGTGCAAAGATGAACACATTGTAACAAAAGAGACAGCTGCTCACTGAATAAGCTGCACAATAATTAATATACAGGAAAATGAACTAGCATTATGGCTAAGGAAATATATATAAAATTGACAGCATATAAATATGGCCATATCCATAACCTCCCAGTAGCCACGTTGAGGCGTGTCTCTTTACTGGGAACCTACACTATGAATCACTCCCTCGCTTTGGATTTGGTTTTATATCCTAAGCGAGGTAGTGACTTCTAGTGTCGGTTCCCAGTAAAGAGTCACACCTCAATGTGGCTACTGGGAGGTTATGGCCATATTTATATGATAAGTGTCTCATTTTTATGTAGATATTTCCTTAGCTATAACTGAGGGGGGGTCATAGCTTCAATGAAGCTGTCCTCTATTTCACTTCCCCATTCATAACTAATCCCATGTCTTCATTTTTTGTGGATGGATATGTCCTTTCTCTACAGGCCAGAGAGATATCTTGGATTTTAATTTCTCGATGACATTGTCTGATGACGATTTGTTTGTGAATCCCAATGTATGCTGGGATACTCAAACTGAGTGTCTTTAGGGGATAGAGTTTGTGGCAATGGCTGCAGCCTCTGCCCCCTCCCTGAAAGAAAAGTCATTATGATGCTCATTTCAGGAGCTGGTCTGTCCCTCTATGTCCCTCCTGTTCCAGCTCTTTCCCTCCCTGCTCTGTGCAATCTGCACAGTGACAGCGCCTGCTCTATTAGTTCAGATCTGTAATAATCAGCCGGTAACCGAGCGGTGTCTATACCCGGCATGCAGGAGACCAGTGACATCACTAGCATGAAGCCGCACTAATCACCTGCATGCCGGGTATAGACACCGTTCTGTTAAAGGCTGATTATTATAGATCTGTGCGCTGTCATTGTGCTGATTGCACAGAGCAGGGAGGGACACAGAAGGACAGACCAGCCCCTGAAATGAGTGTCATAATGATGCTTCGTTTCAGGGAGGGCGCAGAGGCTGTGGTCACTGCTACAGACTCTGCCTCCTGATGACACTTTGAGTATCCCAGCATGCACTGGGATTCTCAAGCAAATTGTCATCAGACAGAAAATAGAAAAAATAAATGTAGTGTAGATAGGAGACGGTAGGGAATTTTTAATACTAGTATATTAGAAAGTAGCTTAGATTATAGCATTAACTAGATAGTGAGTTAAATTAAATTTTACTGGTGACTTCGGACCACCCCTTTAAGGCCAGACAACCCCTTTTAAGTCACATTTGCTGTAATATATCGTACCAGCAGATTCATTCATCTTTTGATCTTATCAGTCAACACCCAGAGGCTCCAACCCACAAATAATGAACCTTTCCCTTTTGAGTAGCAGGTGAGGGGAGCGCTTCTAAAAATGATGCAGACGACTCACTTTGCTTATTTATTTTCCAGCAGAAATGGGCGTTTTGTGCCCGCGTGTCCAGAGAATAAAAAAGAGCTACTTGACTGAAACAGATGCACCATTGTGTTTGCAGTAGGGATCTTGCTGGCAAGATGACAATATAGTGAGCGCAGATCAATCATGGAGAATAGAACTTTTTCACTTTGAAACCTGCAGAAGAGGAAAGTAGCCGATCTCTATCTTTACTCAGGGAATCTGCAAGTCCCCACATGTGTCCTCACATCCATGCCTATATATCTTCCAGCCGCCTGTCATTGTGCACATACCTGAGCTCTGGGTTAGATTTGAAGTCTATGGGACTATGAACGTCGGTGTTATTTTCCTAGCGTTCTGTGTGGTGAAGATGCTTCATTTTGGTAATGAAGACACAAGCTGGACATTGGTTGAGTTAATGAGATCTCAAGCACGTGACCGAACTACAGCAATGTACAACCTCTGAGTATGAAGGTGCGATGCTGCACCCATAGAAGCCGAGACCCTACATTACCAGACAGATGTATTTTACCAAAATTATCTACTTACATAATTGCCCTGTCGCATCTTTCACTTATGGTGTCCGGTTGTCCTCCTATCGTGCGCCTCAGTAAGTGCGCATACATTAACACATGTGCACTTCCTTAGGTGGCCATCATCTTTGGACAACCAGGTATACAAAGATGGCAGCATCATGATCCTGTGCGCGCATGTGCACATACTCAGGCGGCCCCCATCTTAGGACAACCAGGTATACAAAAATGGCAGTGTCATTATCCTGTGCGTGCATGCGCACTTAGGTGGCCCCCATCTTAGGACAACCAGGTATACAAAAATGGCAGCATCATGATCCTGCGCGCGCATGTGCACGTACTCAGGCGGCCCCTCATCTTTGGACAACCGGGTATACAAAGATGGTAGCATCATGATCCTGTGCGCGCATGTGCACATACTCAGGCGGCCCCATCTTAGGACAACCAGGTATACAAAGATGGCAGTGTCATTATCCTGTGCATGCATGCGCACTTACTTAGGTGGGCCCCATCTTTGGACACCCAAGTATACAAAGATGGCAGCATCATGATCCTGCGCACGCATGTGCACTTACTCGGGCGGCCCCCATCTTTGGACAACCGGGTATACAAAGATGGCAGCGTCCTGATCCTGTGCGCGCATGTGCACATACTCAGGCGGCCCCCATCTTTGGACAACCAGGTATACAAAGATGGCAGCATCATGATCCTGTGCGCGCATGTGCACTTACTCAGGCGGCCCCCATCTTAGGACAACTGGGTATACAAAAATGGCAGTGTCAATATCCTGTGCGTGCATGCGCACTTACTTAGGTGGCCCCCATCTTTGGACACCCAAGTATACAATGATGGCAGCATCATCCTGCGCGCACATGTGCAATTACGCGGGCGGCCCTCCATCTTTGAAAACCCGGGTATACAAAGATGGCAGCGTCCTAATCCTGTGCGCGCATGTGCACTTACACAGACGGCCACTATGTTTGGATATTTGGGCTCAAAGGAAAGAACACATGAGGGGAGAAGACACCACAGGAAGGAGAGATGGACAGCACACAGGGGTGAGTGCACAAGGAGGGGTAACCGTTCAAAGGAGAGTGCCCAGGGGGGAGAGAGACAGCACACAGAGAGGAGAGCACATGGGAGACAGAGAGTGTAAAGAGGGGAGTGTGCATGGGGGAAGTGGGAAGAAACACATGACGCCAGTCACATGGGCAACAAAAATGGCGTTATTTGCTCAGGCTTGTGAAAGACACTGCCAGACCAGTCTCATCCCCAACCATCACCTTCCAAGTATATTTGCCCTAAAATGCTTGCTTAACTCAGAGAATAATATAGCTTGGTGCAGTCAGGCTGCGATTCATGGTACCTGCGCTTCAGGCAGCATAAATCAGCTGAAAGGTTTCCTTTAAACATTCTTTGAATAATCTACTATTAAGCTCAAAAAGAAAACAAATGACTTAAAAGTGACCTGTTGCTTGTATTATGAAAACTCTTCATGAAGTCAAAACTGCAAAAATAAAAAAGCGTGAAAAAAAAATGTCCTGCTTGAAAATCACATAGAAAAGCTGAAAATAATTTGCTTTTGAGAATTTTTTGCAACATTTTTTATTAGACCAGCAAGCAAAATATTTGAGGAGAGACATGAATGGCTATGAATATCTTGTTGGGAAGGAAGATTAACCCCTTCATGATCTTGGATGTATATATACGCCCTTGGCTGCCTTTTGATGCAATCGCTGAGCTCGCATCATCCCCAACACGTCACCTGATCTGATCAGCTGGCATGTGATGTTAACAGCACCGATGAGATCAGCAATCCGATTAATGCAGTTAACCTTTTATATTGAGCTGTCAATCACTGACAGGGCGATACAAAACACGGCGGTGGGGATCGCGCTGTTCCTCGTTGGCATCGAAGGTCCCATGATGCGATCACGGGACCTCAATGCACTACCATGACAGCCTGGAGTCCTGTGATGACCCCGTCACGAATCGCTTCTTGTAGATGCCTGGTGAACGTCGGCATCCACAGAAAGCGATCATTTCTCCTGTTCACAAATGTGCATCAGCTCATCTATGAACAGGAGAAGCGATCGCAGTGTGCAGTGCAGAGGCACAATTCATTTTCTTTAAAAACGTGTGATTTTTTTTCACTACTTAGATAACATTAAAAGTAACATGTTTGGTATCTACAAACTCGTAACGACCCGAGGCATCATACCGTCAAATCAGTTTTACCATACAGGTAATATGGGCTAAGAGCTGAAATGGCTGCAGAAAACACTAACGGACTGCAGAATGTGTTCAGATCCTTCGTGCAGAAAAAAATTGGGCTTTTCTTTTCCTGTTAATCTCGTACTTTGTATATTAAGATCCTCTGACTTGTATACGACAGCTGAAGAATCATTTATGACAACTTGTAGTTTGTGCCCCATTTGTCATACAAAGTAGTCTGCTGACCAGTGTTGTAACTTGACGCTTCACGCCCCCCATGTGCCATTTATAACACTGATGTTTGTTTTATGTGCAAAGAGATCCCATCTGGAAAGAGGACGTGGGTGCGCCCATTTCTGTCAATTTTGCAGTTTAGCTGTTGTGCTCTGTCACTCAAACCTAAACCCAGAAATCAGAGTATACAGTTATTATTTATTATTTTTTTTAAATATGCCCCACTGTTCATAGTAGTCCTGTACACCCTTATAAACTGTTAACATAAAATACTTTGCATGATTTTGTTTAAGATAACTATCACTTTTCACCAACTGGTCACATCCATAATGGTGTCCACACCTGGGCAGGTGCCAGAGCCCTGGGTAAATGATGGGACCCACTCGCTATAAGTGAGCAGAAGCAAATGGGAGAACCCCCTCAAGCGGCCGTCACACGCTAAGATATCGCTTGCGATATTGTAAGCGATCACGTGCACGCGCGATCGCTTACAATATCGCTCACATCGCTGGTGAGCTGTCACACAGACAGACTCACCAGCGATGTGGGCCAGCGAGATCGCTGGTTACTATGGTACACATCGGGTTACTAGGAGCCGCGCGTCGCTTAGTTACCCGACGTGTACCATAGTTACCGTCTCCCAGCATAGGCTCTGCCGCTGGGAGATCGTTCATCGTGGTGTTATACACCACGATGAGACAGATCGTGAAATCGCTCATCGCAAGATCTGAGCTCCGGAGCTCAGATCACGATTTTGCGATTTCATCAATTCTCGCTCATCGTATATTGCCGTCACACGCAGAGACATCGTTCACGCGATGTTAAATCTGGCGCGTTCAAGCGATATCTTTCGCGATATCTTAGCGTGTGACGGCCGCTTCACAGAGAGCTGAGCTCTCCTCCTACTCTGCACTGTTCTATGTGATCTATGTGATGTGGCAGAGCTGTGTGTGTGTCTATATGTGCATGTAGCAGAGTTGTGTGTGTCTATATGTGCATGTAGCAGGGCTGTGTGTGTCTATATGTGCATGTAGCAGGGCTGTGTGTGTCTATATGTGCATGTAGCAGGGCTGTGTGTCTAACACAACTTTTTTGTTCGTTTTGCAAAAATTGATTTTCCTTTTTTTTTTTTTGCAGGATCTGTTCTTTTTTAACATTGGAGTCTATGGAGAACAGATCCGGTAACTGATTGCTATTTAGCTTCCATTTTTCTTTCATTTGTAAGGATCTGTTTTTTTTTTCTTACTGGATCAGTTTCAAATGGGAAATAAAGGAGATTAGTTACCGGATCCGTTCTCTATAGACTCCCTTGTTAAGAAAAACTGAAATCAGTTAGTTAAAAATGGACAAACATTTATGCACAACTTTTAAGCCAACTAATTGCTGCTGGATCTGTTCTAACGGATGATTACTGGACATGTGAACTTAGGCCGGTTTCACACTGGCATATTTCGCCATCCATGTGAATCCTGCTTGAACTGGATGCGCCCACATCAGTTTTCCGCTCTATTGACTTTCAATGGGACCGGATGAGCTTGAGGGTGCATCCAGTTTTGCATTTTTTTCCCCAGATTCGGGTGTTCCCATTTTTTTCATTGACACCAAACTAGCATCTTGGATCTAGAGCACCACATGTAAAATCACAATGTGCCCAATGGAGCCCGGATCCGGCAGAGTCCAGGTCCCGTTGGATTCGGTCCCTTGGATCTGGGTTTTGGAACTGCGAATGCCCAGAATGCAGTTCCAAATTCTAGAACACAGTTCCTGGGGGGGCGTGTCATTTAGCTCCATATTCGGTGGAAACAGGTGTGAAGCCTAGGAAACTGTATGCCAGAATATCTGAATTCTAACTGATTTGTGAGATGAATCAGTGGTAGAACCTGTGCAGGGGCATCAATTTTACAATTCCAAGGGGAATCCAGGCTTATGCCGGTTTCACACTGGCGTTGCGTCGGCATGTGTCCCAGTGTGCGGCTACGGATCCGCACTGTGTCCCTGTGTTTAACATTGGGACGCATGGTGGATGTTTTGGTATCAGGATGCATACATTTGCGTCAGATAGTGGTTTTTCTGTGGTGGTGAAAAATGCAACTTGTAATTTTTGTGCGTTTGAGGCTGCATGATTTATACGTATGTATCCTGAAGCGCACAAGTATTACATGGTGTCCAATGGCACCTCATTAGAATCTGGATGGCAGCGCTACTATACGCACGGAAAATTCTTTCTTTCTCTCTCTCTCTGCGCTCCCACTCTCTTGCGCTCTCCTCTCTCTTGCGCTCCCTCTCTCTTGCGCTCCCACTCTCTTGCGCTCCCACTCTCTTGCGCTCCCTCTCTTGCGCTCCCTCTCTCTTGCGCTCGCTCTCTCTTGCGCTCCCTCTCTCTTGCGCCCCCTCTCTCTTGCGCCCCTCTCTCTTGCGCCCCTCTCTCTTGCGCTCCCTCTCTCTTGCGCCCCCTCTCTCTTGCCCTCCCTCTCTTTGCGCTCCCTCTCTCTTGCGCTTCCTTTCTCTCGTGCTATCGTACTCTCTATCATGCTCTCTCGCTCTCTATCGTGCTCTCTCATGTGCTTTCTCTCTCGCGCACTCTCACTCTCCTATCCCGAACAGTTTATCCTGGTTTCCTATGGGGAGTTTTCATTAGTATTGATCCAGATAATAAACCCAGCGCTAGCATCACTAAGTATGCCTTCGAGCATCCATCTGCATCGCTACGCACAGACGGATACGTCCCGAACGCTAATGTGAAACCAGCCTAAAGCCCGGGTTACACGCTTCAATTTCCCAGCGATCCAACCAATGATGTGGATCGCTGGACATCGTTAGCTGATTGCTGGTGAGCTGTCACACAGGCAGACTCACCAGCGATCCGGACCAGCGAGCACGCTTGTATCCAAGGTAAACAGCGGTAACTAAGCGCCGCGCTCTGCTTGGTTACCTGCTGTTTACCTTGGATACCAGCTCCCAGCGTTGCTGTGCGGCGCTGGGAGCTCACTGCTCGTTGGTCTCCCGCTGTCACATGCAGCGATGCTGCGCATTCAGTGGGCGACCAACGATAAACTTATGATCTAGTTCATAAATCTGCGATCAACGACTTATCGTTGATTGTTGCGTGTGACACTTAAGTTGTTTAGAAATCGCTGCAACGTTACCAAACCATTGACGTTACTGATCTCTTTGTGTGTGACGGGCCCTTTAGTCTTAGGCGCTGTGCCCATGCTGTGTATTAAGGTGGGCACATATGGTATTTTTCCCTTGCGGATTTGCTGCAGAAATAAATATGCAGCATGTCAGTTCTTGCTACTTATTTCCACCCCAGATCGTGCAAAAAAAAACGTGTTACCATGTTCATGAGGCCAAAAGCGCAGCAAAGAGGCAACAATGTACCCGACACACTGTTACTAAATCCATACCTTTATTTAGTTATATAGGTACGGAAACTTGCAGATATTTAAGTAGCTTCAGTTTTAGTTTAGATAATGGAGCAATTTTACTTTCATCATTTTCCATTCGAGGTGGCAGGGAAGATTACGGTACTCGCTCGGTGAAACTGGCTGTGGCTTGCTGAAATGACTTGTCGCTTTCATAGAGGAGCATCAGTCATAGTAATGTTACTACCTAAAGGTTTGCAAGGGTCAGAATATAAGCTCCAGTGCTTTCTAATAGTTTGAAGCAAGTCTAAATGGAATCTGTCAGCAGGTTTTTGCTATGTAATCTAAACACAGAATGCTATAAGGGTTAACACAGAGAATTCAGTGATACCTGTCTTGTGTATGTCTATGCTGTAATTTTCCTGCAATGTTTATTTTAGCAGCAGGACTCATCATCACTGGACTACATTGTCTCCTGCACGTTGGTTTGTAAAGTGACCGTCTGGCTCCTTTTTGGATCAGATGTCCTTATTTGAATTTTGGCAATATTTAAAACCCAATGTAAAAGGGTGTTTGGTTAACTTTTATTAAATTAATAAAATAATTTGCACAGTTATGTTTTTTTGGGATTATAAATCATATTTTAGCCCACTTTTGTAGTATATCATTTGATCAAACATGTTCTGAGCACAACATGCTTAAAAATTCCTTTCAAAACACATTCTGAATTTCTTTCACTAATTACACCCCTTTCATGTAGCACATTGGTAAAATCACCACACCCACATACGGACATAGAGCCAGCTACATCAATCCGCACATCTTCTATGCACCGCGCATCTTTAATCCTCCTGATGCGGTGTGATCCAGCGCCCCCTAATTTGGGGGTCTATGGCACTGGATTGCACCGGAGCCACACCCGGGAGACGGACGCCGGGTGCTAAAGCTCAGCGCCGGCCGGCGCTGAACTTCAGCACCATGGAGCTGTCCCCTGCTGACAGTTCAGGACCGGGGCTAGCTCCCTGCTAGCCGCGATCTTGAATTACCAGCAGCTGCATCCGGCTGCAAACCGGACCGGAGGGCATATTAGCCGTCCAGTTCTGTTTGCAAATCTGGTCGGGGCTGTCTGATGTGAATTGGACAGCCCCGGACTGGAACACACTGTGGTGTGAAGCCGGCCTTAGCCAGTAGATAGTAAGGCCTCTTTCACGTGTCCATGTCTCCATCACGTGTGCCATCTGTGCAGCCACATGCCAGCCGAAGATACGGACATACATACCGAAATGTTAATGAATGGGCGCTTTCAGACATCATGATACTGCATGGACCGTGTCTCCGTGTGGAGTAACGCATGTCCGTACTCCACACGGAGACATGTCTGTTTTTTTGGCGGAAGCACAGACCCATTCAAGTCAATGGGTCTGTGCAAAAAACATCTTGCACATGGATTCATCTGTGTGACATCTGTGTTCACAGACATGAGCTAAAGGTACCGTCACATGCGGCAATATTGCTTGCAATTTCACTGGCAATGTGCTGGTTGCAGTGAAATCATGGACACATTGTTCTATTTTGTTGCCGTGTACAAATGTAACAATGTGTCCATGATTTCACTGCAACCAGCACATTGCCAGTGAAATTGCAAGCAATATTGCTGTGTGTGACGGTACCTTTAGGCCTCTTTCACACATCCGTGTCACCATGGACGTGTGAAACAAGACCGTTTGGGGGCGGGGCGTGCACACTGTTTGACACAATGTGTGCAGTCCATGTGCTATCCATAGGGCCGTGGATGGCACACGGACCGCTTGTCAGCCGCATATTCCCCTCCCTCCAGCGCTGCTGCTCCTCCTCTCTTCCGGTCCGCTCTTGGGCTCAGTGAAGTGAATAATCATGAGCCCTAATGAGCGACATGGGAAGTGAGAGGAGCAGACACTGCTGGAGCGAGGGGAGTATAAAATTCTTTATTTTCAGGCCTTTTGGTTTTGATCGTTGTCCGTGCACACGGATGACACAGTGTGAACATCCGTGTGCAGGACGTTTTGACAAAAAAGCGGTCCGTGGCTCCGCAGAAAAACGGACAAGTCACCATGTGGAGCACAGCGTGTCTGTGCTCCACACTGTCTGTGCGGAAACACGATGTGTGCATAGGTCCATAGGGGAATATGTGTCCCCGTATGTCTGTGCCTCCGGCATGTGTCCGCACGGACCACACATGTGCCGGAGGCACGAATGTGTGAAAGAGGCCTAATGGTACCGTCACACGCTGCAATCGTGGCTGGGAATCCTAAAGGCGATATGTCGCCCCGGAGCAATCGCCGTGAAATTGCCTCACGTTTGCGGCGTGTGATTGGGAATTTTGCAACGATAAATCGCCTCCCGCCTGATTCCTGAGCACTGCTCAGCAATCAGCCGCAATCATGGAGGCGATATCTCAGTGTTGTGGCGTGTGATAGGGCAATAGTGATGGAAACAGCGTTGCCTTTGATACCTGGACCCGTAGAAGCAACATCGTTTGCGAAACGGTGTCGTTGTCCACCGGCCCTCCGTGGTCACCTCCCTGCACCCTGTTACATCTTGACAATCTGGATTAAAAGACCACCCTCCACATACCGGTGAGTCTGCCTCGTTCTTTAAATCACTGTATTACGTTCTGGTGCTTTGGATGTGCACCGCCGGAGGGGTACCCGCCAGGGATGATTCCCGGAACATGATTGTTGATACCGCTTGTGCCCTGGAACTTTTTTCTTTGGTTGCCTTTAATCTCCCGTTGGCGTGCCTCAACCGTTCTGTAGTCCGCGCCCTGTCCGCGATGATTGGTGTTGGTACTGTGTTCCCATTTGCTATCAGTTGACAGCGCGCCATATTTGAGCGTGTATTTGTGCCAAACTCCGATTGACAATGGCGTCATGTATCAGCCAGCCTTCCAGAGCAGGCTGACCAATCGTAACGCAGTTGCGTTGTCCAATGAGGACGTATGGGGTGCGGTGTAAACCACTGTGGCATGCCTATCTCCTCGCCGCGCTGAACATGTACGCCCACATTGCCTTTGAGACTGCGGCGTGTGAAGCGGTCATGGAATGAGGCAAGATTGGTTCCACTGTAGGTGAGGCATTTCCGGAGCGACACATCGCCTTAGGTTCAGGGCGCAATTGCGGAGTGTGATGCCGCCATCGGCGACCTGAGGTGAGCACGAAAAACGTGAGCGCGCACGTTATATCGCCAGCCGCTATTGCGCGTGTGACGGTACCATTAGACTTCTTAGTTTAAAAATAAAGAATTTCATACTCACCTGACTCCAATGATGTCCTCTTCCTCTCACTTCTGGGGTCGCTGATTATGCTCATGACGATTCACTGCACTGAGAGCTGCAGCCCCGGAAGAGAGAGGGACAGCAACCCGTAGACAGGTGAGTATGAAATGTCGGCTGTCTATCCAGATGTCACACAGTGCTGGACACTTGGCCTCTGGCCTGCTTCACACATCTGTGCCTTTGGCACGTGTGGCGTTTGTGTGGATACATGCCGGAGGCACGGACATACAGGGACACATGATCTTCTATGTCCCCTTCAGATGTCAGTTATTCAGCGCGGACTGTGTCACCGTGTGGAGCTAATGTGCGTCCGTGTGCTCCACACGGCGACATGTCCATTTTTCAGCAGAAGCACAGACCCATTAGGGCAATGGGTCCGTGCAAGAATCCATATGACATCCGGTGCAAGGACCAGAACAAAAATTTGTAAGTTAAAAAACAAAGAATCTCCTCCTCCCTCCAGCGCTGCCTGCTCCTCTCACTTCTGGGGCCGCTCATTACTCTCATCTAATATTCACTGCCCGCAGAGCTGCAGCGGCGTGGAGGAGGTGAGTATGATGACAGGCTGTCCGTGTGCTATCTGGATAGCACACGTATGTCACCCGATGCATGACAGATGAAGCACCGCCCCCAAACGGCCTGTCTCAGGCCTGTTTACACATCCGGGAAAACACGAGATGTGAGACAGGCTGTATATGGGGCGTACTTCTGTCGTGTCACGCACTGTCTGACATTTGTTTGTTATCCATGGATAGCACATGGACAGCCTGTCAGTGCATAGTCACTCTCTCGGTGCTGCTGTCCCTTTCACTTCCGTCCGTTACACGGGAGATATCGCCGGCGATGTTGCCGGCAACCGAGGGGCGTGGCCAGGTTTGCGGCGACATCGCCGCAAATTGCCGCGGTGACAGGGCGATGATCAGGCGATGAATCGCCTGAGTCACATCGCCAGGTTTCCAACAATGTTGGGAAACCTGGCGATGTTGCTCAGGCGTTCTGCCTGATCGCCCTGTGTAACGCGGCAACCTGCAATGTTACGGCGATTCCGCCTAATCTAACATTGCGGTTATCGCTCGCTGGTTGCTGGCAACTCACGAGCGATAGCCGCGGCAACTAGCGCGACATCGCCGGTAAGTTGCTCAGTGTGACATCTCACCGGCGATGTTGTCAGGATGCGCCTCCCGCGATCCCGGCAATATCGCCAGGGATATGTCCTGTGTGACGGTACTATAGGCTCAGGCTGGTTTCACACTACAGTTTTTTCCCTGATCAGATTTGTGTGCCAATACCAGGAGAAGAACCAGTGAGAACTTGCAGAGAAAAACTATAATTGAAAGACTGACACTTGTTCTGAGGTTTGGAGACACTCCTGGGTTTGGCAAACAAACTTGATCGAAGCTGATCAGGGAAAAAACTGCAGTGTGAAACCAGCCTCAGTGAAGTGAATATTCATGAGCGGCACCGGAAGTGAGAGGAACAAGCAGCGCTGGAGGGAGGGGAGTATGAAATTCTTAATTTTTAAACTTTTAACTTTTGGCCATGGTCTGTGCACATGGATGACATCTGTGTGCATGGACGTTTTGGGCCAAAACCGATCCATGGTGCCGGCATAAAACTGACATGTCGCTGTGTGGAGGACACGCATCTGCTCCACACGGTGACACTGACGTCTGAAGGGGGCCATAGAGGATCATATGTCCCCGTATGTACGTGCCTCTGGCATGTGTCAGCACAGACTGCATACGTGCTGGTGGCACCAATGTGTGAATCGGGCCTCTCTACGCGTGTGTGTTTGCATGGACATGTAAAAGAGGCCTAATATACATTGGGTGTGGCCCCCTCCAGGAATCTGCACCTTTATCCACTCACCCAAACAAGTTAAGTCCGAGCTAGGTCTGCTCGCACTGCCTTGGCTCAGATTAGACCTGGCCTAGCCCGTAGAGAGGTAAGAGACAAGAGATTATGGTCGTTCATTAAAATTACGCCTTCTTGTAATTGGATCATTTTTGCACTTTTGAGGGAAAAAAAAGTTAATAATGCTCCATCTGTATTTTTTACGTGTATAACAATACTGAAATTTATGTATTAGGGCCGGTTTACACGCACAGATAATTGTGCAGAGATTGTTAGCAGATCTCTGGTTGCAGTGAAATCATGGACACATTGTTCTATCTTGTGGCTGTGTTATAAATGTAGCAATGTCTCCATGATTTCACTGCAACCAGAGATCTGTGACCAATATCTGCACAATTATCTGTGTGTGTAAACCGGCCTTTAGGCTGGATTCAGACTTGTGTTCCCCGCCACTGCGTGTTGCGGTGGGGAAGCGCAAGCAACGCCCATCCCTATGTTTAACATGGGGACGCACGGTGCATGCGCTCGGGTGTGCATGTCTGTGCGCACCCATTGTCCATCATGTGTGATTTGTACGAATGCTTGCATACAAATCACACACTGAAGTCTATCAGTGCGCATGCCCATCCGCAGCCGAGCGCATGACCGTGTGTCCCCATGTTAAACATAGGGATGGGCGGTGCTTGCGCTTCCCCACAACAATACGCAGCGGCGGGGAACACAAGTCTGAAGCCACCCTTAGTGCAATTTTGTTACATCTGTATGTCTATCATGATGCCAGCTGAAAAACGGACAAGAGAAAATAAGTGTCTGAATGTAACCTTAAAAAACCCCTTTGGCACAGGGCCTAAGGCTATGTGCAGAACGTAACTACAACAGGTGCAGGGGTTGCGATCGTACCCGAGCCCTGCAGCCTAGGGGCCCCAGAAGTCCCTTTGGCCTATAGAAACAGACTAATTCTATTAAAGATTTGCAATAATTAGGGGCCCCGTTGGAGCCTTCGCATCGGGGCCCCTGGGCCTGAAGTTACGCCACTGGCTATGTGCCCCATGCTGAGTAACTGGTGATGACATTTCTGTACCAAACGCGCATCTTCTGGCAGAAATACATATTTTTGGCATGTATTTTTTCTTTTCAGGTGCATATTTATTATGATGTCGATGGATGGTAAGGCTGAATAATGCACCAAAATGTGTCTGTATTTGACATGCTGCATCCAAAATCTGCACCAAATAAGCAAGGAGAAAAACGCAGCGATGGCACAGCACTTCTGAAATCTCAGACTTTGCTGACTTCGTGATATTCGTGCAGATTTTGATGAAGATTTTCAAAAATAATCATCAAATATGCACAGGGCCGAAACGTGTGCAGAACCTCTAAGGTCCCCTTTACACCAGGTTTTTTGACCGTCCCTGTGGACAGTGGCATAACTTAAAGCTCATGGGGCCCCGATGCAAAATCTCCAATGGGGCCCCCAACTATGCAAGTCTTTAATAGCATTGGTCATTTCATATAGGACAAAAAGACTTTTGGGGCCCCTTAGGACTCCAGGGCCCAGGTGCATTCGCAACCCCTGCCCCTATTGTAGTTATGCCCTGTGTGTGGATCCTTTAATTTGAAGGACCACACCGATAGGCACAGATCTGTGCGAACAGCTGACACCTATGCTCCCGGATCCTTGTTTTTCAAGGATCCGGTTTCTCCATCGAAAAGCATTAGCAATCGCCACAGCCATAGGACATAATGGTAATGTGAGAGAGGGAGAGAGATCCAGACCAGGGATAGGGCTGGGAGGAGCTTTATCGTGCTTCTGAGCATCTCCGTACAGCAAAACGGATCCATTAAACAGATCCGTCTCTCATAGACCCCCCTGTTATTAGAAGTGGACAGCGTCGATACGTTTCTGTCCCCTTTTTTTTTTTTTTTTTTTTTTTTTAAAAACAGCCCAAAATTGGAGAAGTCTTTGATTCTGGGTACATGAAAAAAGCGGATCCCTGACAAAAGTGACACACACTTGGCCATATAGGACCAATCCGTGCCCATAGGGATATATGGGAGGCCAAAACGGATCCCAGGCTATTCGTTTCAAAACGGATAGACGCAGACCCCCAAAAATGTGGTATTATGGGGGCCTTTTTTTTTGTTATATCTGCATCTAGGGAGAATGGAGCGTACCTGCATTGTGATAAAAAAAATAAAGTGGTAGCAACTCCAGTATAAAGTGGGAAATGAAGCCTCTGTGGCAAAACCCAAACTATACAGATACAAGAAAACAAATGTATCCAGCAAACAAGCACTTGGGGAAGGTTCACACTTCAGAACTAAAACTGACCATTGCTGCTATGGGCTCATAAACCACTGGAGCTTTGTTATTTGCAAGCAATAAAGAAGGAAGAAACTAATAAAGTGTTTTTGCAGACTTGCAGGCAGGGAGCAGTGCAGAGTCCATCATGTCTTGCAGGAGGGAGGGTTCCCTGTGTTGTGTAATGTCAGCTCCCCTCCTCCCTCACTCTCACTGCTGGGGATTTTGTGTGTTGTTGTTGCAGGCAGTGAGCTCAGCTGATGATTCACAGCCATGCAGTCATCCCTCTCTGCACCCAGCTACTGCACAGAACACACAGGCTCCTTGTAGCTGGAGCTTGCAGGATTCCTCCTCATTCTTGTACTGAGCTCAGCCTGGAGGGGCCACACCTCAGCCCTGGTTCTGTTGGACTGCCACCTCTCTCCCCCTGGTAGGAAAGCTTTGGACATGGCTGTGCCCCTGTTTGCAGGAACTTGGTGAGTTTATGGGAAAGCATGGTGGGGGAGGTGAATGAAGTATAAAGTTGACTTTTGTAGCTGTTCTAGTATGTGCATGTTCTATGCTTACTCATGTAGCAGAGCCCAGATGGTGCTGGTGGTTTGCAATGAGTAGTTTTAGCATTATGCCCAGCTCTGGAGATGAGACTCAGCTTTGTGAAGGGAACTGCAACTTTGTATCTGGCTGTGGTTACTGAATTGTAAATATTGACTCTTCATGTTTCCCTTTGTTCATTCCTAATCAGAGTTTGCAATGAAACCTAAAAATGAGCTGGGGGGGGATTGAAGGTTGTAATATAGTGTACAATAATGAAGTATCCTGCAATAGTCAGCCCAGATCCTGCTGAATCCTCTGACTCTGTGTCAGTCCCACCCTCTGTCCTTCCCAGCATGAGGGGCCTGCTTCCAGTCTGTGCAGTGAATTACAGTCCATGTGTTTGGGTTGGGTGGGGGAGGCTGGCCACACATTACTGTCTGTTTTAAATAAAAGCTGCAAGCAGGACAGATAGAGCCTTGTGCACATTACAGCATACATAGCCTGTGCTGAGGAGCCAAAATGGGCTCATTATACTGTACTATGCTGTGCTGGAAAAGATAAACTTATTAAAGGACTCTTCTCCATATGTCTGTATGTGCAGTAAACTTTAATCAAGGGTAATGCTGTGTTCACACAGGGCGGCTTTCTATGTGGATCCTTTAGTTAGGCTATGTGCTCACATTAGCAGGGTTTCTTCTGCATCTTCTGGTAGGAAAAACACTGGAAAAAGGCAGCATTTGTGCATTCTGATGCTTTTGTTGTGTTTTTCATTTGCACAGTTTCTCAAAGTTAAAATCGCTGCCCCCCTTCTTTTAGCTGCCCCCCCTTCTCATTTAGCTGCCCCCCTTCTCATTTAGCTGCCCCCCTTCTCATTTAGCTGCCCCCCCTTCTCATTTAGCTGCCCCCCCTTCTCATTTAGCTGCCCCCCTTTCATTTAGCTGCCCCCCTTCTCATTTAGCTGCCCCCCCCTTCTCATTTAGCTGCCCCCCCCTTTCTTTTAGCTGCCCCCCCCTTTCTTTTAGCTGCCCCCCCCTTTCTTTTAGCTGCCCCCCCTTTCTTTTAGCTGCCCCCCCCCTTTCTTTTAGCTGCCCCCCCCTTTCTTTTAGCTGCCCCCCCCTTTCTTTTAGCTGCCCCCCCTTCTTTTAGCTGCCCCCCCTTCTTTTAGCTCCCCCCTTCTTTTAGCTGCCCCCCCTTCTTTTAGCTGCCCCCCCCTTTTCTTTTAGCTGCCCCCCCCTTTTCTTTTAGCTGCCCCCCCTTTTCTTTTAGCTGCCCCCCTTTTCTTTTAGCTGCCCCCCTTTCTTTTAGCGCCCCCTTTCTTTTAGCTGCCCCCCCTTTCTTTTAGCTGCCCCCCCTTTCTTTTAGCTGCCCCCCCCTTTCTTTTAGCTGCCCCCCCTTTCTTTTAGCTGCCCCCCCCTTTTTTTAGCTGCCCCCCCCTTTCTTTTAGCTGCCCCCCCTTCTTTTAGCTCCCCCCCCTTCTTTTAGCTCCCCCCCCTTCTTTTAGCTGCCCCCCCTTCTTTTAGCTGCCCCCCCCTTTTCTTTTAGCTGCCCCCCCTTTTCTTTTAGCTGCCCCCCCTTTTCTTTTAGCTGCCCCCCTTTCTTTTAGCTGGCCCCCCTTTCTTTTAGCTGCCCCCCCCTTTCTTTTGCCCCCCAAATTCTTTTTTTTCTGCAGGTGAAATTACCTGACGGTGTGCACAGCGCTTCACAAATCCCATAGACTTTTTTTTTTTGTTTGTTTATTTGTATGGTTTCCCTTGCCAATTTCAACAAAATCTGCAAGTAAAAATGCACCAAAAGCACTAGGTGTGCACATAGCTGTACTATTCCCACTGCTGCCAACTTGTCCCCGAGCACAAATATAACCCAACACTTTTTTATGGTTCTCCAATGGACTCTGAATGGGACAATACTTGTGTTGGTGCCAGGTCACACATGATGATGGAGGGGGGGGGGGGAGTTTTAGTGTAATTTCCTGCAGGAGGGGAGATCTTCACACTTGTGTCATTAGATTTGTCCAGCTTTCTTTCTCTTCATGCATAATGAAGCTCATGTCTTGTGTGAATCAGACAGGGCTTTGTATGGGGAGCACAGAGCTCGCAGTCATATCTGGAGAGAATGGGCCCTTGTAGGTGTAGTCGTTGCGTTCTTGCACTTGCATTCGCTCTGTTCTGACTTTGCAATTTCCTGTAATATTAAGTTTCCTGTTTTGCAAGCGGCCGACCTGTATTTGTGGCTCCGTACAGTTGCCTTTCACCTTTTTATTATAGTTTTTTCTTTCCCATCGATCTGATATGGCGCCAACATATTCCATGTGCAAATACGTCATACGTTACACCACCAATATTGACCGAGACGTCGTTAAACATTGGAGGAACCAACCCTAGAGATTGTGATCAGCGTTTCCATTGTTACTTATAGGGTTTTCCCTATGTAAGGTATTTTGTTTCTCTTATTTACGGTACATTTGGACTTTTCGTGCTTGTATATATTGGAGCCAGGCAGATGGAATGTATTTTGTGAATTTAGTAAGATCGTGATGAAGCCCCTCCACCCCCTTTAAATTTATCCCCCCGCCATATACGTATTTTGGATTGGTGACTGGTAGCGTGCAGCTGCCCATTCCAGGAAAATATGCTCTCGTCAGTTTTCCTGGCTCGCTCTAATCCGGTAAAACATGTCTGGGGAGAAAAGCTGAGCTAGGAGCGGCCCTGACAGTTGCTGATATTGGGTCACAATGCAACCGGAACAGAAACTAGTGCTTGGTGTATGTGTGTGGGAGGTCCTGCTGCAGGCGCCGATTGTCAGCTCTTTGCAGCAGCATGTTGTGTTTATGCAAGTGGTGAATTAGAGGGAAAAAATGTGCAGGTCTCCAGAAGTTTAATATTTGCATTGGATTCAAAAAAATGTCTAAAACTATACCATAGATGTCTGCAGGCCGTGTGATATAGTGCCGCAGCGCTCTCATGCTTCCTAGCACTGACTTTTTGGCAATGTGCAGACGTCTTTTTTCCGCCATCTTTGCAGAACTTTTTAGGTCATGTGCCCACACTATGTATTTGGGCAGAAAATTCTGCATCAAATCTTGCATGTCTGTCCTGAAGCCAGCAAAGGCAGAGCGTTCAGCATTGCTGTGCCCACCAGCAGTGGCGTAACTTCAGAGCCGGGGCTCCCAATTATTGCAAAACTTTAATAGTATTAGTCTTTTTCTATAGGTCAAAGGGACTTCTGGGGTCCCGCCTAGGCTGCAGGGCCCGGGAGCGATCGCAACCCTGCACCCATTGTAGTTACACCCCTGCTCACCAGAGCTGTGGCGTCGGTAAGCCAAATATCCAACTTCTCAATTTCCCTGAATCCTACTCCAACTCCACCCAAAATGGGCACTGACTCCACGAATCAACTGACTCCACAGCCCTGGTGCCCACGGTGCATTTTTTTTTTTTCCCCCCTTGTGTATTTGGTGCAGATTTTGGATGCAGAGAAAATCTACAGCATTGTCAATTATTGATCCGTTTTTTACAGCGTTTTTCAGTCCTCCAGTCATTGACTTCATTATAGAAATGCAGGAAGAAAAAACGCACCACAAATAAACAAAAAATGCAATGTTTTGTTGCTTTTCTTTTCTGCAAGAAAATGCGTATTTGCTTTAGAAATTTCTGCTACCAGATTGCAAATGTGTCTGCAGCAGATAGGCAGCGTGGGCACAAGGCCTCAAGGTACCGTTACACACAGAGATATATTGCTTGCAACTCACTGGTTGCAGTGAAATCATGGACACATTGTTACATTTTGTGACACGGCAACAAAATAGAACAATGTGTCCATGATTTCACTGCAACCAGCAAAGTGCCAGTGAGATTGCCTAGCAAGAAGTCTGTGTGTGTACGAAGCTGAGTTCAGACCAGCTCCACATGGGATTTAGACAAACCTGGATTAAATGGACATAGAGTATATGGCTGGATTGTTTTATGGATTTTTTTTGTTTTTCAAGCAATTAAGGTTCTTGGGCTGATAACGCATCTCTCGCTCTGTTGATTGTGGGATATCGGGACAAGGACCCCGTGACACGGTTGTCCAGGCTTTTTAGATAATTTCTATCTGTATACAGGCTGCAAAATGTTGACAGTTTGTAATTTACATCCTGTTAACATTTTGCATAGTTACCTAGATATCACCTATTTGCAGCAGCCCGGGAATGTCCAGGGGGCGTGTTTGTGTTGGAGCCTGCATGTAAATGTAGAACTGGACGTTACGCCCAGACTCCTCCAAACACGCCCCTCCCCCAGTGTACAATATGCCTAGCCACCCACAGGATCCTACAGGCCTTTCCCAACCCCTAATGTGACCACCCACCCCCATTGCACACAGTGGTCCCCTGCTCCACTGACACAATGTGCTGAATAAGCAGCTGTGAAGGAGATTCGGCACACAATCTGTGGAGGAGGGGACCGCTAAATGCAATATGCTGTCCACTGAACAGGGGAGGAGCATCAGGATCAGCTCTCTATCTCCTGCAGTACAGAGCGGGTCTTAAAGAGTCGGCGGCTGCAGGGGATAGAGAGGAGGAGCATCGGCTCCACTATGCACAGAGAGCCAGCAGCTGCAGTTCTCAGCTCCACTGACCGGCCACAGGGGACTAGGTGAGCATGCACACCATAATACAGGGGACTAGGTGAGCATACACCCCATAATACAGGGCCACAGGGTGAGCGCACACACCATAATACAGGGCCACAGGGTGAGCGTGCACACCATAATACAGGGCCACAGTCTGAGCACACACCATAATACAGGGCCACAGGGTGAGCGCGCACACATCATAATACAGGGCCACAGGGTGAGCGCGCACACATCATAATACAGGGCCACAGGGTGAGCGCGCACACATCAGAATACAGGGCCACGGGGTGAGCGCACACATCAGAATACAGGGCCACGGGGTGAGCGCGCACAGCAGAATACAGGGCCACGGGGTGAGCGCGCACAGCAGAATACAGGGCCACGGGGTGAGCGCGCACAGCAGAATACAGGGCCACGGGTGAGCGCGCACAGCAGAATACAGGGCCACGGGGTGAGCGCGCACAGCAGAATACAGGGCCACGGGTGAGCGCGCACAGCAGAATACAGGGCCACGGGGTGAGCGCGCACAGCAGAATACAGGGCCACAGGGTGAGCGCGCCGCGCACATCATTGTAAGTCACTTGTGCCAAAGCTCTACTGTGTTTGTGTTTTTGTTGCTGAGATGTTTGTATCATGGTGGAGTTATGTCATGTGTCACTACCTAACACAATGATCAGTCATTTGTTATTATGTTACCATGTGACATAGCAGCTCACTCACCGGAGTCTCGATCACTTGTAAGCTCATAGACGCTTTACATCTTTTTCTAAAAGAAAGACTAAAACTCTATCAGAGGTCGGTGACTGGGCAGATGGCAGGACGCGGTTCATCGGCACATGGTCTTGTCTATGTATCTGTTTTTTTGCCAGTCAGTGGAGCTGGTGTCCAGGAATGGCACAGCACTGAATACTGATGTTGGCGGTTATTGTCTGGTATAAGGGTATGTGCGGGGGTGTAACTATAACGGGTAACGGGGTTACAAACACACACAGGCCCTGGAACCCCAAAGTCCCTTTGGCCTATAGAAAAAGGCTAATGCCAGTAAAGATTTGCAAAGGGGGCCCCGTGAAAGCTTTTGCATCGGGGCCCATGAGCTTAAAGTTATTGCACTGGGTATGTGCACATGTTTAGAATTTAGTGCAGAGTGCAAATTCTTCTCATTCATTAAAATGGGTGAAATTTGCTGCAAAAATTGACATTTAAAGATTTTTTTTCTGCACCAAACCTGCAAGGAGAAAATCAGTATGGCCACTTTACACGTCCCGATATCGTCGTCCAACTCCGATAAAAAGTCACGTGGTTCGTGCGTTGGCCCCGATATCGTTCGTGCGTTGTGCGGTGTAAATGTCCAATACGATGCAAGAACGATGCCAAAACGATATCGGGGGAGAAATGAGCAGGCTCTCCAACTGCCCGATATTGGATGGACGATGTGGCCGGATCGTGCTGTGTAAAAGCCCAACTACGATGTGCAGTACAACTTCCCCTATTCTCTCCCATGTTAAATGGTCGTTCCTGGGTCGGCCGTACAAGGGGGCGTACACATCGCTGTTGCGTTGCCTGCCGATATCGCGCTGTGTAACATCTCCTTGGATTTCTGTCCAAAAAATGTGCACTCCCGCGGCGTTGTATCCAACATCGAAACGATATCGGGACGTGTAAAGTGGCCATTAGTGTGCAGGAGACCCCAGGACTCTCATCTACTTTGCTGCATCAAGAAACTTCAGGTTTTGTGACAAATCTACATGTGAAAATGCAACGTGTGCACACAGTGTGTTTTTGATGCGTTTTGTTATTGGTGCACAAATCTGCATGAAATTATTATTTTTTTTTTCTTATTCCAGTAAAGTCAATGAGAATCCTGACACTTTGTGCACATTTACACACACCAACTTCTGTGACCAACCTCTGAACAGATCTCTGGTTGCAGTGAAATCATGGACACATTGCTCCATTTTGTGGCTGTGTAACAAATGTAACAATGTGTCCATGATTTCACTGCAACCAGAGATCTGTTCAGAAGTTGGTCACAGAAGTTGGTGTGTGTAAGGCTGAGTTCACACGTCCAGTAATCGTCCCTTAGATCAGATCAGTTTCCAAAATAGTTGTGCAGACCAAAACTGTCTATTTACAAATATCAGATGCAGGATCCTTTTTTTTTTTTTTTTTTTTTTTTTTTTTTTAACATTGGAGTCTATGGAGAACAAATCCGGTAAGTGATCACTATTTAACCTCTGTTTTTCGTTCCTTTGTAAAGAATTAAATTTTACTAGATCAGTTTCACATGGAAGATAGTGATCAGTTACGGGATCTGTTTGCCATAGACATGTTACAAATTATGGATCCTATAGAAATGTTTGTCCAGTGGATTGTAGATCTGTTCTGTCGGATGATTACTGGACCTGTGATCTCAGCCTTGGTGTTTCTTGTGTATAACAAACATGGCCGTATCGCGGTGCTGTACTATACAACACTATAATGGGCTCCCGTAGAGGTGAATGGGGCTTATAGTCGGTCTCCTTGGCCAAATGGTTAGTAGAATTCCATGTGAGACCGATTTTGGAACACATTTTGTAAATGTTCTCATACACCTATTCCAGTCTGGGTTCAGTCACGTGGATACGGCCGCCGTGCCTGAAGGATTCCAATGAGACTGACATTCGCCAACATTTGACATCTATATTGGACTAAGTTCTTCTAGGGGAAAACTCTGTATAGCCCCAGCAGAATGAGTGTGGGTGAATATGAACGTCCAGAAATTAAAATATTTTAGTTTTTAGACCTTGACAGACAGGATCTGCCCCTTGTGTAGGATGTGCACAACGATGACTTATTGCTACAGTAAGTTTGTAATTTCTATATAAACACTTTCACACTCCACTTCCTATGGTCGATGCGCCGGCTTCCTTTTGTGGGTGGCTTTGCTATAATAATGAGTGCACCATGTGTATTGTGCAGCCAGAAGCTGCTTTGCTCTGCATGTAACCCCTGTAATGTACAGACCCATGGCAGCGTCCAGTGTCGTGACTATAACAGGTGCAGGGGTTGCAATCACACCCAGGCCCTGGAGCCTAGGGAGACCCCAAAAGTCCCTTTTTTAGATGCAACAAATTGTAGTGGCCTGTAGAGAGCTAGGGTGAAGGGAACACTATGAGATTGGGATTTGGTTAACAAACTTTATTAACCCTTCACTTTCCACTAGGCATTCAACGCGTACAAACTAACTTGTGTTGTGCAGGGGTGCACAACCCCATTATGTCAGTGGCCATTTGGCCCCAATTTAATATAATCCCACTAGACCACCAGGTTCTTCACATTGCGCTCCTTGTTTTCTTTTTTTTCTCCATACAAAAGCCCCTTTGGCCTATAAAAAAAAAAAAAAAAAAACCAACTGATAATAATTTGCAATAATTGGGTGCCCTGTTGGAGCTTTCACATGGGCTTTAAATTATGCCACTGGCCGCGTCCATTGTAAAGTGCAATACAAAGACTATTGTTTGTAGTTGCCGCATTAAAGCAAACGTGCTGATCAAAGGGTGAATTTCCATATCTAGTAATCTGTTAGATCGGATCCAGCAATCCTTTGTGCAAACACAAGATTGTTTATTTTATTTGTCTGTTTTGAAAAAATGGATTTTTGCAGGATCTGTTTTTTTTTAACATTGGAGTCTATGGGCATTGGATCTGTTATGGACATTGGATCTGTTATCTGATGGCTATTTAGTCTGTTTTTTTTCTCTCGTTTGAAAAGGATCTATTTTTTTCTTGCAAGATCAGTTTCAATTGAAAGATAAAATGATCAGTTACAGGATCCGTTTTCCATAGACTCCAATATTAGAAAACAGATCCTGCAAAAATCAATTTTTTCCAAACGGGCAAAAAAGTAGTTAGTTCAGATCCAGCACAATCCGACGGACAATTACTGGACGTGTGAACGCGACTTAACACATTTTGCACCTCACTAGCAGAGGTGACAGACATGGCTTAAAACGCGTCAACACGCTAATAGTAAGCGAAACCGGTCTAGCCAGATTGTAGTGAACTGGTCCTACAATATGAGCCGCTGTGATCATATCTTGAGATCTCTTCTGTCTGACTGGTCGAAGTTTCCGGCTATCTGTTCTTCAGCAGCGTGTTCACAGGTTCATGGACTGAGTTGAGGTGAACACCATTTGAGTGTTTGTTTTTGTTTCTGAAGTGTTTTGTCTTTTGGGCTTTGTGCACACGATCCGGAATAGCAGCGTTGTGGACGCAGCATATTACCACTGCAGCCAAAACGCTGTGTTGTACAGTACCATCGAAGTGGATGATTTCTAGAAATCCCGTCTTCACTGTGCTTCTCTCCTCCGCAGCATTATTTCCAGGGGCGGACCTACCGTGGTTCAACTGCACTAGGGCCCCGACCGGCTAGGGGGCCCCTTCAAGCCTGCAGGGGGGCCCCCACCCTACCCCGTAAGCCGCTGTCAGAGGAGAGGAGGGTCAGGCTAGGGAAGCAGAAAGCTTCCTGCTTTCCTTGCCTGATCCCGCCCCTCCTCTCCTCTGCCCCTCTGGCTCCCAGGAGTGCACACGGTGCGGCCCAGCAGGTAGGAGAGCCGCCGCAAACACCTCTCTGACAGACAGCCACCCCCCCCAGCTCCTCACCATGGCTGCACCAGGACCCCCTGGGGTCAAGGTACTCCACTGGTTATTTCAGCATGTTAATTTATTGTGGACTCGGAAGAGATAACAGCGGGTGAAGCCACCCTGCACCCACAGCAGATAGTGAGTACAGGGCGGCGGTGGTCTCCCTGCGTTCACCTGCGGCCTCGTTCCGGTCCATAGACATTGCATCCAACATAAACCGCCTCCGGATCATGTGCACATACCCTTAGCGGGGGCACAGAAACTGTCTATGAGAGATGAGTGGACCTGTGGAAGTTTGGGTTCTGGGAGTTCAGCCGAACTTTGGATAAAGTTCTATTCTGGATCCAAACTTGACCTGAACCTCATTGGAAGTCACTGATTGGGCAGTTCTGCGCTCCGCCAACATACAGACAGCCATAACCAAAGAAATTCCATTGGAGGTATGGCAGAGTTTTGTCATTTTCTATTTTTTTTGTACACAGTATACATCTGATATCACTGAATTTTGGACCCGTTGGGGGCTCATCTGAATCCAGTCTTTAGTGGCAATCAGATTCAACAACCCCCCTCTATAATGCAGTGTGAACAGTGCCTTAGGGTAAGGCCAAACTGAGCAACTGTTTTGCAGATGACGTCCGTTTTCCTGATTAAATCCTGCTCTTGTGTCCCCAGTCAATAGTGACTTATGTCCAGGTGAACAGTCTCATATACCGTGTTACGCTGAGGTCACATCCCCAGTAATCCGCTAGATTGGATTCTGCAAAGATCCATTGGCAAAAAAGGTGCGCAGGGAACATTTCTTTAAAGTAACTGATTTTAGCTGGATCCATTTATTTAACATTGGGGAACGGATCCAGTACCTGATTGCGTTTTATCTTCCATTTGTAACAGATCCAGTAAGGAAAAAGGGATCCTTTACAAATGAAAGAATAACAGAGGCCAAATAGCGATCAGATACCGGGTCCGTTCTCTGTAGACTCCAATGTTAATGGATATTGCAGAAATCGGGTGTGAGCCACTGACTAAGTTGTTAGCAACTTTTTTTGACAATGGATCTCTGCAGGATCCAGTCTAATGCATGATGTCTCGATGTGTGAACTCTGCCTCAACGTGCAATTTATTTCTCTTGATCCTTACAATGATTTGTAATTGAGAACACAAAAACAAAACAAAAAACGCCTAAAATCTGGTTATGGTTTGATTCCAGTAAGTTGCAAGTGAAATTGCATGCAATGTTGCAACGTGTAAAGGTACCCTTACACGTCACAACATTGCATGCAATTTCACTTGCAACTTACTGGTTGCAGTGAAATCATGGACACATTGTTCCATTTTGTTGCTGTGTACAAATGTGATGGCCACTTTACACGTCCCGATATCGGTGTACAACTCCGATAAAAAGTCACGTGGTTCGTGCGTTGGCCCCGATATCGTTCGTGCGTTGTGTGGTGTAAATGTGTAATGCGACGCAAGAACGATGTCAAACCGATATCTGGGATCAAATGAGCCTGCTCTCCAACAGCCCGATATTGGATGGATGATCTGGCAGGATCGTGCTGTGTGAAAGCCCAACCCCGACTTGGAGAGCAACTTCCCCTATTCACTGCCATGTTAAACGGTCGTTCCTGGGTCGCTCGTATAAGGGGGCGTTCACATCGCTGTTGCGTCGCCTGCCGATATCGCGCTGTGTGACATCTCCTATGCGATGTGGGATTTCTGCCAAAAAAAAGCGCGCTCCCGCGCCGTTGTATCCCACATCGGAACAATGTTGGGATGTGTAAAGTGGCCATAACAATGTGTCCATGATTTCACTGCAACCAGTAAGTTGCAAGTGAAATTGGATGAAATGTTTCGACGTGTAAAGGTACCCTTACTTTTTGATCCAAATCTGTAATAAAAAGATTCTGAACGTATGCACAACTTCAGGGTTCCAAATGACTTTGCTGCTATAAGGGTAGATATGCAAACTTGTGAGCAATTGCACAATAAAAATGCGTGTCACTATGAATCCTGAGGTTATGTGCTCCTATTGCTTATTTTTTTTTTTTTTTTTTCCCCTTGCAAATTTGTTCCAGAAATAAATCTGCAGCATGTAATTTCTTGCAGCGTTTTTCCACCCCAGAATGTACGGAAAACGGATCTCAAACACATTCCTTTTTTGCCAGGAGATGCAGATTTGGTGCACAAATGTATGCACCCAATTACTCAATGTGCGCACACAGCCTTAAGGCTATGTGCCCACTCTGCGTTTGTGCTGTGTTGTTAGCTGGGTTTCTGCAGCACCCACCGGTTTAACAGTAGGGTACCTTTTACACGTCGCAACATTGCATGCAGTTTCACTTGCAACTTACTGGTTGCAGTGAAATCATGGACACATTGTTACATTTTGTTGCCGTGTACAAATAGAACAATGTGTCCATGATTTCACTGCAATCAGTAAGTGGCAAGTCAAATTGCATGCAATGTTGCGACGTGTAAAGGTACCCTTACAGTCAATGTGATTTTGAAAAAAAGCTGTGCCCACCCGTGCCTTTTTGTTGCAGAAATCGCCTGTATTTATATAGGCCACTTTACACACACAGATATCTGTGTCTATCTTCTGAACAGATCTCTGGTTGCAGTGAAATCATGGACACATTGTTACATTTGTTCACAGCCACAAAATAGAACTATGTGTCCATGATTTCACTGCAACCAGAGATCTGTTCAGAAGTTGGACACCGATATCAGTGTGTGTAAAGTGACCTTAATAGTCCCTGTCAATTAACATGCCCATTTTTGGGCTGTGTTTTCCCCATGGACTCCATTCTAACCCCCCCCAAAAAAAAGCATCAGACAGATGAGTATTCCCACAGTCCATTTGTGATACTTTTTTACAAAAATTTCCAAAAACACAAACTCTCCAGTACTCGCCCTCCCAGGCAATCCCGCGACAATCCCCAGAGATTTTTACTCCATGCATTGGCAGTAGATGGTTATCGATCTTCCAGGACCTGCACCATGTGTCTCAGCCTGTCACATGGTGCGCAGGATCTGGAAGATCGATAAACACCGCATCTGCCGGAGCACAGAGGAGGAATTACTGGGGCTAGTGGGGAGCGTGAGAAGGTGTCTGTGTGTCACCTTATTTGAGTTGCGTTTGTAGATGTATTATTGCAATACGTATGTGCTGCTTTTGTTTATGCACAGCTGCGTTTGTGTAGCTGACAAATGCACAGTGTGCACACAGCCTTACTGTGGACTTTACGATACCTTTTGTTATTAACTATGCCTATTTCAAGTGTGTTGTTCTACCTACGCAGGGGCGTAACTACAACAATTGCAGGGGTTGCGATCGCACCTGGGCCCCAGAGCCCAGTCCCTTTGGCCTATAGAAAAAGACTATTGCTGTTAAAAATTTGCCATAATTGGGGCCCTGTTGGAGCTTTCGCATCGGGGTCCCTGAGCTTCAAGTTACGCTCCTCTACCTATGGTATATTCTGGCGTTGCTTTTCTTTAGTCTCTAACTGGAAAAAATAGTGTTTTGGCAATGCTCTGAAAATCCGATTTAAGATTTGCACCGATGGAACGGCTCAGGACTTCTGCACCCCCTGGATTAATCAACAGCTGCAAAAAGCTGTCAGAAGACAACAGCTGCAGAAATAGAGTCAAAGCACGGTCTGATCTGGATGTCGGCATGCTGGGAGTTGTAGTTTTGCTGCAGGCTCCGTTTATCGTGTGTCCGATATGGAGGACATTCCTCAGATAACAGGCGTGTTCACTGGCATGTGCTATGTGCTTCCCGGCACTGGCGTGTGGGCGGATTCACTTCTAACATGTCTTTTTATGCTGGAATCCATACAGATAGTTGTGTAGTCGGCTCATTGCTGCGACAACGTCACCTTTTATCTACCATTTTCTCCAGACCTTTGTCACCAGCCGTTGATGAAATGCCATACGTTATTGTTACTTGACCTTTCTGACTGTAATAAAAGTTGCATGCAGCCGTTATCAATGCGGCTATTGTGCAGTTGCTTTATGGCGGAGCCGCAAAGTCATTTTACATCATCAAAAGAATCAACAATTGGACCTGACACGCTAAGGCCCTGTTCACACTGCATTTCTTTATCCATCTTTTGGATCCTTTTTTGCAGTGAATGCATCACTTTAATGGAATCTCAGCAAAGTCAATGGGTTTTCCACTTGTGCTGTTCAATCTGTGCTTTCATGATCTGGTGCGTTTTTTTCCCTTGAAAAGTGATCTGTAAGAAGGAGGCGTCGTCAATTATGGCTGCATTTTTTTTAGATCCGCTTTTCCCATTGAAATCATTGTCTAGGAGTAGAAAAGAATGCAGCCAAAACGGATCCAAAACGGATGATCTGTTTCTGATGCATTCTGTTAAAAAGCTGATCCAGATTTCCAGCTGAAAAAGTGAGGAAAAAACGCATAAGAAAAAAAAAACGGATCAAAAACGCACAGTGTGAACATGGCCTTGCAGCACCAGCAAAAACTGAGAGATCTGCACATGATTTAGTTTTTTTTTCCTGATGCAAATGAAAAACTGCTGCATTTTTTTAAAGAAGCAGCATGTCAATTCTTTGTTTTTTTTTTTGCAGTTTTTTTTTTTTTTCAGCATTAAAAGCAATGAGTGTAAAAGACGCACCTGCGAGGATTTTTTTGACAAGTTTTTACTGCTTTTGTAGTGAAAGAAGGTAACTGTATATCAAAAACAGCAAGAAGTGAAACAGGCGGCACTCACCGGAAGAAGGTAGAAGACTTCTTTATTGTGGTTCAGCATTTTAGGCCTCATTCACACATCCGTGCCTCCGGCACGTGTACAGTCCGTGCCGACACATGCCGGAGGTACGGACATACGGGGACACATGTTCACCTTCTGCATCGACCGTGTGGAGCAGATGCGTGTCCGTGTGCTCCACACAGCGACATGTCCATTTTTTTTTTTGCAGAAGAATGGACCGCTTTTGGCCGAAACCGTCCGTGTGCACGGACCACGGACGAAAGTCACAAGCTTAAAAATAAATGAATTTATTTCATACTCTCCTCGCTCCAGCGCTGACAGTTCCTCTCTTCCGATGCCGCTCATTAGGCTCATGAATATTCACTTCACTGAGCCTGACAGCGGACCAGAAGTGAGAAGAGCAGCAGCGCAGGAGGGAGGTGAGTATGCGAGGTCAGGCTGTCCATGTGCTGTCACGGATCCATTACGGATAGCACACGGACAGTGCACATGTGTCACACGTCTGTGACACATGGATCTACGCCCCGCCTACAAACGGCCTTGTCTCACATGTTCGTGGTGTTACAGATGTGTGAATTAGGCCTTACATGCAGTGCGGGGAGGGGAAGTAGTAATTTGTCCATTGCACCTTCCCCTCCCCTCCCTGCACTGCATGTAACCACTGAACCACAATAAAGACTTCTACCTTCTCCTGGTGAGTGCCACCTGTTTCATTTTTTGCTGTTTGGATTTCCATGTCTGATTTACCATAAGGTGTGAGCGTGCCCGTCAGACCGCGAGCACTGTGCCGGACTCTACATTACATGTCTGTGGTGCCCAGCTATTCTCTTATTGATTGTTAGCGTGATATAACGTTAGTTCAGTGTCTTTTGTATCAAACTGTGCAGGTACGCCGGTGTCTAAAAGACATAGTCAAACGAGTGGATGGTTTAGGCTGCGGTTACTTGCCCGCGACATGTAGCACGATCTTTCGCCATACGACATGTAGCTAATACTTTACTGTATGAATGACGTTGGATTACGATGTTGCTGCGATTGTGATCTGCAAATCAAGAGAAAGGATGGATGAATGGCTGAGGGTTTCCAAGGTTTTATGGTATGGAGAGCTTTTCCCATAAAAATCTGACGTGTATAGCAATCTACGTAGTTTACTTGTCTCCACGTCTTGGTTAGTTTCACTGGTAGGGGAGCCCCTTCCTCTTTGCAGATTAGAAACACCGTCATAAAAAATTTGAAGAGCAACAATTTGAAATACTTTTGGGTCATTTACATTTTCCTGCAATGCAATCAACTCTTTGGACCCCATGGCCTTCTGTTACAAGGACATTTTCTATATGTTTTGCTTAGTTGTAAGAAATATTGTTGTTCTGCCTTCGTTCACGTTATATGCGTTGTGAATTCCAGCATACAGCTAAACCTTCTTTGTATCCCATATAAACAGACTGTTGGTCCTTTAGTTGATTGTTTATTGTTCAATGAAGAGTAATCATCAGATGGTGATGATGATGAATGTGTGATGATGATGATGATAAAACTAAGAATACAGATAATATACATCAGTGATAAACACATCGCATAAACAACAATAGTGAGAATACACAGCAGAGATAATACAAGAATAATGAATACACATATTACCAAGCTGACAAGAAAGCATAAATTAGCACTGGGTACATAATCATATGACAACTATACTATATTCAGTGCAGGAGATCCTGAACTAAAATCCAGAATGTAGATAAACACACTGACTTAATCCCTATGTAAACGACTGCTGTACTATTCTAAAAAGGCTCAAGGGTATTAGCATTCACACAGGTGTAAAGGGTACTTCACACACTGCAACATCGCTAGCGATATCGCTGAACCGTCACAGGTTATATGACGTTAATAGCGACCTCTCCAGCGATGTCGCTATGTGTGACACGCATCAGCCACCTGGCCCCTGCTGTGAGGTCGCTGATCGCTACAAATCGTTCAGGACCATTTTTTGGTCCTTTGACTCCCACTGCTCAGCACGCATCGCTGCGTGTGACAGCAAGACACCAACGATCAGCGACCTCCCAGCCAATGCCTAGCGCGCAGCACATTAGATGCTGGGCACTGGTAACCAGGGTAAATATCTGGTAGCTAAGAAGCGCGCTCTGCTTAGTTACCTGTTGTTTACCCTGGTTACCAGCGTCCTCCCGTTTAGCCCAGCCTGTAAGCTGGAGGGTGTTGGTAACCAGGGTAAACAACGGGTAACTAAGCAGAGCGTGCTACTTAGCAACCCCATTATTACCCTGGTTACCAGCGATGTCGCTGCTGACTGGTCGCTAGTGAGTCTGCCTGTTTGACAGCTCACCAGCGACTGCAGAGACTTTCCAGCGATCCCGGCCAGGTCGGATCGCTAGAAAGCCTCAGCGTGTAAAGGGGCCCTAAGACTCTCGCCAGAATGACTTGGAGAGAAAAAAAAACCCACAGGAGCAAGAGAACACATGTGGCTGCATAAATCCTATCTGGTACTAATCTGAAAATGGCGGCTGAATTGGCAGAGAAGGAGAGGGCGGTCATACTGGGCACAGTGGTCTTAAAGGAGAAGACACCTGGATGTGCAAGAATACTGGCAGACTGTGCTAAACCTATTTAAACATCAACAAGATACCATATATTATCTCACATGCTGTGACAAGTGTCAAAGTAGAGCTGCTTTCTCTTACTGAGCCTGAATGGGCAAAACAATTATTCTGATTTCATTGACCCCTTATGAAGTCCTGCTTGCTGGTGTGTTTATTGCTAAAACATGGTTTCCTTATTCTGTCTATTCTGCTTCAGTGACAAAGGGGGTGAGATAGATGGCTGAACTACCTGTATGCTGGGTGTCCATATCGACAGTTCTTATGAAGGCAAGTAGGTGTCACAGATAGCTTAACTTGGCCACACAGCCATTGTAATAAGAGTCCAGGAGAAGTAGAGATGCTTGTTACTGAAATTCTTGTATTGATGCACAATGCAGCAGGTAAAAAGAGTGATTCTTCACAGAGCAGTAAAACATGTCATACAAAGATGACTGCAAAACAGTTACATGGGGAAGAAGGGAGGAGTAAACTGACGACCTAGAACTACAGGGAGTGGAAAGGGACAACATACCAAAGACAATGCTCCTGCCTAGCAACACAGCAATGTACAAAACACAGCACTTAAACAATGAATAATTTCCATTCATGGGACATATCACTGTCCTCAAGGAACCCAAACAAGCCAGGTCTTGAACATATTACTTTTCAGGCTAAGTGCGCAAATTGCAGAAATTTCTGCACCAAACCTGCATCTCCTGGCTGAAAAAAGCCCCATAAAAAACGCAATGCATTTTTTACTTGTTTTTGCAGCATTTTTATGTGGGATTTTTTTCATGCATGCATTTTTCATGCACTTGGGGTGTAAAATGCTGCAGAACCGCTGCAGTAATTGACATGCTGCAAATGTGCACGAGGAGAAAAAAAAAAGCACCGTGTGCACAGAACTTCAGACTGCTGATGGACTTTGCTGGCATTAGCATTTGCATGCAGTTTTGTGGCAAAAATGCAGTGTGTGCACAGGGCTTAAGGCTATATGTGCTCATGATACCTTTTTGGTGCAAAAATTTTCTGCAGCAAAAACTCTGCAGAAGGGCACTCTGTAACGGGCAGGGGCGTAACTACAATAGGTGCAGGGGTTGCGATCGCACCCGGGCCTTGCAGCCTAGGGGGGGCCCAAAAGTCCTTTGGCCTATAGAAAAAGACTAATGCTATTAAAGATTTCCAATAATTGGGGGGCCCCGTTGGAAGCCTTCGCATCCGGGCCCCTGGGCCTGAAGTACGCCACTGGTGACAGGAGAACGCAACCCACGACGCATACGGTTTTGGTGTGTGTTATCCGCAGTTTTGGTGCAGGTTGTGGTCATACGTTTTTCTACCATAGTTAATGGCTGCAAAACGGCAAACAATTGATAGCTCAGTCTTTTGTCTTGACCACAATCTGCACCTAAACTGCAATGAATAAAAAGCATCGTGGGCACAACACTTCAATATTCTCATAGACTTTGCTGGAGTTAGGATAGGCATGCAGTTTATGACAAGAGGTGACCCAAAAATGCTGCAAAAATGCAGTGTCTGCACAAGGCCTAAGGGTTCTTCCAAATAATGTCGGAGGGGCCCTTTAAACGTTTCCCAGCTGATCTAATTAGTCTCACTAAATGGATGATTGGTATCTGCTTTCTCTGGGAACATCTCGAGATGCAGCTGTCGGAGCCTTTGGAACAGATATGTAAAACTCAGGCATCAAATCTGCATAAACCCTACAAATCATACAGTGATAGCCCCACGAAGAGACGCGTTCTTACAAGAGATTGGGTATTTGTTTGCAGAGACGTCTTACACCGTGACCGTACATTTTTTTTCTTTTCTCTTCTTTATAAACATGACTTTTCTGGTACAGAACAATTGTAGATCTTTCAGAGGATTCCGATCAATCAAGAACCTGCCGGCTTTACTCATAGTAGAGCGACCCTCGTGTCGTCTTTCACTCTCTCACTTGCTTTGAAGAACTTGAAATACAAGGTGTTGGGTGTCACATGTAGTTTGCATCATAGGTAGATAGGCTGTAAGTCCTCGAAATGAATAATATGTTGCATGAAGTCAGTCTCGACATTAAACTAACTCCCTACTACTCCTGTTCATGCACCTGATGAGGCTCAGTAGTGTGTGCCATCCTTGTGCCTGTATGACCTCCCTACAATGCCTGTTCATGCACCTGATGAGGCTCAGTAGTTTGTGCCATCCTTGTGTCTGTATGACTCTCTACAATGCCTGGACATGCTCTGATGAGGCTTAGTAGTATGTGCCATCCTTGTGCCTGTATGACCTCCCTACAATGCCCTGGCATGCACCTGATGAGGCTCAGTAGTGTGTGCCATCCTTGTGCCTGTATGACTCTCTCTACAATGCCTGGGCATGCACCTGATGAGGCTCAGTAGTGTGTGCCATCCTTGTGCCTGTATGACTCTCTCTACAATGCCCTGGCATGCACCTGATGAGGCTCAGTAGTGTGTGCCATCCTTGTGCCTGTATGACCTCCCTACAATGCCCTGGCATGCACCTGATGAGGCTCAGTAGTGTGTGCCATCCTTGTGCCTGTATGACTCTCTCTACAATACCTGGGCATGCACCTGTTGAGGCTTAATAGTGTGTGCCATCCTTGTGCCTGTATGACCTCCCTACAATGCCCTGGCATGCTCCTGATGAGGCTCAGTAGTGTGTGCCATCCTTGTGCCTGTATGACTCTCTGTACAATGCCTGTTCATGCACCTGATGAGGCTCAGTAGTGGGTGCCATCCTTGTGCCTGTATGACCTCCCTACAATGCCTGGGCACGCTCCTGATGAGGCTTAGTAGTGTGTACCATCCTTGTGCCTGTATGACCTCCCTACAATGCCTGGGCACGCTCCTGATGAGGCTCAGTAGTGTGTGCCATCCTTGTGCCTGTATGACCTCCCTACAATGCCTGGGCACGCTCCTGATGAGGCTTAGTAGTGTGTACCATCCTTGTGCCTGTATGACCTCCCTACAATGCCTGGGCACGCTCCTGATGAGGCTCAGTAGTGTGTGCCATCCTTGTGCCTGTATGACTCTCTGTACAATGCCTGGGCATGCTCCTGATGAGGCTCAGTAGTGTGTGTGACCTCCACGTGCCTGTATGACCTCCCTACAACATAAACATGCATGCTTGATGAGCTGCTGTCTCACCCCTTACACAGGTCGTCCTCCAGTGGAGGGTTAGGATCAGGAGTTTAAAGGAAATGTGCAAACTTGAGTATTTTTGCTGAGTTTTTGGAGCAGATTTGGAAAGTTTCCGCCCGATTTCTTCTCTATAAAGCTCGCTCTGAACCTTTCCGTATGTGATCACTTCTGATGGCTGACAGTGGGGCAGGTTTTAATTCTGCACCAGGATGTGTGCAGACGACGTCGTTACTCCGAGGTTTTCCTAGGCAAACCTTCAGGAACAGGGCAGTCCGCTTTCCAAATGGAATCCACCTGAAGGATCTCCTGGACACCCTCACTATGGTGTACTGTGCACTGGCGGACATAGACATCCAAGGGCCCCTGTGCAAGGACAGTGTTAGGGCCCTTTGCAGTTCAAAAGCTCTACAAAATACCCAATTGTACCTGCTTTGGAGGTGGAAATGGGCCCCCTAACCTCATGGGGCCTTGGTTGGTATGAATCTACTCCCCGCTCATGGTGCCTGCAGATTGGACGACATTGTCATGGTAGTATCGCCACCCCGTGCACCGTATAATAATCTTTCCATACATAGTTTATGGTTTGCATGCTACACATCACCCAGATGTTGCAATACAATTTCTATGAAGATTCAGAACACAGATTTACAGTAGAGGAAGAACCGCGGCCGCCGTGGCGTCATCGCCCCTTCTCTACACTTTCCAGCCTGTTCATTTCTCTGCTCTTTACAATTCCAACTAAAGCTAAACGGAAATAGCGGTTAGTGAATAGCAACATCCGTCTCTTGTTACACGGCTTTTCCTGACTCGCTTATCCCTCCAGTTTGCATTCGGTAGATGGCGCACCTGTCGTCACCGTCCCCTCGCTCTCTGCTGCAGATTATAGAGGGCAAAATACTCAGTGTTTGCAGGTTTGTCAAAAATCTGCAACCAAATCCTTATTCCAGCAAAGTCGATGAGAATCGGGTCGTTTTGTGCACACGTCGCTTTTCTCCCTTGCATTTTTAGTGCAGAAATTAATCAGCAGAATGTCTATTCTTGCAGTGTTTTTCCCACCCCAACGCATTGCTACTCTATGATATGGGGCCAGAAACCCTGATTCCAGCAAAGTGTGGGCTGCTTGTTGCAATTATTATAGCATAACATTTTTATATTCTCTGGGCTGCAGATCCAGCGGTTCTCTGAGTTCTGAGCTCTATCTAACCCCACCCACACCACTGATTCATGGTGGGTTTACACGTTGCGATATCGGCGTCCAACTCCGACCCAACTCCGACCAAAAGTCACGTGGTTCGGGAGTTGGACCCGATATCGTTCGCGCGTTGTACGGTTTGAACGTATAACGCGATGCTGGAACAATGCCAAAACGATATCGGGTTGAATGAGCGTGCTATTCAACCGCCCGATGTCGGATGGCCGTTGTAGCCGCATCATCCCGTGTGACAGCCCAACTACTATGTGTACGCCCACGTCACCCATTCACTCCCATGTTAACTGGTCGTTCCTGGGTTGGGGGGCGTACACATCGTCGGGACATTGTATCCCGATATCGGGCTGTCTAAACCGGCGATGCGATGGCGGGAAAAGCGCGCTCCCGCGTTGTTGGCTCCGATATCGGGACGTGTAAAGCCACCATAACAGCTTTCTTCCTATGCACAGTGTATACACAATGCTGCCAGTCAGTGGTGTGGGCAGAGTTGGACTACCTGGCAGTGGGTCAATTAATCCTCTAGTGATTTTTATTTATTTTTTTTACTATAAATTTTAATTTAGGTTTAGTAACGAAAAGATAAGACGTGTGCACATTACAGATGCACCAAGATGGAACATTAATCATAATGAACACAAGTTATATTCAAAGAGGCCCGGGCCCAAAGACCGCGTGTGGTGGACCAGTGAGTTGGCTTGACCTTAAACATAAGGCTGCTAGGGCCTAAAAAAGCACTTAAACTGTAACGGTTGTAATGGCAAAAGTAACATACAATTTAGGACATACGACGACAAGATGGGGGGGGGGGGGGTGGTGGGGTATGAGAAGTAGAGCAGGGAAAAAGGTGGTTGATGCGCCCTGTCGCACACGTCAATATTGCTGCAACGTCATGTGCACCAGCGATATTGACGTGTGTGACGTCCCCATAAGTCTCCCTCCAGCACAGGGCCCACCGGGAGATTCCCCTCTTCCCCTGTAGGCCAGTCCGACACTGTATGTGTTTATAGCCAGAATTAGTCTTGAGCCTATGAACTGTCTGTAATGGATCAATAAATAGAGAAGTTAACAAGAAATAATCAACGAAAAAGTTTCCAGCGGTTTATCATCAATCTTAGACTCAATTCACAAATAATTGCAAAATGTATACTGTTAAGTAATGCTTTGAAGAAATCTGCCAGTAGGGTTTTGCATGTTGTAGGCAAAGAGACTCTGAATCCAATGATGTATCACTTGGTTTTCTGGTTGCAGCAGTTCTGACAATGAAAGAATATTAAATTGGCATGGAGCAAACCACAAAGAGCTGCCCCCGCCACACCGGGCTCTGTAAGTACAATGTCTATAGGCAGTGAGCTGCTAATCACAGCAGGGGGCGTGTCCAACTTGCAATATTAACCCCTTAGTGACGAAGAAATTTGTCATTTTTCATTTTCGTTTTTTCGCTCCTCTGCTTGCAAGAGCCATGACTCTTTTATTTTTCTGTCAATATAGACATATGACGGCTTATTTTTTGCCGGACGAGTTGTACTTTCAGATGCAATAATTTGTTTTACCATATAATGTACATGGAAATTGCAAAAAAAGTGCAATTACACATTTGTGTTTTGGGTTTTTTAGTCGCCGTGTTCACTATATGGTAAAACCGACGTGACCGTGTGATGCCTCGGGTCAGTACGAGTTTGTAGATACCAAACATGTATACCTTTACTGGTATCTAGATGGTGGAAAAAAATTCAAAATCATGAAGAAAAAAAAAAACCATTGCACTTTTTGCGCCATGTTCTGCGACCCGTAGCGTCCTCATTTTTCGGGATCTGGGGCTGGGTGACGGCTTATATTTTGCGTCTCGAGCTGATGTCTTTAATGATACCATACTTGGGTGGATACGCTAATTTGATCGCCTGTTAATTGCATTTTTTAGCATTGTTGCAGCGGCCAAAAAACGTAATTTTGGCGTTTGAACCATTGTTTGCGCTACGCAGTTTACGGATCTCATTATTTGATTTTTAATATTGATCGGGCGATTCTCAACGCGGCGATTTTATTTATTTTTTTAATACTTTTATTGTGGATGGGAGAAAAGCGGGGTGGTTTGAACTTTTTTTTTTTTTTCCCCAACTTTGTAAAAACTTTATTTGCTTATTGATTCTTACTTTTACACAGCCCCTGTGAGAGGCATGCAGCTGCACAGTCCGATCGCTTCTGACACATACAGATGAGCTGCAGCTTATCTGCATCTGTCAGAATCGCGGACATGTTGTGGTTGGCAGCCCCTGCCAACCACAACCCCGAAGTGCTCCGTGACAGGCTCCGGGGTCAAGCCAGGACCCCGGCCTGTCACGTCAGCACGAGAGATCTCGCGATACTATCGTGAGATCTCCTCTGGAGCCGGGTAAGCACGTGCTGCACGCTCCTGCTCCCTTAGATCCCGCTCTGAGAGATTGATGGCGGGATCTAAGGGGTTAAACAGTGCCGATCGGTGGCGGGACCAATTGGTGCTGTTAGCCGGAGCTCACTTCAAACACCGGGTAACGACAGACTGACGTCTAGAGACGTAAGACTGTCGTTAAGGTGTTAAGCTACTGGTGCTAAAACAAACACTGAAAGTAAACACATTGTGAGACTGCTTACTCAGTTCTTTGTGTTATTCCTTACAGGATGCCGTCTTCAGAATACATAGCAAAAATCTGCTGACTGATTTCCTTTAAAAAATAATTTGTAGGAAAATTGTTGTATGTTCCATCCAGCGATGTAGTGGGCAATTTGTAGGACACTTTGTATGGGAAGATCCAGTACCCCTCACTCTGCCCATGCCCGGACCACAATGCAGACCGGTAGTGGCGGTGCACATGCCTTCGCCATGTGCAGGAGACCTTCTTGCCGTCACCATTACTACAATATATTCGGGTTTCGTTGGCTCTGTGCATTTAAGCAATTTTCTTATTACCTGCGACTTTGGTTTATCTGCAATCCACAAAGCAGAATTAACAATTCTCTGTAAAAGGAAGTTGTGTATAAGACGACAATGAGTAATATTGTTGAGGAAATGTGAGACTCCGGCGGAGGATAATCCAGGCTCGCTCCGCGCCACGTGTGTGATGCTCCGAGCACGGCTGCCGAGAGCACAACAAAGAGGGTGTTCTGTAACATCAATCCACAGCACATGTTGCATACAGCCAATGACTTAGTATTTAGTCATTCGGTCTTGTGTAACCAGGTTTAGTGTGAACAGTGTGCGGTGATCAATCAGATATCTCTGCTCATGAAAGAAGACCCAAGAAGATGTTTAATGTAAAGTGATCCAGCCCGAGACCAGAGTCATCACCGGGACTACAATGGGGCTGACGTTCACAATCAACGTATCCACGGGGTATAATCTCGTCTAGCTTTATGTGGCTCATACGTCATAGTAGTAGACTCGGCCAAAGTGGAGACAATTGTACTTTGGGAGATCCGGGATATTGGATATGTTGTCTTTTAAAGTGTATTTCTTCCCCCTTCTTCTGGTTTTGGAATTCTCCAGTACCAATTGCAGTTTTTTACATAAAAAAAAAAACCCAAAAAGTTTTTGTTACTCTCCCTCCCCGGGTCAAGTGCTGAGTAGGGTGGCTCACAATACATACAGTCTTTCTCAAAAATAAGACCCCCCCCCCCCCCCCCCCCCCCCCCTCGCTGAAAATTAGGCGTTCTAGGGAATTTTGCGTTCTAGAAGGCACCCCCTGAAAATAAGGCATATCAATTTTTTGTAAAGCAGCTTTCCCACTGATCAGAAGATCGAGGCATGCAGCTTTAACTCATCCTCCAATCCCCTGCCGCTATCTCGGTGCCCACCGCTTCAAGTATTTCGGCGGCGCTCCCGGCCTCATATGCTGTAGATGTATGGGTGCTGCCTGGTGGGCGATCAGAGGCAGGCACACACTACTGCTGGCCTCTGATTGGCCGCCGGGTGGCACCCATACATCTACAGCATCTGAGGCAGGGAGTACCGCCGAAATACTTGAAGTGGTGGGCATCGGGATGGCGGCGGACCAGTGAGGAAGTGTGGTGTGTATGTGTGTTGGGGATGCCGTATTGGGGGCTGCAAGGGGATGATGGAGACAGCAAGAAGTTGATGGGGATACTGTTTTGGGGACTGCGAGGTGATGATGGGGATACTGTATTGGGGGATGAAGGGGATAATGGAAACTGCAAGGGGATGATGGCGATATTGTATTAAGGGCTGCAAGGTAATGATGGGGGCTGCAAGTAGATGATGGAGATACTGTATTGGAGGCTGCAAGGTGATGATGAGTTTGTCACTGCATTGTGTATGTAGGTCTGGTGGCTATAAACACGCCCTGCACTGACTGACTGCTTCCTCTAATGCTGAGCGGCTGTCACAGGGCGGTTACAGCTGCTGCTCTTCATACACAGTGCAGGGACTGAGCATGTGCTGGCCCCGCCCCCGTCACTGAAATCAGAACTCTGCAGGGAAGATTAAAGTTCTTTTTCTCTCATCAGCGGGGTTTAATGTGCAGATGCTGGACAGCTTCAGAATACCATTAACCTGCAGATTAACCTCACATCTGCTGGTTAATAGCATTTTCCTCTCAACAGGTTCCCTTTAAGGCTATGTGCTCACGGTCCGGAGGAGCTGCATGTTGGACACGGCTCCTCCGGACCTGAGTGAAGCCGTGGGTGGCCGCAGGAAGGCCGTAGCCGCCCTGTACTCGCCGTGTGCGGCGGGTGCAGGGCAGCTTCCCCCTGCAGTCACCCGATGGGAGCCGCTTCTGACTCCGCAGCATGAAATGAACATGCTGCGGAGGAGCGGACTCCCGGCAACCCGCACCGCAGCCCAAACGCGCTGCGGTTGGGTTAAGCATAGTGAGGATGGGATTTCTTACAATCCCATCCACTATGCTTATACTGTACTACGCTCCAAACATGCTGCGTCCAAAATGCTGCGTATACTGACCGTGATCACGCACCCTTAAGGTTTGAGTGGGAAACTAAATAGCTACACATGTGGCTGCGGAGGTCAGTCTTCCATCAACTTCTTTTTAAAGGGAATCTGTCATTAGATTTTTGACATGTGACTGCAGCATGATGTAAGGGCAGAACCCCCTGATTCCAGGTATTTATCACTTACTAGATTGTTGCTGTAGTCTTAATTAGAATTGCTAAGGCTACGTTCACACACGTAGCGCAATGCAGGTTTAGAGCGCTGGTGTGAAAGCTGGATACGCCTTCCAGCAAAAGCTTTGGCTTTGGCTATGGCTTTTGCTGGAAGCTGTGCAGACCCTGCATTTTGCCGCATATTTTTGGGCGGGCGCTCTCACAGCAAAAGCGCCCGCGCAAAAATAATTCACATGAACATTTTTGCTGTTTTTTTTAAATTTTTTTTTTTCCAGCGTGCTTTCCCCATAGGCTACATGTTAACATGGTCTCGGGGAAAGTGTGCCGAGAAAAGCGCAACGTCTGCATGCAGTGGCGTTTTTTGGTGCGCCAAAAGTACAACTGCCGAATACGCGGCAAAATGTGCCGCATATGAACGTAGCCGAGTATATCTGCTGCAGATCCACTAGGTGTCTGAGTACTGAGGATTGTATATCGCACCCCCTGATTGGAGGCGTTGAGTGTCAGTAGGGGTTCTCATCCAGTAGCCTGGCTTTCTTTAGAAAGACCGCCCGGGGCCAAGGCTCATCCCACTGGACGCCCACACTCCTTCCTTCCCTGTGGGCACAACACTACTCCCGACAACACAGGATGAGGGAACCACACAATGTGAAGACTTTATTGGACCACCAAAAGTCCTAGACATGTAATACATTCCCAGGAAGAACACAAGGTGGTACAGGCAAGAGTCTCGGCCTTCCGCTGGCTCACCGGGGATTAGAACCTTTGAATACTTGCGTTCCACTAGGACGGAACCTCAGAAGAGAGGTGATGCTGCATTACTAGTTCTTTCCCAGTGCACAAATCCATTGCAATTTTTTACCTCATCATTGCCATATTTGCCCTTCTTGTAATTTGTACAATCTTTTCTCTTTATCAATATTCTGCGATGTTTTATTATGCCCTAATTTTATTTTCTATTGTTTTTAATCATCTATTCCTTGTACACATTTTTGCAAAACTTTTTTTTTGTTTGTTTCTGTGCAGTCTGACATATGTACCGTGTGTTCTTGTTTTCCCTCTACTATGTGGCAGTATATTTAAATCCAGGTTTGTATACCACTCTTAGCCAGTGTTCAAGAGCCATGTAGCTTGCAACGCGTATGGATTGATTCCCGTTATACACACCACCCCGCTTTATTGCTTTTGTTGTCGGAGATGCACAATTTTTCCTCAGTTTTACTTATAAAGGATTTCCAATAAATATTTTAATTTGTTATACTCTGGTGTGTTGAGCTGGTTCCAACTCTAATTTACTCAGTTAGACTCTTTGTGCCTTCTGGGCTTCCAGATCCAACTACCCCAGCCAACAACACCCTGCTTTTGGTGGGCGCCCACTGAGAAGAGAGAGCAGCAAGCTTAGGAAGCTAACAGAATACGGCAAAATCTGTAGCCAGGTGACCGATTTATTCCAGCCTGGATTGTTTAAACAGTTCTTTGATCTTCCAGCTGGATCCTGAGATCCTAGGCTGAAGTTTTGTAGAATATGAAGACCCTGACAGGAGTAAGTTCCTTTTTGCACACCTCTGTTCTCATTTGAGGGTATTGTCCTCTTACAGGATTGGTGGGATAAGACTGTTCCCTCATTGGTCACTAGTTCAATCCGACTGCATAATTTTCCTCGCAATAATGTAGACAGAGGGGCTGAGGCAATCCACGATTAATACACAATTAGGACTCCAGTTAGTCTGATATGAAACAATGACTCTTCTTGATTTACTAAACAAAAGAACAATACGTCAGGTCTAATTAAGAACGGCTAACCCCCGACACAAGTGGTCAAATGCTGTCGTCACAACTGTGCATAGGCAGAAAGCTGCCAAATATTGGTTGGGGTGGTGATTTTTATACAGAGCTCATAAATATGAAGGACTACAGTCCTAAGTGTTAATCTCCCGATGATTAAACCTACAGCAAGCAGCCCTGTAAGTGACACATTGCTGGAATCAGGGCCTCTGTCTCCTTTTAAAATGCCGCTGTAAGATTGGGGGACAATTCCCCTAACCCAGCCGTGGGTTAGGGACTGGCTGGCAAATTTTGGCCTGCGGGGGCAAGCATACAGCAGTGGCCCATGAGCAGTGAGCTACAGGGGCACAACGGCCTCCCAGACCAACCGGGCGTCCCCAAAACTGCTGCTAGACCACTGGCCTGGGGGGACATCTGCCCCCCTGCCCCCTGGGCCAGCCAGCCCCTGCGTGTGTCTATATCCAATGGATATTTAACTCTTTCTCTACTGTTGTTGCCCTTATTTTGCTTACACCATACTTGATCATTTGTAGATTTCAGAGTTTTGCTTCCTTCATGTCTGGTTTTGATTGTGGTTGGGACCAGAGAAAAACAAACCTATTTACAGAGGAGGAATGAAGGCTGTGAGCACTGTGGGGTCATGTAGACCTGATAAATGCCTTCATAGTTCTGTTTGTTATGCCCCAAATGTCAACACGCTCCGTATGGCGGCTGTAATCTTTCTGTGGCTACGAGGGAAATGTAATTATTTCTGTCACTTTCTTACAATTTCTGCTCGACGAATAAACTGTACAAAAATGAACCGCGGTCATCAATTTTAGTCAGTTGCAAACAATTGTTGATTTTGGATTATATTGTAGTCAGCAACAGGAACTTGTTTAAACCCGAGGAACAAATATAATAAGCACGCTGCAACCGGCAGCCTAAAAGGAATCTGTCAGCTGGTGTTTAGACCCCAGAGTAACGCCGTCACAGTAAAGTGCCTGGAATGATGATTATTTCAATACCTAGAAGTCCACTAATGGATTTCTAGAAAAGGGAAATATGAATATTTATGCAAATGAGCATGCAAATTATCGGGGCTTGGCATACACTTGCAGGGGGCAACACATGCGCAAGACGGTCCTAAAGACTATGGAGAAGGGAAGTGTCCACTTGCAGGGGGCAACACATGCGCAAGACGGTCCTAAAGACTATGGAGAAGGGAAGTGTCCACTTGCAGGGGGCAAAACATGCGCAAGACGGTCCTAAAGACTATGGAAAAGGGAAGTGTCCACTTGCAGGGGCAACACATGCGCAAGGCGGTCCTAAAGACTATGGAGAAGGGAAGTGTCCGAGTGTGAGTGTGAGTGTTATGTCACCTATACAACATATGCCACAATTTTTGTCCCTCCACATTTAATCATGTCCCCTCTGTCACATGTTCATTTGTCCGCCGGAAGTGCTGGGTTTGGCGGTGGTACAAAGACAGAGATGAGACCATGTACAAAGCCTAGAGAGCCAAAACAAGTTCTCCAACTCTGGATAGCTGCGGATGGGTGGATTGGTAAAAGGGAGAGGGATCTTTGGAAATGCCCACTTTGAGGCGTTACCCAACGTGCCTTGTGACCACTCTCTTGGAACTCAGGCCACCATGCAAGCACATGACCTAAGTATCCTCTTTTCCCCCTAATTTGTAACTTCCTTAGAACTCTCTAATTCACTTTCCCCCTGTAACTACCCCTGCTAATAATCATCCAACCTCCGATACGCTTTAATGCAAGGGATTAGTGTTAGGTGAGTAGATGTAAAATTGTGTGTATGTTTGGGTAACATGGGTGGGAACCATTAAAATTATTGTAGGTTCTCTTGTTTAATATTTAGTTATGTTAGTGCTGTGATAGTACTGTTATTTGTGTGTTAACTACTATATACCCATATTTTTCACTTTATAAGATGCACCCCCAAATTTGTGAAGGATAAGAGAAGAAAATTTTTTTTAATGTCAAATGGGGTCCGTCTTATCAGTATAGATGTCTCTCATCCTGGTACATAAACCCCCCCCCATCCTGGTATCCCCGTATGTATGTGCCCCCCATTCTGGCACATGTGTCCCTCATCCTGGGATATGTGTCCCTCATCATGGCATACATGTCCTCATACTGGTATATATATCGCTCATGCCTGGTATACATATCGTCATCTGGTATACATGTCCCCATCCTGGTACATATGCCCTCCCCATCCTGGTATTAATATCCCTCATTATGGCATACATGTCCCCATCCTGTAAATATACCCCCCCCCCCATCCTGTATAAAAACACCCATCTGGCATATACTGTACATTCCCCCATCTTATCTATATGTTCCCCATCCTGTGTATATGCCCCCATCCCTTTATGGTCTTACTGATGGGGGAATTGCGGCTGCTGAGCCGGAGTGCCAGTGGCAGGTTCCGGAGGGTGAGGGACGGGTGCAGGACCGGAGCAGTGTAGATGTACCAGCGTGCAGCGAGCGTGGGTGCCGCCATGTTTTTTGTGGCCGGCTTCATTCACTTCAAATTGGCCGCGGGTCTCCTTTATGGCCGCGGCCATTTTGTTGAAGTCTCTACTGGCGGCTGCACATACTGAATGCAGCCGCCCACAAAAAAACATGGCGGCGCCCAGCACTCACTGCCGCCGGTACTCCCCCGGATCTATGGTTCTACACCTGTGCCCCTTGCACCCCACTCTGTCCCCGCACCCCCCACCCTGGTAATATGTAATTTTTTTTATTTATTTTACATTCTCTTTTTAAGACTTACCCCCTTCCAGTTTGGGGGGGAACAAAAGTGCGTCTTAAAAAGTGAAAAATACAGGTACATTACTGTAGACCTTTTGGATTGTTTTAATGTTTTTATTAGAATGGTTTTCTCTCATTTAGTCGCCGTGTATATATGTAAATGGTCAGCTAAAGACTAGATAGTGTTAAGGTAGTACAGGTACTGAATATTGATTATTAGTATTCACAATTGACATAGGTAATGCCCAGATATAGTCCGGTTCCATAGTGTAGAGCCACCGCTATAGAACGTATTGGCCAGCCCTCTAGCTCTTTACAGACCGCGCAATACCTCGATTTCCTTCTGCCCCCCGGGAATGTTGCTGCCTGCGCAAGATTTTAACTAGGGAGCAGCTCGTATAAGAGAAGTGTCCGTCAATCATTGGCATGAAGCCAGACCGGAAGAAGAAAGAGGGGAGAGGTCCCAGCCTATATTTGTCAGCTCAGAAGAATATGTCCATGGATTGAGAGACAACAGATTTGTGGGCTTCACTCTCTATTGCCATCACTCCGGAGCCAGCAGCTTCAGTTTTTTTTTATGGAGCGCATCAGAGGTCACAACTCAATTCAAGTCTATGGGAGCATTGCTCTGGCCTTCATAGACTTGCATTGAGCATTTGTGATGTAACGTCCGACTTCTAGCCAGTCAGAAGCTACAGTAACAAGATGGTATTATAGGACTGGAGAGGTGCAGAAAAGGATGAAGATGGCGGCAGATGAGTATAATACAGGGGGCTTAGATTTAAAGCTGCACTCCAGCTCTGAAAAAAACAAATGCTGGAGTGGTGCTTTACGGGACACTTACATGAACTCTTAAATACAGTAATCTAATTGTAAGATATTGCAATTTTTGTATGATAGTGAGCCCCTTGACGTATTGGACCCTTGACCCCAGCGCACACACCATGCCCAGTGGCATAACATAAAGCTAATGGGCCCCTGATGTGAAACCTCCAAAGGGGCCCCCTGTTATTGCAAATCTTTAATAGCATTAGTCTTTTTCTATATGTCAAAGGGTATTTTGAGACCCCCCTAGGCTCCAGGGCCCAGGTGCAATTGCAGCCCCTGCCCATGCCGTATCACATACAACGTGTCCACCTTTAATGCACATGGCCTGTGCACTGTACCCTCCGGTCGTGCATGCTTCTCGGCAGGTGTGTGATCTTGTAAACGTTGTCGGCACCACTCGCTTTATGTGGAATATTGGTGGCACTGGAGAAATACTAGTTAGTCCTGATTTTTCTTCCTAAATGCAAAAATAGCAATGTGTGCCCAAGGTAATTTGTAAAATGCGCTCTGTCTGACTGCGCTCCGCTCTCCTCCGCCTGGTGTAATCACCATTGTCCAGTCATTGAGATGACCTTGAACCTTACGTTAATGTTGTTTTGTGGACCTCCGGTACATTTGGTGTGGTTGACTTGCTGGTGACCTGACCTGTGCCCTCCCGTGTGAGCATTCACCTAATAAATGCAGGACAGGGTTCTTTTTCTTTCATTGGCTTTGTTCATCATCAGTGAGCAGAGCGCTGAGCTTAGTGAACCTCTAGCTAAGCAAGAAACAGACGCGTTTTGACCCGAATAAGCGACACTAAAGAGGGTCCTCAAGTGTAATGAACGTTTTGATTCTACAACATCTGTAAATCAAGTGGCCCTCCATCCTGGAACTGAAAAATACTTAATTCTCATGTACGGTCAACAGACCGGTGCCCGGCCTCCGCTTACCTCCAGCTGCCTCCTTTGCTCAGATCGGCGTTGTGTTTCTCCTTGCTTCCAAGATGGCCGTATGGTGTGCAATGGTAAGGCTAACCTTATGCCTTCTGTGATGTGGGCTAAAAAGGCAGCGTAGGTGAGGTGCTCTCCCCAGACTGCTTGAAAGCGGAAGGAACTCATTAATATTAGCAAGAGCTTAAAGGGAACCAACCAGGATTTAACCACCTGTAAATCAGTGCAGGAGGTGATTGATGTGTGCAGCATGACATCACTATGCTTTTTTATTTCTCCCCTGTGTGCATGTCTTTCTGCTGTAAGCCGAACCCCCCCCCCCCCCCCTCTTATCCAGGAGTGGAAGGGGTTCTGCTTACAGCAGAAAGACAAGCCCACAGGGGAGAAATAAAAAAGCATAGTGATGTCATGCTGCACACATCAATCACCTCCTGCACTGAATTACAGGTGGTTAAATCCTGGTGGTTGGTTCCCTTTAAGGACAGAGAGGACTGGAGTAAGACTTCAGGATCGCACTAGAGTTATGTTTTATTTATGTACTATTTGTGATCTCCCATTGGGCGTCGTTAGCTGATATTCCTCCAACTAATAATAATGTTTAGTTAGGATAAATATTGATCTACCCTAAAGCAAATCTTTTGTTGCTTTTGGGGAAATGTTGTACCCGGGGTCTTGGACTATGTTCACACATTTTGGGTTTCCCTTCAACCCCTTAATCCTGTTGAAAACCAATGGTTAAGAATGTCTGGTGCTGGGGAACCCCACAGCCTGCTGATAAATGGTTGCACCCATAGTCATCATTTTGGGTTTAAGTGCCTTTTTTTGCATTTGTTGCTGTTTTTTGCTCTAAGCTCTCCCCTATGGCGCACGCTGGCTCATTACATTTGTGCGGAGTTGAACAGACCCTACTTTTTGCCTTTACCTTTTTGGTGCCTCTTTACATCCCTCTTTCACATTAGTCTTCAACTGCACAAGAATAAAATGAAACACATTTTGGCTTGCTCCGCGGTTTTGGGGTGTAATTGCTCCAAAAAGTAGCAATATTAAAAAAAAAATATAAAAAAAAAATAAGATAAAACTTCTAGATAACAAAATCCGCACCCAAATTAACGCGCGCAAAAAGAAAAAGGGTGAAAGTAAGTAGATTGATCAAAAAAGTGCAAATAATGAATTGGGAACAAACACAAGACATTAATGGAAACATTTTCTCTGGGAATAAAAGGTGTAAAATAGAGATTAATTTTAGCCTTAATACCTGATGAGTCCAGATGTCCTGCTTTGTAGCAGGTTGTAGAGTCGGTAAGCCCAAACATCTGACCCTCATTCCTCAATTTCGACTCTGGCTCCACCAATATGGACACCAACTCTATGATTCCAATTCCAAAACCAGGGCTGTGAAGTCATTAAGCCAAACATCTGACTCCACCAAAATGGACACGACTCTACTACTTAGACTCCACATCCATGGCTGCGGAGGTAGTAAGCCAAACATCTGATTCCAACTCCACCAAAATGGACCCCTGACTCTACGACTCTGACCCCCAAATCCATGGCTGCGGAGCTAGTAAGCCAAACATCCGACTCCCACTCCTCCATTCCCCTGAATCCAACTCCACCAAAATGGACACCTACTCAGACTCCACGACTCCGACTTCACAGCCCTGCTTTGTAGTTGTATTGCCTATTGGTGACTGTTTTTAATGAAGGCACATTTTTGGGTAAGGCCGGTTTCACACCATGTTATTTGAGCTGTCGGACTGTCTGGTATTTTGCAGGATGCACCGGACACAGCCTGACAGCTCCGAACAAACAGAACCAGACAGCAAATATGCCCTCCGATCCGGTTTTCTGCCGGAAGTGGCAGAGTGCGGCTGCTGCCGCTGTCCAGTGCTGAAATTTCAGATTCGCGTCTAGCGGGGAACTAGCCGTGGTTATAAAATTTCATCCGGGAGCTCTCCAGGTGCTGAAGTTCAGAGCAGGCTGCCGCTGAACTTCAGCATCCAGCGTCCGGGAACCAGTACGATTTTATGTTGTATCCGGCGACCATACACTCCCATGTTAAGGGGCGCCGGATCCGATTTGGTCCGATTTTTTTTTTTTTTTGCCCCGGCCACAAAAATGCTGCAAGCCTTTATTTTTTGTGTCCGGGGCAAAAAAACGAAATGTGCCCGATCCTCCTGGACAGCACAAAACCAGATGGCAAATCACTGCCATCCACCTCCATACGGATACAATGGGGCCAAAATCTGATCCGGGGCTGTCTAGTGCCCTAAAACCGTGGTGTGAAGCCGTCCTAACCGAAAATTTGGTTGTGCATGAGAGTGATGAGTCGCAAAACATATCTGCTTTGTTCCAGAATCGATGCCTCACTTGTCCACAGATTGTATGGTGTAACGCAGATCAGCATGCTCTTGGAGCTGCAGTACCAGACATGACCTGTCGACAGTGGTGGTGCCGTTTTGGAATAAGGCAGCTTTGTAATGTGCATCAATGTACTATAACTTTTCATTTATCTTCCCGCTTCCACTGTTGTGGTTAGTTTTTCACATGCCCGTACCCTACGGCGCTGTTCACACGCCTGTTATTTTTGTATTTTTTTTTTCTTGTATGAGTTGAATGTCTGAAAAAAATAATAATCACCAAGAGATGCACAAATGGTGCAGTAATTTCTGCACCAAATCCTAATACACGTGCACATATCTTTAGGCTAAGTTTTTGGTGCAGACATTTTCTGGCTGCCTATGCACAGCATTAGAATTTTATTATTTTTCTGCATTGTATTAATGGACGTGCAAAATTAAAATTCTCGTTTTGGTGTCCTGAGCGAATGTGAGCCGCGCTTCATGTGTGCAGGGTCAGCCTGACAATGTGGAAAGTGCATGGTCAGATGTCGTTGTGCATTGTAGTGAAATCAGCTGAGGTCACTTTCCTGCTGTCACCAGCACAGGGATGTGTGTGGGTAAGCTCTCCGCCTCAGTTCTTTGCAGACTTGGCCCTGTACCCTATACAATGAGGTCAGCCGTGCACTGATTGTTTCTTGCAGCTTCTTGCTGCTCCAGTTAGTGGTTAATCACGTACTTGTGTCAGAAGCAAACAAGATATTTCCATTATCCTTAAAGGGGCGGTCAAAAATAAAAGTGAATATTATAATAAATGTCGAATATATAGTAATAATCAAATCTCTTTCCTAATATATTTTAATTAAAAATCTTCTGCCATTTCCTCTCTACTTTTACCGGTTTGTTTTACTTTTGATTATTGAGAATCCCAGTGCAAGTTGGGGTACTCAAACGAGAAGTCATGGGGGGGTCGGGGCTGCGGACACTTACACAGGTTCTGTATCCAGCCTGAAACGAAATGTCATGAGTGAGCATGTGCCAGTCGCCAATAACGAAGCACGCCCAGTGTGTGCTCTCTGCTCATTGTCTTATGTTCTTTTCAATGCAAAATGACAGTGCACTCCTTTTGTCAGCCGGCAAGAGAGTGCACTGTCACTGCGCATTGAAAATGAGAAAACGTAGGGAGCAAGAGCAGTAAGCTACCAAAACGGATGTTACTGATGATACATGCTCACTAGTACAAGGAATAGCCCAGACCCTGATATGGGCATCACTGATGGCACATGCTCAATTGCGCAGGGACAATCCCAGCCCTGGACGGACGTCACTGATGGCACATACTGTAGAGCAGAGACTAGTCAAGCCCCTGCACTGACATAACTGATGGCACATACTCAGTAGAGCAGGGACTAGCCAAGCCCCTGCACTGACATAACTGATGGCACATACTTGCTGAACATCACTGCCGCATGAAGAGCGAACAGTCTACAAACAAGTCGTCTGTCACAGACTAGGATACTATTTTGCCCCCGACTAATTTAATAATAGGAAATGGATCCTAGGCTGCCTGAGATAATTGGGGATCACAGATTATCAGGAGGGCACCAGTGGCACTCTCCATGATGACCATGTATATGTGTTTATATAGCTCCAATACATATTCGCCTAATGTCCTAAAAATCCACCAATATCTATGGGTTTGGATGAGGGCCTGTGTATAGGCCATAGGTCAGGGGAGACATTGATCGGGCAGATCAGATTTTGGACTGCTGCTGGCTTTGTTCTTTCGGAGATATGTTGCTGACTGAAACAACTTGGGATTTACTTTTTCTTATAGAACACAGTATTGTTTGGCCAAGAGAATGCTCCTGTGTACGAGAACCATTGTTTGGCTAACAATTGACATCTGATTAATCTGTTAGCGGGTTTTTGCTATGTAAGCTAAGGACAGAATGCTGTAAGGGATAAAGAAAAATGTCTGATCAGTGTGTGTGCTATGGTTTACTTAAACTAAAGGCTTTATTACCCTGTGATTATCATTACAGGACTAGAAAGTCACACACAGGGCAGTCTGACATGCCCCTGCTGTGATTGACAATCTCTATATAGAGCCCGGTGTGGGCGGGGGCAACCCTCCCATCTCTGCTACACACCTAAAACTAAATACTTTGATTGTGTTAGAACGGCTACAGCCAGTAATGTGTGGTACATTGTCGGATTCAGGATCTCTTTGCCTACATTGTTTTTTCAGATGAGGTAGCATCGGACAGCATCGGAACGTAAAAATCCATCGTGTGAAGGCAGCCTTACATGATTCCCCCCTGGTGCTTTATTTGCTGCTATATTATGTAATCATAAGCAAAACTGCATCAATTTACAGTGCAATCTGCAAAAAGAAAAGCACAGGTGCATTTTGTCAATCAATCTCCTAGATTTGCTAGATAGGCTGCCTCCATATTAGGGCACACGGTTCAGTCTTTGGTACCTGGAGATGGACTATGGGCCCCCACCAGTTTAATATTTTTCTGTGGAGCCTCTACATTCCCTAATCTGGGGCTGTAGATCCTGTGTTTGGTCTTCCGGTACTTACTGCTCATACAGTAGACTAGTATAATTTTGCAATTTTCAGCAAACCTGAGCTAAAACATACATTATTACTGCATTTTAGGTAATTTTGTAGCTTCATGCGTGAAGACGTTTTAGCGCTGTGGATGAGTTTCCTCTAAAATCTCCTATATTTACATATAACAAGTGAACTGTGCCGAGAAGAAAACATGTGAAGTGTTAATGTGCCCAAACCCTGTGGCTTTTGCTAAGTTTTTGCATATCTTATAAGAAAATTAAAGTTTTACTGAGCTTTTGACACACCCCGTGGGGGCCGTGGGGTACTCTGAGCTTGGTGATGTTGTTGGGGGATGTCACGTTAGCGTGACCCGGTCCGTGGCCCCTGAGCAGCCAATTAAATGGGGAAGTAGTTTTTGTTATTTTAGGGGATTACTGTACTTGGGACTCGGGGATAATAATGTTCGTGATGCCACCCGTGGGTTGCAACTATTGATGGCCGCCACTGCAATACAGTTCCTCTGGGGTGGATGGCAATGTAGCCAAGTTGGAAGGCTCTCCACGGGTAGGACTAACCCCAGGGCAGCAGATGTTACTTAGGTGAGTTGGCACTGATGTTACAGCGCAGGGCTGATGGCGCAGCAATAAAGTTCACAAACACAGCGGGGTGCAAGTCTCAAGGTCTTTACTCACAGTTCCGTTGTTCCAGGTTATAACAATCGTCACCGTTGTAGCTGAGCGCTGAGTTCTAAGAGGCGGGGATCCCGCTAACTCCCGTGTAGCTTGGTGGCACTTAACTGTTATCCCCTTCCACTGTCCTTTCTCGGTCATCTCTTTCTGCGCTGGCTTCGCCCTCCTGCCCTGCGCCTCACACAGAGCCCCGAACCAGTGGCCACGGGCCTTTGTAGGGCAACTTCTCCCTCAGTCCCTTGGACCCTACGTGGCCACCTTTTCGGCGGTTGTGTGCAGTTTCGTCTGCGGCACTTAGATACCGCAGCCTCCAGGTTGCTAGCTGAGCCTGGTCATTCTCCACTAGTCTGGGGCCGTCCCCTACAATGCCGCCTGGTCCCTCCACACCATTTCGGTCGATGTGGATGTGGGCACCCACGGGTGGACTGCTCACTACCTGGGCCCCTGGGACCCCTTCTATCTACGTGAGCACCCTTTCTTTCTCTGCTCCGCCATCAAGTCTTGTCACTCCCAGGTCTTGGGACGAGCTCCCACTGGCTCCAGTCCCCAGGACGTTTCGTACTCGCTCTTGTCCTTTTCTGACAGACTCTCTGAACCTCATAGACTCCTGTAGCTCTTGCCAGCCACCCACCAACTGCCTTCTAGATGTTTCTATTGGTCTTTTTATACTCTGTCACGTGTCCTACATTACTAACGTACATCCTCCCTGACTTCACTCCTTCCTGGGTGCTCCCCTAAACTCTGTTCTCCACCTTTCCCTTCTACCTTGGTTCCTCCCCTCCAGACAGGATCAGGGACTGTGCTCTCCCTTAGGAGCAATCTTGCCCTAGCCCTGACCTGGAATGGTGTAGTGTTGGCTATGGTGTTTGAATACCGGTCCGTGTTCCCTCCTTACCTGAGAGTGTGGTACTACACCTCTGGCTGGGGGTGCAGTACCTCTGTGGCGACTGGAACCACAAGGGTGCCACAGTTGAACGACTGATGAGGTGGTAAATTAATAGGGATCACAGGTGTGACTTGTCTTCTCTTCCAGCCATGGCAGATGAGCATTGTTTTTTGTATACATTACAGTAGGACAATATCTGTCACATGTGGACTAAGATGTCCGACGCATGGCGCAACACAAAGGTACAATGGGATGTAAAGTGAGAGGAAGACACTGATGATGGCTCCCCTAATGTCCCTAAGCGGGCTCTCTCCCCTCCCCCCACCGCCATCACTTACCTAGTGTCTGGGCTGTTGTCGACTCGCCCTGCCTGGTGGGTGCAAAGGCCGGTGAGCACACTAGTCTTCCCTTCTACAGTAGTCCAACACGAGGGAAGGTAGAGAGATGGGGGAACATGGACAAGAAAGGATACACAGCAAAATTGACAGCTGCAGCCAAGCACCAGGACTGTAGACGATACAGCTCCAAGCAGTGGCGTTATTTGAACTTCATGGGCCCCGATACGAAAGCGCCAACGTGGGCCCCAATTATTGCAAATCTTTAATGGCATTCATATATAGAGACTTTTGGGGCTCCAGGGCCCAGGTGCAATTGCAACCCCTGCACTTTATTGTAGTTACTCCTCTGGCTCCAAAATGTGAATGGACCCTTCGAACATCAGAGTTGGATTAAAATCCAAACTAAAATCATGGATCGTACCGTATAGATATTGATGGATCGTTTCCCAGTTGGCTTCGTAACATTTTATGGCGTAGACCCGCCTGGCTGGACGTCTGCCCGATTTTTAGCGGCTTTGTGCATTCGTTTCAGTAAGGCTTTGATGGTGAATGTGGATTTTTACAATTTACCTACTTTTCTTCTCGTAATATACAACAAAAGTCAAACTTCGAAAACTTGATAAGTGGAGAAAAATATTTTTCTGTTACACATCACCTTCTCGTTGCAAAATGGTTAAGTAATCTTTAAAGGAATTGTTCCCTTAGAGGAAATCTTCATCTCTGGTTTTACTCGCCATCCACAGGTCTACTGCAGTGTCTATGCCGCTGCCCCTGTTTAGCATTGGCTGTAATGCCGACAGCACAGCAGTCAATCGGTGAGATCTGCGGCTGTCCCCACAGATGGGGTGTCCACCACAAAGCTCACGGATGGGGTGTCCACCACAAAGCTCACGGATGGGGGTGTCCACCACAAAGCTCACGATGGGGGTGTCCACCACAAAGCTCACGGATGGGGGTGTCCGCCACAAAGCTCACGGATGGGATGTCCGCCACAAAGCTCACGGATGGGATGTCCACCACAAAGCTCACGGATGGGATGTCCACCACAAAGCTCACGGATGGGGTGTCCACCACAAAGCTCACGGATGGGGTGTCCACCACACAGCTCACGGATAGGGGTGTCCTCCACACAGCTCACGGATAGGGTGTCCACCACACAGCTCACGGATGGGGGTGTCCGCCACAAAGCTCACGAATGGGGGTGTCCGCCACAAAGCTCACGAAGGGGGGTGTCCGCCACAAGGTCACGAATGGGGGGTGTCCGCCACAAGGCTCACGAATGGGGGTGTCCGCCACAGGCTCACGAATGGGGGTGTCCGCCCCAAAGGCTCACGAATGGGGGGTGTCCGCCACAAGGCTCACGAATGGGGGGTGTCCGCCACAAGGCTCACGAATGGGGGGTGTCCGCCACAAGGCTCACGAATGGGGGGTGTCCGCCACAAGGCTCACGAATGGGGGTGTCCGCCACAAGGCTCACGAATGGGGGGTGTCCGCCACATGGCTCACGAATGGGGGGTGTCCGCCACAAGCTCACGAATGGGGGTGTCGCCACAAGGCTCACGAATGGGGGGTGTCCGCCACAAGGCTCACGAATGGGGGGTGTCCGCCACATGGCTCACGAATGGGGGTGTCCGCCACATGGCTCACGGATGTGGTGCTGTTCTATTGACATGATGGCAGCTCTGCAGCCAATCGAGAGATTGGGAGCAGTGGTGGAGATTCGGCCTTCGACCCAAGGAAGGTGAGTAATGAGCAGTAGGGAACCTGATTTGAAAGATGGGAGTTCATACTGAACACAGACTTTACAAACATTTTCAGGGTTTGGGAGCTTTATATACGCAAACCACTGTAGAGGGCATCACTATGCTCGGGTACATTCGGTGCTCGGGTACACGTGGTGCTTGGCTCAGTGCGACCCACTTGCACGGTTTGATTGGCTGCGCTGTGGTAAGATCATTGATGTATTGTGTACAAAAAAATAACAAAATGATAGATGCAGGATATGTCATGGCCAGAAATAGCGACGTTCCGTATGTACACACGTCTGTTCTGCAAATCTTGCCTGAATCGACAGGTAACGCTTTAAACAGAAGCTTGAAACATTACAAAACTATATTTAGAACCTTAATTAAAATATGTGCAAATCGGAAATGACTGGGTGCAAAAATGTTCTTTATCTCCGTCATCACCTCTGCAGTAGAGATAGGACTTGTTCTCATAACTGCGATTCATCAACAAATCATTGTTTAGAAGACTTGGGTTTTCCAGGCTAGGGAAATTATCAGTAATTACTGTAGCATGGCAGATCATAACAGTATGGAGTGTACACACTGCTAAGAGCAGGGCTGTGGAGTCGTGTGTAAGCCTAACATCTGACTCCTCAATTTCCCTGAATCCAACTGTAACTCCGCCCAAAAGGGACTCTGACTCCACTGCTCCAACTCCACGACTTCATAGCCCTGGACACCGACTCCACAATCAAAGAGGTGACGTTAATCAGCCAAACATCTAACTCTGACTCCTCAAATTCCCTGAATCTTAGTCCGACTCCACTCAAAATGAACTCTCGACGCTGCGACGACTCTCCTCGACGCTGCGACGGCTCTCCTCGACGCTGCGACGGCTCTCCTCGACGCTGCGACGGCTCTCCTCGACGCTGCGACGGCTCTCCTCGACGCTGCGACGGCTCTCCTCGACGCTGCGACGGCTCTCCTCGACGCTGCGACGGCTCTCCTCGACGCTGTGACGGCTCTCCTCGACGCTGCGACGGCTCTCCTCGACGCTGCGACGGCTCTCCTCGACGCTGCGACGGCTCTCCTCGACGCTGCGACGGCTCTCCTCGACGCTGCGGACGGCTCTCCTCGACGCTGCGACGGCTCTCCTCGACGCTGCGACGGCTCTCCTCGACGCTGCGACTCCACAGCCTTGTGAAAAATGCGGCAAAACTACTTCCAGGAGATGCAGCAATTTCTTCAAGAAAATACTCAACGTGTGCACATAGCAGCTAGTTCTGAGGCGAGCGGGCAGATTTCCTCACCCGACTGCTTCCTTCTCAGTATTTGTCAGGAGTGGACATGCGCAGAAGCGCACCCAAGCTTTCCTCATTAATAATTGGTAATGAATGCACTGCTTGGGAGCTGTCTGCAGAATTGTCCTTTTATAAAGCAGAGGGTGAAGGATGTGAGTAAGCCGTGACCCATTTTACAGCGATGTGCACCTCGCCCCATAGCATGGAATTGCACCTCTTGCTACTAAAACCGGCTCACCTTGTTGTTTAGAGAGGGCGTTGGTAACCGAAGCCTTTTTGCAAAGACAAGTTGTAAGATCCCTGCTCAGTCTGGATATTATATCTTTATTCTTGAGTGACAGATCCACACGCGTGGGGTGATCTGTTCAGTGTCTACTCTATACGGATAGAGCATTTACTACTGGTGACTGTATGAATTATAGATGCACCTTTTGTGCTTTATCCTTAAATTGTGGTCTTGCAAGTCAAACTTTGTGCATTTTGGGTGGGATCCATACTGAATCTCCTCCAAGTGTATAAAGGCGTATACAGTGTGATGAACAATCGGGATATAAATAATTGTGGTCAGTGATGAAATCTGATAAATGGATGTTTAAAAGAGAGAAGTTAGTAAAGCGCTTGTGTGCACGCTGAGTATTTGGTGCCAAACGTTTCTGCAAACGGGGTGTGTTTTTGCCACTTTTTGGTGTGCTTTTCGTAAAGAATATATGAAAATACTGACCGGCGACACCACCGAGTGTGAACGGGTGCCAGCTGACAAAATACATTTTATAAGGAAGCATACTGCTCCTCTGGGACACAAGAAAAAGGGAACCTGATCTAGCAAAATTGCTGTAAATATACAGTATTTAATAAGGCAAATACATGAAGCTAATGTAGAATGTAACAGCGGAAACAACACATGGCAAAACTACTTGGAAATCTCTGAAAATAGAGAAACTTAGCTGATGTATTGGCCAATCCATGGAGCCCATAACCAACAGAAGGTGTTCTAAATAAAATAAGCATCTCATTGACTTTGCTGGCATTAAGGATTTGCATGCAGATTTGTGACAACTGCACAAAAAAAGCATCAAAAACACAGTGTGTGCACATGGCCTTAAAGGATTATATCGAAAATGGGCAGTTATTCCCTATCCACTCGATAGAAGAGAACATGCTGATCTCTTGGCTTGTGACCCCTAGTATCTCCAGCAATCCCTAGTTTGGGACTCTGGAACCAAGGAATCGGTTTCTCCGTCTTAAGTGCAGCAGAAGAATCCGCCACGTGCGCACACTAAATTTACTGGGCAAAAATGTTTAATTGCCCTCCCAGACTGATCAGTAATTATCTCCTATCCTATTGTTGGAGGATAACTTGATATCTTAAGAGTTTCCTGACTGTAGGAAAGATTGGTCATGTTTAGTTTGAGTGGACAATCCTTTATATGCTAGGACAGGGACCCCCAAACATGTAGCTCGGGGGCCACTTGTGGGTCACGGACCTGTAATTTGTGGCTTGTGGCTGTTTTCCAGCTTGGTGCATAAGCCCCAGGTTTAGGAAATTGCAATGAAGAGCAGGTCTACAGATGGTGACTTATGTGAGTAGCTGGATTTGGGATGGGGGGGTAAAAGTAAGATGGGAAACCCTAGATCTTGGTATATTTTCTGTGGAACAGCTTTGGCTATCAGGGGCGTAACTACAACAGGTGCAGGGGTTGCGATCGCACCCGGCCCTGCAGCCTAGGCGGGCCCCAAAAGTCCCTTTGGCCAATAGAAAAAGACTAATACTATTAATACTAATACTATTAAAGATTTGCAATAATTGGGGGGGGGGGGGCCCCGTTGGAGCTTTCGCATCAGGGCCCCAGGGCCTGAAGTTACGCCACTGTTGGCTATCATACCGGTAATGGGGGGCTCTTGGTGTCAGTTCTGTGATATGGATGGGATCTGGATGTGGCTCTCAAGGTTGGGACCTCAACTCTAGGGAGACAAAGGACCCCCCAAAAGATGGAGCGGGGTGCTTTACCCTTTCTGTTCAGAGCACATGCCCACTTTGTCAGCTCCATATTTCCCTTACAGACTTTGCTGTATTTCTGTATATAAAAGACTCTTTATAGTAGCTCTTGTAATGGCATGCTCCATTGGATGCCTTTATGGATCAGTTTAAAGGGAAAGATAACATTATTCTGATGGCTGTGCCATCCTATATAATAAAGCTGAATTCCATGATGCTGTTTCCCGTCCTTACCGTACCTGTAATTCAGTGTAACTGAGCTGCACCTTGGTGCTCCCCCTCTCTTCTGGGACAGGGGATCCCACCTCCGGGGACGTGGATGGCTCCTGGTGTAGAGTAGCTGCCAGCCTCCTTGATATTACATCTTTTTTTCTGTAATAAACCTGTTTTTCCTTCAGTTCTGCAAATCTACAAACAGTTCTCACCATCTTACAGTTATGGTAGATGATTAAAATGTAACCTAATATAACAGCTCTGGCAGTCTCATGGAGACGGACTCTACTATACAACTTGGCTCTTTTCAGTATCTCGAGGGTGATCTACAAATATTTGATTTGCAAGTCATTTGTGAGGAGAAAGCGGATCCTGCAATATATTATTCAAGACCATAATTGACACTGGACTCCCCACAATGGGCTGAGGCAGGAAAAGGGATCGTGTTCCCGCTGATGTAAGCAGCGTTCCTATATGGGAGGACTGGAGACTGCAGAGCTGTAGGTGCTTTGCAAGCTGCACATTTCAGGAATAATGCAAGAATATATAGGGATATTTGATGTATAAATTAAATTATTTCCGTTATAGGAAGCCCTGAATGTTACTTTAGTATGGCGCACACTTTAATATTAGTTACTTCTGTAATACTATAGGGATTTTCCTGCACACACAAATATTAAAGCATTGTAAAAAATCTCGGAAATGAAGAAACCTCATAAACTTATTGTCTGTCTGAGGCCACCGGCTTAAACGGCTAGCAGACGTGGCAGAATCCTGGGACACTCTGACACCCTTTAACTCCTATACAAGGATAGGGGATTTATAACGGGGTCCAGAAGATATCTGCCTACAGATAGGCTGCCGTCCAGAGGAGCGACCCAGGGGCTAGAGTAGCCTCCAAGTCTGGTCAAAGCCGGGAAGGCCACAAGACAAAATTAGGAACTGTTAAGCCCCCGTCACACGGGGCAACATCGCCGCCCATTACAGAGGCGACGTGGGGGCGCGGCCTGTCGGTGGCGACATCGCCCCTACGTCGCCTCATGTAAAGGGGCGATGTCGGCGGTGCCGGGCGGTCGCCTGGTTTGAAACCAGGCGACCATCATGGGGCGATGTGCACACATCGCCCCATGTAACCGGGCGCCGGCGACCTGTGAGGCGATGGGAGCCATAAGCTCCCATTATCCTGCATCGCCGCTGGGTTTCCAGGCACCCCGGCGGCGATGCCGCCTGACTGCTTGCCGGCGCGGGGCTGGAGGTGTCGCCCCTTGTAAACTGGGGACGGCGACGCTGGCGGGGCACCAAAAACGTGCGCGCATCCGCCAGTCTCCGCCGACATCCCCAGCCCCGTCTGGTGTGATAGGGGCTTAAGAGTAGTCGGGAAGCTGAGTCAAAACTAAGATGGCAGCAAGGTGCAAAATCTTCAGGCCAGAGAAACCTCTAAAAACAGACCGAGGTAGAACGTGAAAAAGCCTATAAAGTGCAGAAGAATAACAAGACTTAACTAGGAAAGCAAGCTATTATGACAACTTCAAGTAGGAGGCTAGAAACGTAAGCAGGGTGTGGTGCCTTCCAGTGGGCTGAAGCCAGGAGTTGATGACTTCTGCTGGACAGACCACACACTCACTGTTAGACTTGATGGTACATCACGCCCTAGCCATTCTAACCTTAGTGGATGTGCAGAGCCTGCACTGATCAGAGTTTCTGGAATTGACTGATTCTAGGCCATTGATCTACAATCTGTTTTTCACCCATCTGGAAAAACTACAACATCCAGCATGCCCTGACGGTGTTTTTCTGAGTAGATGACTTGCTGCTTTTGTAACTTTTTCCAAGGTTTTTATTAGATAGCGGCACAAATGTTTTGGTCATATAGACCTTCATCAGTGTGCGCTGCATTTATAATGGGAAGGTTTGGGATAACCGAGTACTATGTGCAGGCTACGGTGTCCAACGCTGGCAGATGAAACACTCATAGCAATCGCTGCCAGTGGTGGACCCTGCTGCCTGCCACATGGCACTCGGCCATCTTGAATCTTTCCATATAAACACCAGGACTGTGGAGTCAGTAAGCCAAACATCCGACTCATCAATTTCCCAAAGTCCAACTCCACCAAAATGGACACTGACTCCACAAACTAGGAATGTGACGTTCAAGTCAATAAGCCAAAAATCCAAATCCAACTCAATATCCCTGAATGTGACTCCACCAAAATGGACACCGACTCCACAACCAGGGTCAGTAAGCCAAGTCTCCAACTCTCACCAAAATAGACACTGACTCTGACATCACAGCCCTGATTAACACCGCACACACTGATGTAGGTTTATAAGACCGGAACGTTTGTACAGGCTCTACTTGTATGGGATTGGATCCTACTTTGGCCCCTGTAGATTCCGGAAGTGCCGTATCCTCTTCTGCAGCGGCTCTTTGTAATGAGTTCTAGCTTTGTAATCTGTTGTAGAGAGCTCATCAGTGGCGTAACTTCGGGCCCAGATGCGAAAGCTTTAACAGGGCCCCCAATTATTGCAAATCTTTAATAATATTAGTCTTTTACTATGGGCCGAAGGGACCTTTCGGGCCCCCTAGGCTGCAGGGCCCGGGTGCGATCGCAAACCCTGCACCTATTGTAGCTACACCCCTGGCGCTCATCTAGTCTAACATTATTCCTACTGGACAACTCCATATCATACGATGATTGGAACAGACTCATTAGGTCTCTTGACCCGAACTCCACGGTCCTCCTCTATGCTGGCACTGTTGAGTTGGGGTCAGGAGACCCTTGGTCGTTCCAGTCATTGCAGTCTGTGTTCGGAACGTGAATATTTAAAGTGTGAAACCAATAATAGACAAAGGAAATTGTTAATAATGCTATAGAATCGTGTACAGAACTTTGTTGACTTGATTACATTGTGATTGATCCCGCTCGTGTTCTTTGTTGCAGATACACTTTGTCGGGATGGGTGATGAAGCTGAGTAAATCGCGTGATAGAAGATCTGCTCAATCAAGACCTTCCAAAACTTTTTTTTGTTCTATATTTGATGATATTGGAGAACTCTCCTGATTTGCATGTGTTTTCATTACCATGAGTCAGCAGCCTCAGCCGAAGGCTTCCAATAAAAGAACCGGTAAAAGAATCACCTTTTTTAATGAATCGCAAGGCCAACCTGTGACGACTTACCCTGCTGCATCTAACAACATGCTGAACGCCGTCATGTATGCTCAAGAGAGACCCGACGGCATAAGAATCAGCCAGCAACAAGTTCCCGGGAAGTGGAATGTGGGTGATCAGAATGAGGCCACATGGGCAGCTCCACAAGCAAATATTTGGCAGCGAAATGCAGCGGGTTATACTATGCAAATGGTGCCTACCTATTACAAGCATCATGAGCCTATTAAGAGAAGCCAAGACAAGGGTGTGGGGGTGTCCCAGATGGATATATATGGAGACGCTCTGCAGCAAATGATGTCTCAAAAGACACAGCTGGAGCAGCATCAGCTCGCTCGGCAACAGGCCCATTTAAACTCCATTTTGCAAGCGCAGCAGCAGCAGCAGCAACAGCAACAACAGCAGCAGCAGCAACAGCATCATCAAAATCAGCATCTTGCTTTGCAGTCATTCCAAACGGCATTTGGGCATCAGGGTCAGAAAACGTCTCTGCCAAACTTATTTCATGTTTTTCCAGACGCTCAATCAAATGCTGCTTACGCCATTCAGCAGAAGCAACAGACGGCTCTTCCTAAAATGCAACTTTTTGAGAGTTTTTACCCGTCCCAGCAGCAGCAGCAGGCAGCTTATAGTATGCAGCAGCAAGGTGTTTCACTAAACCAACATGCAGCTTCCCAGCCGGTGATGAGCCAGCTACAGCGTGTTACCGTGCCAGAGGAATATATGAAGGCTATTGCGGAGCAGAGTCAGCAGTCTGTACTGCCCAAAGCTCAAATACCATTGCCACGCCGGTCCCGGAGACTTTCCAAAGAAGGGCCAGAACCTTTACCTCCCACTGTGGTTGGACAGTCAAATAACCCTTATGTGCACCACCAGTATGAGCAAGGGGTGCATCAGTTAGCTGCCCAAGAGAGGTATAAGCAGCTCATGTCTAGAGAGGTACATGAACCCCAACCTGCCAACCGCCATGATATCGATCATGCATCACTACCTCAGAATGGTAAACCAAGAGAGGTCCCGGCAGCTGAACCAAACTCCATGGGGCCGGTACAACCCGCTGGGGCAGGAGCTGTGACTGTGATCCAATCAACCCGCCGAAGACGCCGCATATCGCAAGAAGCCAATTTATTTACCTTAGCCCAAAAAGCAGCCGAAATGCCAAATCTTGAGAACACTAAGGTAAGAAGACTGCAAATAGATTCCCTATAATGAGTTAACTCTTTTATGTATATATCCTACACATCTAATCTGAGACCAGCATTATGTAGAGACGGAGACCCTGATTCCATTGATATGTCACTTACTAGGCTGCCGGCTGTAGTTAAAATCATTGTTTTGTTAGTAGACTATAACTAGAAGACTGGAAAACTTGGAGTCCAACCACGCCCACACCACTGATTGGCAGCTTTTTATGTACACTGTGCATAGGCTGAAATCTTCCAATCAGTGGTGTGGGTGGGGTCACAAGGGGCTCAGCATTCAGAGAACTGCTAGATCTCCAGCAAATAAGAGATTTTGTTAAAACTGCAACATAGTGACACATCACTAGAATCAGGGTCTCAGCCCCTACATCATGTCGCTCTCAGATGGCGTAGCAGAAATGTGGTGTGATTCCCTCTGGGTGCTTGTATATCATTCCCGTCACTTTCTGTAAACGTATACAGTAATCTTTTAATTGGTGGGAATGTGACCTACTGAAATTTGCTATAGTTAGTTTTTTTTAGCGTAGAGAGGAGGATATAACCCCCCCCCCCCCCACATGTGAGTGACTTCTATTGGATCTTCTGTGTAGTGATGCATGAATATTCATTCTTTGGGGAGTGAGCAGAAAAGAACTAAGTGATCACTCACTGTGATTGACAGATGGAATGAATCTTTATTTGCAGTTTGCAGAGGATAGAAAGAACTTCACCAGAGGAATTAGAAAATGGTATCCGTTAAATATGGATTTTTGACCTGACAGATTCCCTGTAACCTTTGTATTTTGCATATACAAAAGTGTACGGAATATCATACTGTTCCTTAATTTTTTATCAGATATACACTTACTAGGAGTACATCACAATGCCCAGCCTGCATGCATACTATTAGCATTGCACTAGAAAATCAGCTGACAGATTCCCTTTAGAGAATCGACTGCTAAAATTTTGGTGCGAGATAACACAAGACACTGGATTTGAGCCCCCAAATTAATTATATGCACACTTTACTCAGTAATTCTGGACTCCTAATTGAAAGAGTTATCTGCATTTTAATGAATATGCAAATAAGGCTGAAGAGATATTTGTAGATCTGAAGCCTCGGTCACTCCAGCTCTATTTCCCCTAGTGCCGCCTCCTGCTTGACTGACTGCTTGTTTTCCTGTAGTCACACAGTGTAGAGGCTGTCAGCCAAGCAGGAGGCAGCACTGGGGATAATAGAGCTGGAGTGACCAATGCTATTTCCTCCAGTGCCGCCTCCTGCTTGACTGACTGCTTGTTTTCCTGTAGTCACACAGCGTAGAGGCTGTCAGCCAAGCAGGAGGCAGCACTGGGGATAATAGAGCTGGAGTGACACAGGCTTAAGGTCTACAAATGGCTCTTCAGCCTTATTTGCGTATCCATTAAAATGATGATTTCTCTGTAAGGGGGTAATGGACTGGTCATGTAAAGGGATTGTTGGACTTGTCTGTAAAAGATCTACATGTGCATGTATGTAGCTTGAAGGGTGAAGAAGACCTCGCCTTCATGTATCAGGGCTGTTTTAATGGCACAAAGGCGAGTTTTACACTTTGATGGTTGTATTTTTTAGTCTAAGTCCGGAGTAGATGTCTGCCCTTGTTTCTGTTCTTTGGTAGAATGGCAGGCTCTGTTCTCAGGGTCACTGTAACCGCACTGACAGCTTCCAAAAATACCTCCCTGAGCCTGGTGATGTGGAGCGTTGCTGTCGTTACATCGCTCCCTGCCTCACAATGTGAGAATCAGGCTGGATTTCTTACTGGCTATTAATAGTTGCAGTAATGAAACTTCAGGGTATTGAGGAACACGTGAATAGGATGCGTTCTCACATGATTCTGGCACCTCTCCAGAAAGAAGAAATAATGCATCTGATATATAGTAATCTTGTACTGGCCGTTCATGGTGTCACCACTGATCTGCTGTCACGGGTGTATCGGGAGCCACGGGCGAGGCTGTTTGGGGCCACTTGTGGAAGGTCGCAGCGTCTGGCCAAACAGCCAAAATCCTGAATTGTTGTTCTGTCCCTATAAGTGGCGTTTCTCTGTTTGATGATGGCTGGAGGTCAGTAAGCCCCAGTAGGTCTTCTACCTGTTAACCTTTCAGCTGTCTCTATTTATACCCTTTTTCTCCCATGATGCTTTGCTGGTGACAGCGTGTTTGGAGGTGGTGTTGCTTCCTGGCTTGCAGTGCATTGTGGATTTCTGGTGTAGTTTGCAGTCTTTCTCTCTTCTAAGGGGTACTTCACACACAGCGATGTTGTTAACGATATTGTTGCAGTGACACAGGTTTTGTAACCAGCGATGTCGCTGTGTGTGACACACAGCAGCAGTCACCCCCCCCTTCCTGCTGGGAGATTGCTGATTGTGACAAACCGTTCTGGTTTGTCGCTGGGCAGGCTGCATTGCTGTGTGTGACAGGGCCATTGACCAGCTAACCCCATGTGTTCCCTGGTAACCAGGGTACCCATCTGGTTACTAAGCGAGAGAACGCTGGTAACCAGGGTACACATCGGGGTTACTAAGCACGGCACTCTACTTAGTAACCCGCTGTGCTTTGGTAACCAGGGTACACATCATGTTACTAAGCACAGCACACTGGTAACCAGGGTACACATCGGGTTACTAAGCAGAGTGCTGCGCTTAGTAATCCGATGTTTATTATGCTTACTAGCATTACCCCAGTGTAGCAGGACCTCGACATCCACAATGTCGGTCGTTACATGGGTGGCTGATCGCTGGTGAGTCTGTTTGTGTGACAGCTCACCAGCGATTGGATAACTGTACCAGCGACCCCGATCGTTGGTCAGGTCGCTGGGACATCGTTACGTGTAAACGGGCCCTAAGTGTGCCTACTACTCCCCCTTGTTTGTGAATTCAATTTGCACGGTCTCGTGCTGAGCGCTCCAAAACAAAGCTGAGGACTCTGCTGACTGGAAAGTCCTTTTAATGAAAATACTCCATCCGCCGCGACATGTTTCGACGGTGTAGTACCGTCTTTCTCAAGTGGAATCTAGGGTCCCTAGTTACCCGCTGTGTACCTTAGATACCAGCCGGTGAGCGGAGGAGGCTGGTAACTAAGGTACATGTCGGGTATCTAGGCAGCGCGCGCTGCCTAGATACCCGCAGTTTACCTTGGAGACCAGCCTGCTCCCGCTTCCAGCAGCCTGGCAGCGGGAGCAAGACATCGTGGAAACGATATTTAAATCGTTTCCACGATGTTTCTGGTCAATTGATCGCTGGTGAGTCTGTCTGTGTGACAGCTCACCAGCGATCAGCCGTCAATGTCGTCAGCGATCATCTCGCTGACGACATTGACGCGTGTGACAGGCCCTTTAGTGTCAGGGACTTTTTTTTTCTTCCCATTGTCTTGTGCTGGGTGTCTCCCTATGCCCACCGTGACATCTGCCCATTCATTCATAGCATGGGTGCGGGACTCCAGTCCTCAATGGCCACAAACAGTGCATGATTTCAGGATTTCCTTAGCATTGCACATGGGTTGGAATCATCACCTGTGCAATACTAAGGAAATCCTGAAACTCTGATCTGTTGGCGGCTCTCGAGGCCTGGACTACCCCCCCCCCCCTCCTGCTTTATAGGAAGATTCAAGGTTTGGCTTCTTCATTTGCTAGTCGTGAATTATTAGCAATATCTGAAAAGACGATATAAGATACCTCATGTAAAGGGATATTCTCAGACTTTGATATTGATGATCTCACTGGCCTCTTGAATTAGCTCATCGGAGGGGAGTGCTGGGAACTGAGCCACCGCTCATCTGATATTGAAGTCAGGCCAACAGTATCAAAGTTCTGGAAAACCCCTTTAAAAGGGGCATTAATCTCCATATGAACGCCAGTCTGAAGGCTGTAATACATCATTGCTATGGAGAGCTACAAATTCTCATATTGTACTGTGCAATAGTTTTAGGCAGGTATGGAAAACTGGTGCAAAATAAGACTGCTTTAAAAAAAATAAACTTAACTTTATTTTTTATTAAACTATTAACAAAAGAGATGGCTAAATCACATCAATATTTAATATTATCAGCTTTTTTACCTTCAAAACTGCTTTAATTCACCTTACTTCACTGCACACGTTATAAAGGAGCTCAGCAAGAGATGGTTCCAAACATCTGGGATATCTAACCCCTGATCTTCTGTGTATGAGGCTTGTGTAAATCCTTCTGTCTCCATGTAATTCCAGACAGACAGGATGATGTGAGGTCAGGGCTCTGCGGGGGCCGGATCACCACTCCCAGGACTCCTTGTTCTTAATGATATTGACTGGATGTTTGGGGTCGTTGTCCTGTTGCAGAATAACTTTAAAGCCAATGGGACGCCTCCCTGATAGTATTATATAATGGATATGTATCTGCTTGTATTTCTCCGCATTGAGGGCATTATTAATCCCGACCAAAGTCCATTAGCTGAATTTCAGCCACATCTTACAGGACCCTCCACCGAGCTTCTTGTCTCCAAACAGTTAGATGGGAAAACATGGGTTCCACCGGTTGCTGCTACTTCTGAGCTGGGCTGTCACACTGTAGCAAGGAGACGCAACGTGTGGTGCAACAGGAGGGGAGTATCAAGTAAAAGGGAGACCCTGGCAATAGAGAGGGAAGAGGAGGGTCACCTCTTAACACTCACCTAAGTCTGAACCCTGAGGTCTCTATTATCCCTAGATGGGTTCTCCCCTCCCATCCCCTGTATGCAATCATGTGCCTAGGCCCTGGTTGACATTGGGCTAGCCCTAGTTAGTGAGTAGGGCAGCAAGATGCTACTATTTACTACTGCTATAAGAAAACACTGGGACAAACACAAAGGAACGCCATAGCTCTTCCAGAAAGATTTCACAGGAGCAACTTTATCAGAGAGGTCAGCATAGAAGATCTATAACCAGCATAGTAGAGAGCTAGGACTGAGTTTCAATAGAGGAAGGGAGTGGTGACAAGGTGCAACAGCTAAGATTAAAGTTACAAGGATTGTCAGTAGGATAAGGAAGGAGTTCTTAACCCCTTCAGCAGTGAAAGAAAGTAATTCCGCTTTGATCATGATGAGCGTGCTTTAAAGATGACCTGCAATCAGCCTAATACTGTGACCTACTCATCCCGGATACCCCAGAGGTCACAGCAGGTCGCAGCACACTTGTGACATGAAAAGGAGATGTGTCCCTCATCTGCTGCGTTAAGTTTTCACAGCCGACCACTGAGTCTGTTCCTCAACGTTGCCAATTTATTGATGTCCTCAATGCTGAGAAATACAAGCCCACATGTATCCATCACACAATGCCGTCAGGGAGGTGTCTGACTCCAAATTTATTCTGCACCAGGAAACTGACCCCAAACATAAAAGTAATTAATATAATTAAGAGCGATCTTTATCCTGAAGAAGATGGAGTCCTGGAAGTGCTGATCTGACCCCATACGGCTCTGATCTTGAAGCGCCCTCCAGTATTTTTAATTGTTGGTTTGAGCGCTAGAGTGGCGCTTATAATCTGCCTCTAGCGTTATATTTTCTGTCCGGCATTTTCAACCTTTTTCAGCGCCGCTCTCATGCTGCGGCACAAATTGTGAATCCAGAATTTACATTAAAAGCTCGGAATACAAGTCTAGGAGAGCCAGAATAAGGCTTTCATAGACTTGTATTAAATTCTGACCGCTTGTTCATTCACTTTGCATTTTGTTAATAGATACAAATATACGATTAATACTTAATTATTGTTTTGTTTTGTTTTTTTTTAAGCATTTTTAGTTTGCAGAATTGTATCCACACCTGCCGGGTGTTTTGCACAGCACTGTATATGTGCGGGTTTTAGCGCATTTTGCTGTTTACAGATAACTACTCCTCTAGAGAGGCCATATTATATTTGGATGCATACTTTATAATGTCCTAAAAAAAAACAGAACGATCATGAAGGTGTAGTTTCCCGAATTATCAAGGACATACATTTATAGGATGGAGCAGAGAGCAGGGAATATAAAGCCTGATCATAAATTGTGCAGCGTGCTGGCAGCGCCCCAACAGCTCATCAACATTGTGGTTTTAACCTTTTAACTGTGCATAATCTATTATGTTTTAATACAATATATCAATCTCCTAAAACTAATTAATATTGTTTTATTTTACAGTTGAGTTCAGGGATTTGCTAAAGGGAATCTGTCAGCAGGTTTTTGCTACCTCATCTGTCAGCAACATAATGTAGGCAGAGACCCTGAATCCAACAATGTATCATATAGATTAGAGGCTGCAGCCGTTCTGATACAGTCAAAGCATTTAATTCCAGGAGTTTTATTACATGATATAGTAGTAAATAAAGCACCAAGGGGGCATTGTGTTGAAGGGAGTCTGTCAGCAGGTTTTTGCTACCTCATCTGTCAACAACATAATGTAGGCAAAGAGACCCTGAATCCAACGATGTATCGCATAGATTACAATCTAAGCATTTAGTATTCGGCATGTAGCAGAGCTGGGAGAGCTGACCCCGCCCACACCAGGTTCTCTATAGAGGTTGACACCTCACTGTCAATACACAATCACAGCAGGGGGTGTTCGGACTACCTTGTGCATGACTTTCTAGTCCTGCAATGTTAACCTAATGACTTACTACTCTGTAATTAAGTAAACAATTGGATGTAAACTGCTGGAAGAAGAGAAAAAGGTGCACAATAGTGTTAATCTGCGCACTTTCAATATTGCATGAATACCAATACAGGCTCACCTGGGTTGGTTGTGATCCATCACAACCACTGATCTGGCATCCCCAATATCTAGGCTCCACAGTATGCAGCGGTCTTCCCACTTGCTGTAGATCCAGGAGTGTATAGAGGAGAGATGGGACTTCGTACCACGCTCCCGCTCCAATGCATAAGTACAATGAAGTTAACCAAGAGTATATAGAAGAGAAGGAAAACTTTATTGTACTCATTTATTGGACTGGATGAAGCCCCCTTTCTCCTCTATATATACTTTAAGTAAACAATTGCGCAGAGCTTGATAAGTATAAGCACAATTGCTTTTTGTTTTTTAACCCTTACATCATGCTGTCATCAGCTTACATAGCAAAAACCTGCTGACAGATTCCCTTTTAAGATACTTGAAAGTTAGTCTAGAGGTTTATATGCGAAAAAAAAAAAACCCACTAGTCTGACAAAAGGAAAAGTAATCCCAGAAAAATGTTTTGTTACTTAATTGACCTTGTATAGCCAAGTTGTCAGGGTATAACAATCATTCGATACCCGTTCACCATCTACTTCTCTATCTATCACCACCTTTTAGAGAATTTCGCACAAAAGATGACAAATTAGATTTTCTTTTGTTGAGAAAATCAACTTTGAATTTAAAGGGACTCAGTCACCAGGTTTAACCATCATCTGAGAGCAGCATAATGTAGAAACAAGAAATCCTGATTCCAGCAATGTATCACTTACTAGGCTGCACGGCGTAGTTTTGATAAAATCACTGTTAAATCATTTGGAGATTATCATTCGAGGACTATTCAAGTAGTCCAGTCATATTTACCAGCTGCTAAATCTGCAGCAGAGAAAACAGTAATTTTATCAAAATGACAGCACTCAGCTCAGTAAGTGACACATCGCTGGAAACAGGGTCTCTATTATACTGCTGCCAGATGGGATGTCAAAAACCTGGTGACAGATTTCCTTTAAATATAATTGGTATTGAAAGTGCAGGAATTGAAAGTGCAGGATAGATGGGCCCACTCTGTGCAGGGGCTGACCCCCTTGGGCTTGATAGGTGGCTGCTCACTGGCAGACACATACAGAAAAGGCCCTCATGCAAGAACAATATAAGGGCCCTTTGCACCCACGAGATCATCAAAATGCACAATTGCATCGGCTTTGGAGATACATGTGGGCCCCCTTACTTCTTGGGCCCCTGCGGCAGCCCATCATTACAATGTGAATGCCATAGGTTCTGTGGACCATAAAGGTTCTGATGGAACTGGTTCCTTTTTGAAGAAATGATATTTCCAATAGTTTTTTCTTTTTGTTGACCTCTGACCTCTCTAGTGTTATTTGTCATGTTCGGATCAATTGTTACAGTTGCTGTGGAGTAAAAGTTTGAAGTTGACTAATTTTCTTTTTTTGATTTTTCAGAATAATGAGACTTCAGTAGAGAAGAATGAGACTTTGAAAAGTAATGTAGAAAATACTAGTGCCCCATCTCCTAAGAAGTCCCGAGGAGAGGGGGACTTGAGACCCCTCGTTATGCCGGTATCGGTACCGGTGAAAATGGATACAGGACGAGAAAAGAGAGAGAATGATGAAAGGACTCACAGGGCAGTAATCGCTGAAACCCTGCCATTTGCATCAATGCCAACTGTTATAGTGACTCGGCACAAGGTTGGTCATACGGGTGTTCCGGAACCTGTAGTACAGGTAGGCAAAGAGGGTTTGATGTATGTATGTATCTGTGTGTGTGTGTGTGTGTGTGTGTGTATGTGTGTGTGTATATATATAATTTTTTTTTCATTCTTTAAAGGGGTTTTCCAGTCTAAACTGTGGTCACTGTGTGTGACTGTAGCCTTACCAATCCCCCCCCAATGCCCCCGCTATGCACTGCAAGGATTCGCTGTTTCTTTACTGTTATGCAGTATACATCTTCCCACCAAACCAGACTAGTGGGCATGCCTACGCTCAATACAAGTGCTATGCGAGCAAAGGCCTAGCACCCACTAGATGGCCACACCCACATAGTCAGACACAGCCCCAACCCCTTCCCACTCCATACACTTGCATTAAACCGAGGCTGTGCCCACTAGATGGCCACACCCATAGTCAGACACGCCCACTCCATACACTTGCATTAACCGAGGCTGTGCCCACTAGATGGCCACACCCCACTAGTCAGACACACCCACTAGTTTATATACTCCTGTTAAGCTGACAAGTTTTTGTTCGTTTAGTGAAAAAAAGAAGAAAAAAGTCACCATGAAAAATCATTTTTTTCCCACCTTTTTGTCCTTAAAAATCTATTGAGTAACTGAAATAATTTTAAGGTGGAAAATAACAAATTCAAAATAATGTGGTTGCCTAAGTGTGAACACCCGCTTATAATTTGGGATGTGGTTGTGTTTAGGATTAGCCAGAAACCTTTGGGATTTGATTTTTATTAACCCCCTTATAAAGATTAGTTGATCTAGGAGTGTTTTTATGACCTGTACTTAGTTGCGTTTCACACCAAAAGTCACGGTCCATAAACAGCTTACAACACAGCAAATGGATCTCATTGTTGACAGCGATCCGTCAGGAGAAGGGTCCAAAAAATGTTTCCAATGCAACATATATATACAATGGAGCAATGTAAGGGTGAACAGTTGTCAAGAGCTGCTTTAAGTTTGGTACACCGGTGACATTACTGGATGTCCCTCAAAAATAGATGAAAAGGCGAAAATAAAATTGGGGTCTTCAATAAATCCCTATGTTTTGCTCTTAGTAAAAGAACACTTATGTAACGCGACCCCTACGGCCAATCACTCTCCTCTTCTTCAGACATAATTGACAATTGGAAGAAGTGTGAGAGCAGCCGCAGTGTTTGCTTCATCCACATGTCCAAAGCTGGTGACAAATGAGGCCACCGCAAAAATATTCCAGTATATTCCCAGGGGTAAATACTATACATTCATAATGCAGACTTGCAACAATTGTGTGCCATTGAGGGTCCTTGCACATGGCATCGCCATATGGATGAGCCCTTACTCTTAACCAGACCAAACATGGCACAATCCAACTATTGGTCTTAGAATTGGGCGCCATGGTTAGTCAACTTTGGAGTTATGTTTTACTGTTATTTGTAACAATCAGCCTTTCTCAGCATTCGCTGCAGATCCGGCAGTTTTGCCGCATAGCGGATCACTTGCGGCAAGACTGCGTTTGGCTTAATTCATTCCCTATGGGACTTGCGGACATGTGCTGCACTTGCTGTTTTGCGCGATCCGGCACTTGCGGCAACAGGAAAACCTGCTGCTACCAGTACAAGTACTGCACATGTCTGCAAGTCCCATAGGAAATGTATTGGGCTGAACACAGTCTTGCCGCAAGTGATTCCCTTAGGCGGCAGATATGGCAAAACTGCCAGATCTGCCGCAAATGCCAAGAAACGCTGATGTGAAAGTAGCCTTAGATGTTTGAGAAGAAGTAGAATGCCTTCATGGTAGGTGGCTGAAATATAAAGGCTTCTCCTTCTGGAGAGTGACATGGCAGTATGAGGAAACAAACACAGTGCTCTTCTGGGTAATTAAATATGCAAATTGCTCCTTCAAAGGCAACTTTAACTCTAGCGCCACCTATTGGAGGTAGCAATCCTAAAGGTGGGGTCACACGTGGCGATTCTGGCCTGCGATGTCGGAAGCGATGCGCGGGTGCCCGCTCGCTTCCGGCATCGCAGGCCAGCTGTCACACGGCACGACGTTGCCGGTGACACGGCGGTGATGTGGGCGGAGCCGTCGCTCGCTGGGCAGGGCTCAGCCCAGCGAGCGATCCTCAGCAACATTGCGATATAGGCTGGATCGCGCCGCCAACAGTGTCAGACGGCGCGATCCAGCCTAATCGCTGGTCACAGGTTGACAGGTTTATGAACATGTTCATAAACCTGTCAACCTGCGACCAGCGATAATTTGCAGTTGCGTCGCGCTGTCACACAGCGCAACGCACTTGCAATATCGCCCGCGACATCGCTGTGACGTCACTTTTCGGCGATGTCGCGGGCGAAATCGCCACATGTGACCCCACATTAAGAGTCAATATCGACCCTTGAATAAGTCATATGACTTAGGATAAAAGCCAAACCAGAATCTCAGTTTGCAGAGAATAGGTGGCGCTAGAGTTCAAGTCCTCTTTGAAGAGGCAATTGACATATAAAATAACATACAAAAGTATTCAGCCCTACTGAGTCTCGAGATGGTTATAAACCCAGTGTGTGGACTATTTTGTTTTGGGGGGTAGGCAAAAAGTATTTAAATGTTCTGACACCTTGTCTTCACCACTCTGCAGCGCAATGAGCCTTCCTTGTTGTCAGACACTGCTTCCCGGAAGCCCAAGCAGCGACCAAGGCCCGAGCCGTTGTTCATCCCTCCCAAGTCCGGCACGTTTGTGGTTCCGGTTTACACCAATGTAACTCCCTATCAAAGCCACCTCCGCTCTCCTGTACGAGTTCCCGAATACATTAGTGACAGGAACTTTGAGTTGCCTCCTTACACGCCGCCTCCGATCCTCAGCCCTGTGCGTGAGGGCTCGGGACTTTACTTCAATACCATCATATCTGCAAGCACACATTCAATGCCTCCACCAATCACCCCAAAAAGCAGCACGAGGACCCTGCTGAGATCCAGTAAGTGATTTATTCTTGGATTTCCTGAGTTTTTCATTGTTATATTTCTGAAAATTTGGGTCAGTATATGGAGCTCTTAATATTTTGTAATTACATTTTTGTAATATTTTTGCAGCTAGTGGAGAGGATATGCCGCCATTACTGACAGCAGAAGCAACGCCTGTTAGTCTTGAACCGTAAGTCTATGTATACTGTAATGCTGTTGATTCAGATTTTTGCAGATTACATGGTTGCATTGATTGGATTTTTCTTGTTATAGATGAGCTATGTGTATACTGCTCAATTTCCAGCTCAGTTTAAAGCTCCTGAGGAAAAAACTCATGTTAAGATTTCTTATTATATGCCATAAACGGGTGGATAGAGGTATGTGCTGCTGGTTAAGATAACTATGTCCAAGCCGGTCCAAGGTATTCAAAAGATTTTATTACTCAACGTGTTTCGTACACACCATGTGCACTTCATCAGGAGTTTATCTCATGCACATTGTGTGCACGAAACGCGCTGAGGCTAATAAAATCTTTTGAATAACCTTGGACCGCTTGGACATAGTTATCTTAACCAGCAGCGGGACCTCTATCCACCGGTCCCTTACACACGTGGCTTATCTCGTTGGGTGGCTCACAGCAGCTTGGTGCACATAAGTGGTTGTGTCACACCCAACCCATTAAGGTGAGTGTTTACCACGTCTACCTGACAGGTTGCCGTTGATAAGACCCTATTTGTCTTTCCTTCTAGTGTACTGCTAATTTCCTATTATGGCATTTAAGAGGACCTTAAACAGTTTAAAAATGTTTACATGTGTGCCACATGTAAAGTGACAGCAGAACTGAGTAAAACACAGGTTTTCTTTTTTGTTAATTTCTCCTCTCATAGGGACTCTTCGCCTGTATGATGCTGACCAATCATAAGCTGGAGGAGTCATGACAGGCGAGATATTAACATGACAATATTTAGCTTCTGCTCTCCATAGCTGACATACTAGCTTGTAAGGTTACAATATAATTTGTTATAGTTCAACTGGCCATTACCAAATATTTGAGTATTTCTCCCCTGCATGAGGTTGAAAAATCATAGATTGGGAGGGGGGGGGGGGAACGAAACACACCCTCCTATCCTCACTGGTCTCTACTGTACAGGGACACAGCAGAGTATTATGTACCATTACAAACACTTCCAGGTTTTATCCATTGTAAAAAATGAAACAAGTTGCGCCAAACTGCTTGATCAAAAGTATTAAACAGCGGTTAATTCAGCCAAGTGCTCACCTGATTTCGTTGTGCCTGGGTCGCACAACTGACCGCCGAGCGGGAACAATTAAGCGTGACCTCCGGGTCGGACGTGCCAAGCAGGAGGGGACGAGATGCAATCCTTGTTCGTGCGAGTCGGGAGGCAACTCGCTGGATGGCGAGCGAGGGGCACGCTGACGAGACCTCCAAGTCGTGGGAGTCCGATACCGTGGGCTATGCTGTGTTCCTTCGTCCTGCGAGTCGGCGAGTGGTGTAGTGCACGGATGGAGTGGCGTGTAGTTGTGAGCAAGGTCCGGGAGCCGAGCTGCTCAGACTCGCTCTTCCCAGAACCACTTGAGAAAGGCGCACTAAGCGCAGAAACGCGTTGTGGAGAATTGGAATTCTACACTGATCTAATAAAGCCTTGAGGTAAATATCCCTGAGCATGTTTTTGTACAATACCGAGCCTAATACACCATTCCCTTTCCAGGTTTTATCCATTGGCAGTCACTGTGAAATGAGATTGGGAAGTGTTTCTAATGATCACTCGGCTTTGCTGACCTATGAGAGCATGTATTTTCTTCCCTGCTTGAAATATATCAAATCAAAGGCAGGGGAGAAAACACTCTTCTCCTCACTGATCTCTGCAGCTACTGTGTAAATATACAGTAGAGCTGAGTTATAGCTCATTAGAAACACTTTCCCCCACACTAACTGCCAAGAGATCAAATCTGGAGGTGTTTGTAATAATACAGAACTCAGCTCATCTGTATCTCTACACAGTGGAGACCAGTGAGGAGAGGAGATGCGTTCTTTTTTTTTTTTTTGCTTAAGATTGGTCAACCTTATGCAGGGGAAGAAATACACCCCCCCAGAGACAAATATTTGATAACTCCCAGTTGAACTGAAACAAATTATAATCTGAACTTTACAAGGTAATATCTCTGCTATGGAGAGGAGAAACTAAAAATTGTCTTGGTAATTTCTCCCCTGCATAATGCTTCCTGCTTTGGTCAGCATCATACAGGGGAAGAAGTACACGCTCCCAGAGCTTATGTACACTTGGACTTATTGTACGTTATACCCTAACGATACAAGCTAATATTTTTTTAAAGGAGAAAATAATAGAAAAAGCATCATCATATCACAGCACAAATTGATTTAAAGACCTACTTTGCTACATTACCTATAGGGTCCAGAGGATTCACCCAAGTCTGTGTTTTGGAGATTTTCAAGTATTAATGGCATGGTTCTTATGTCGCATCCTATGTGCAAAGATATCACTTATCCTTACACATTATATAGGATAAATATGTCACTATGTAACACAGATATCTCACTGATCCCTTGTTCACCAGTTGTATGGTGTTAGGATTAGTGGGATATTTCATCTTTGGACATAATGACACATTCTGAGCTGCAGTAAAACAATTTTACATGCTGGAACCAGGTGGAAACTATGTAGACACGTCTGCTTCTTTCACAGCCATCTAAATAGTTCCAGGTGGCGTCCCTGTGGAATCGAGAGCATACGGACCAAGTATATAACATTTTACAAATATGTGACGGGGCAGGACCCCCTTATACATTGCTTTAACAGACAGCTACATTCCTTATTTCCTGAGCGATTTGTATACTTACCGAAAATGGGTGCAAAGGCCGATTCATCATTTGCAGTTGTTCTGTGTTTGTCACTTGCAGTACTCTCTGCCGGGTGTTTTTAGCACCTAAGTCTTCAAAATTGCACATGTGATTCGTGAAGTTTGGGCACAAGCAACTTTTTTTTTTTTTAGTCTTTTTTGCAACTTTTTAGTTGAAAAAGTTTTCACAAATTGCGACATGTAGCAAAAATTGCTGGTGTACATAAAATCATGAGAAAAAAAAAAAAAAAAAATAAATGTACAACCTTTTTGAAAAGTCATGGATAATAATAAGCAAATGGGAAATTAAATTTAAAACAAAAGAAAAAACAACCCCATAACTCACCATGAGCAGCTGTATGGTCTGTAACCAAATACCCTCAGCAGGGTGCAGTAAGCCTTAGGCTGGGTTCACATTGGCGTTCCCCTCCGCAGCGTTCTGCACCAGTCTCGTCCGCACCAGGAATGCAACATGTCGCGTCCCTGGTGCGGATGAGACTCTGTGATTTGTGCGCAGACATCCGCCTGCGCACAGATCACATATGGGAGTGAATGGGTGCGCACGGTCATGCGCTGTCAAGCGCAGCACCGTGCGCTCTCATTATAAAGATAGGGGCTTCTGCTGGCTGCGCACACATGGCGCTTCCCCTCCGCAGAACGCTGCGGAGGGGAACGCCAATGTGAACCCAGCCTTAGTTATATAGAAAAAGGCAACACAGGTGCAGAGTACCAACACTCAAATCACTCTTGGCCTCCTTGTCTTGGAGCGGGTGATTATTGGTATTTTTTATGCACACAGAATGAGGTTCCCATAGGACGCAAGTCACACACGTGTGGTGCAAAGTGTCCCCAGCCTATGACGCACAACCCTACTATTAGACTAGGCGCACCACAACGAGACAGACACCCTTTATGGCCTAGCTGCAGCCTGCATAGAGAAAAAAGTGCAAAAAACACAATACAAAACATGAATCAAAATGTGAGGTATTGGTAGGTATTTTTGACCAAAACACGTAAGCTCGTAACCCATGTTCAGGATTCTCACGCTTATGAGCCCCTAAACACTAAATTCATGAATAATAATAAGCAAAAAGGAAATTAAACTTTTTGAAAAGTCGCCAATGGTCAATTGGGTGAAAACAATTGGAAAATGTAAACATCGCTCGCAATGGTGAGCTAAAAACTAACACATCAAAAAGGGACTTTAAAAGAGGTGCGGATGAAGGCATACTTTTACAACTGATGGCAGGAAGTGACTCTCAGCAATGGGGGGCGTGGAGATTACAGAGGGGCATCATCATTCAGGCCACAGTGTGCGGAGGATGAGGCGCTCAGTGGGTGTTAAAAAATGCCCGCAATTGCTGGGCGTGCTCTCAAGCGTAGAGGGCGTGACTGAGTATGCTGGCCCTGTGCGGTGGGCGCAACTGGTCCCATGCGGTGGGCGTATATTAAGGAAATAACTGTTGCTTTACAATCCACATAGACATAGAACAGGTTATAAAAGAAGCAGGGGTCTGAGGGGGGCCGAAGTGGGGGCGGGTGAAGCATGCCTTGCATAATTTACTCTTCTAATTAGAAGAGTAAACTATGCAACCCCCCCGTCTGGGGGTCTTATTTCCCCATGCCCCCACTTCTCTACATTCCACGTAGATAGTTTGTTATAAGAGAAGTGGGGGTCTGGGGGGGGGGGGGGTAAGACACCCAGACAGGGAATGTTGCATAATTTACTCTTCTGATTAGAAGAGTAAATTATGCAAGGGCAAGCTTAACCCCCCTCAACTTGGGCTCCCCTGTCTGGGGGTCTTACCCCCCACGCAGACCCCCACTTCTGTTACAACCAACTCTGTCTACGTGAATTGTAAAGTGATGGTGATTTACATAATCCACGCCCATCGCATGGGACCAGTTCCGCCCCCCTCAGTAGCGTCCTCTACTCTTAAGAACACGCCCATCAATTTCGGGCGTTTAGTAATGCTCATTGAGCTCCTCCGCCGCCGCCCTCTGTGGCCTGAAATTACGCCCCCCCCCCTTCCTCTGTAAGCTCCGCCCCCATCGCTGACATTCACTTCCGGCCGCTTGTTGTAAAACTATGCCCAAATGAAAATCTGTTGATTTTCATTTGGGCATTCAAAATAAGCAGAAAAGGAGCGAGGAATCATCTTATGTGTTCCAGACAGTTTTTGGTTTGGGCATATGTTTGATGTTTTGTATATTTTGTATGAAAAAAATAATTTTGGATGAAAATGATGGTTCCGATAAAAATGGTGATGAGCCATGCACCAGACAGAGGCCTTGTAATCAGCATATGATAAAGGATGGGCTTTTGAGAAGTAAATGGTGAAGGATCACTTTAAGCATTGATATTAAACATGGTGAGGAAAGGTTTAAATTTTCTTAATCTCCTTTAAATGTATGCAGTCTTTATCAATTTTTTAAATGTCATTTTATGGGTCTGCAGTCACATGAATTTAATTGCATCCTGTTTTCTTTTTAGACGTATTAACATTGGTGCACGGTTCCAGGCAGATATTCCTGATTGCAGAGACCGGAGTTTGGCATTTACTGAAAAGCCCAAAGCCGACATGGTGTGGTGTCCGTGGGAGGATCTGGAGAATAAACAAGGTGGGCAAAGTGTTTACCTCAGTATCTGTAAGGCCTCGTGCACACGTTGTGTATTTGAGCTTTTACCTCAGTATCTGTAAGGCCTCGTGCACACGTTGTGTATTTGGTGAGTTTTTACCTCAGTATCTGTAAGGCCTCGTGCACACGTTGTGTATTTGAGCTTTTACCTCAGTATCTGTAAGGCCTCGTGCACACGTTGTGTATTTGGTGAGTTTTTACCTCAGTATTTGTAAAGGCCACTTTACACACACCAACTTATCTGTCCAACTTCTGAACAACTTACTGGTTGCAGTGAAATCATGGACACATTGCTCCATTTTGTGGCTGTGTACAAATGTAACTATGTGTCCATGATTTCACTGCAACCAGTAAGTTGTTCAGAAGTTGAACAGATAAGTTGGTGTGTGTAAAGTGGCCATTAGGCCTCGTGCACACGTTGTGTATTTGGTGAGTTTTTACCTCAGTATCTGTAAGGCCTCGTGCACACGTTGTGTATTTGGTGAGTTTTTACCTCAGTATCTGTAAGGCCTCGTGCACACGTTGTGTATTTGGTGACTTTTTACCTCAGTATTGTAAGGCCTCGTGCACACGTTGTGTATTTGGTGAGTTATTACCTCAGTGTCTGTAAGGCCTCGTGCACACGTTGTGTATTTGGGGAGTTTTTATCTCAGTATCTGTAAGGCCTCGTGCACACGTTGTGTATTTGGTGAGTTTTTACCTCAGTATATGTAAGGCCTCGTGCACATGTTGTGTATTTGGTGAGTTTTTACCTCAGTATATGTAAGGCCTCGTGCACATGTTGTGTATTTGGTGAGTTTTTACCTCAGTATCTGTAAGGCCTCGTGCACATGTTTGTGTATTTGGTGAGTTTTTACCTCAGTATCTGTAAGGCCTCTGCACATGTTGTGTATTTGGGGAGTTTTTATCTCAGTATCTGTAAGGCCTCGTGCACACGTTGTGTATTTGAGCTTTTACCTCAGTATCTGTAAGGCCTCGTGCACACGTTGTGTATTTGGTGAGTTTTTACCTCAGTATTTGTAAAGGCCACTTTACACACACCAACTTATCTGTCCAACTTCTGAACAACTTACTGGTTGCAGTGAAATCATGGACACATTGCTCCATTTTGTGGCTGTGTACAAATGTAACTATGTGTCCATGATTTCACTGCAACCAGTAAGTTGTTCAGAAGTTGAACAGATAAGTTGGTGTGTGTAAAGTGGCCATTAGGCCTCGTGCACACGTTGTGTATTTGGTGAGTTTTTACCTCAGTATCTGTAAGGCCTCGTGCACACGTTGTGTATTTGGTGAGTTTTTACCTCAGTATCTGTAAGGCCTCGTGCACACGTTGTGTATTTGGTGACTTTTTACCTCAGTATTGTAAGGCCTCGTGCACACGTTGTGTATTTGGTGAGTTATTACCTCAGTGTCTGTAAGGCCTCGTGCACACGTTGTGTATTTGGGGAGTTTTTATCTCAGTATCTGTAAGGCCTCGTGCACACGTTGTGTATTTGGTGAGTTTTTACCTCAGTATATGTAAGGCCTCGTGCACATGTTGTGTATTTGGTGAGTTTTTACCTCAGTATATGTAAGGCCTCGTGCACATGTTGTGTATTTGGTGAGTTTTTACCTCAGTATCTGTAAGGCCTCGTGCACATGTTGTGTATTTGGTGAGTTTTTACCTCAGTATCTGTAAGGCCTCTGCACATGTTGTGTATTTGGGGAGTTTTTATCTCAGTATCTGTAAGGCCTCGTGCACACGTTGTGTATTTGGGGAGTTTTTACCTCAGTATTTGTAAGGCCTCGTGCACACATTGTGTATTTGGGGAGTTTTTACCTCAGTATCTGTAAGGCCTCGTGCACATATTGTATATTTGGTGAGTTTTTCCCCTCAGTATCTGTAAGGTCTCGTGCACACGTTGTGTATTTGGTGAGTTTTTACCTCAGTATATGTAAGGCCTCGTGCACACGTTGTGTATTTGGGGAGTTTTTACCTCAGTATCTGTAAGGCCTCGTGCACACGTTGTGTATTTGGTGAGTTTTTACCTCAGTATCTGTAAGGCCTCGTGCACACGTTGTGTATTTGGTGAGTTTTTACCTCAGTATCTGTAAGGCCTCGTGCACACGTTGTGTATTTGGTGAGTTTTTACCTCAGTATCTGTAAGGCCTCGTGCACACGTTGTGTATTTGGTGAGTTTTTCCCCTCAGTATCTGTAAGGTCTCGTGCACACGTTGTGTATTTGGTGAGTTTTTACCTCAGTATATGTAAGGCCTCGTGCACACGTTGTGTATTTGGGGAGTTTTTACCTCAGTATTTGTAAGGCCTCGTGCACACGTTGTGTATTTGGTGAGTTTTTACCTCAGTATCTGTAAGGCCTCGTGCACACGTTGTGTATTTGGTGAGTTTGAGGTGCAGAAGATCTCTGAAATTTCATAGCTTTTGCTGAATCTGTACAAAAACAGATTTTACTTTCCATACAAAAAAAGCTTAAAAAAACCAATGTGTGAATAAAGCGTAAATCTTCAATGTTTTAGAATGACCTGTGGTGTGGGAGATCCACAACATATCAGTCAATGCATCAGATCTTCAGTAGGTCACCCCTTGCAATGTATAGGAAATCGACATTTATATGTTGCATTTTTTTCTTTCTTTGCAGAATTTTTCCCCTGTGGAAAAACCCTTAAAGGGAATCTGGCAGCAGGTTTTTGATGTAAGCTGAGGACAGCATGCTGTAGGGGTTAAAAAAACACAAATCCACTGTGCTTCTCTTATCAGGCTGTTTACTTAAACTAATGGCTTTATTACCCTGTGATTAACATGACTAGAAAGTCACCAAGGCAGTCCAACCCCCCCCCCCCCCCTGCAGTGACTGACACCTGTCAATCTCCAATCTTTATATAGAAAGTCTGTTGTGGGTGGGGGCAGCTCCCCAGCTCTGCTTCATGCCTAAAACTAAATACTTTGCTTGTGTGAGAACGGCTGCAGCCAATAATCTAAGTGATAAATCGTTGGATTCAGGGTTTCTTTGCTTACATTATGTTGCTGTCAGATAAGGTAGCAAAAACCTGCTGACAGATTCTCTATAAGGAGGCCACCTCAAAAAGACATCACATGTCAGCCTGCCTCATCAGGGCACATATATATATATTTTATATGAATTTTTTAAATTTACTAATAATGTTATGGTAACGTCAAAGCAATAATGGGGAAAAAGTTGCTCCGAAGGTGGAGATCACATGTCCACTGGTCATCCATATTAGAATGGATCCTGCGGAAATCAATTGTAAAAAAAAAATTGTCCAGGATCGGTTTTTATTTGTTTACACATTGAGTCTATGAGGAATGGATCCTGTAAGCAAGAAAAGGATCCTTTACAAATCAAAGAAAAACACAGGCTAGATAGCAGTCCGATAACAGATCCATTCCCCATAGACTCCAATGTTACAAAAACGGATCCCGCAGAAATAAGATGATTAAAAATAGATGACAAGTTGTGTTTACACAATGGATGTCTGCAAGATCTGATCTAATTGATGATTCCTGGACATGTGGGCACAGGCACACTATGCGAGATGCATGCAAAATACTCGCATGACTCACCTGGAATGACCCCTGCCTGTCTGGATGGGAGCGTGGAGCTCCATATACACTCAATCAGCTCCACACTTACGTTCAGAGAGGCAGGGGCTGTTCCGGGTGAGTCATGCGAGTATTTCACGTGCATCTCACATAGTGCGTCTGTCATTACTCTGATGGATGCTATCTTGGAGGTTGGGACTCAGGTGTAGCCTGGCTGCATCTTTCCTTGTCCAGCACATTGACTTGATTATCGTTGCTGTTTTCCTCCAGCGGTCGAGCAGTTGCTGACGGCCGCCTGTTCCAGTATCTTACCGGGTGGAGGCACCAACCAGGAGCTGGCACTTCATTATCTGCACGAGTCCAAGGGGAACATTTTAGTAAGCCTGTGCACCATAATATTTATTAATGTCTAGATATTCTTTTTTTTAAATGTCTTTGAGAGTGAAAACAAACTAAAAAATGTAACAAATATTAAGCTAATATATATAGTGAAGTGTGTAGGATATTCAGTATATTTCCATTTTTTGTCCTCTTTTCCTTATAGGCCGCTATTACTAAGCTGCTATTGAATAAGCCAAAAAGGCACAAAGGCCACCACTTGGCAAACTATCATTACTCGGTAAGGACACGAGCTTCCTGTGTTGAGCATTTAGTAGTTTTGGCAAATTGCCTCATATTTATTTTTTTGGGTACTAAACTGTTCAGTCTGGTGACACTTTATTATATAACTATTTTTATTCTGCTCAGGGTCAGACAAGTGGTCTGTAAATGAGAAGAGACTCTTCAACAAGGGAATGGCCATCTACAAGAAAGACTTTCTGCTGGTTCAGAGATTGGTATGTAGGCGGCTGCACATATGCCTCCTCCTTACCCCAATGTAAAAGAATAAATAAATAAAAATGTGTGTATATGCAATGGGTGAATTAAATATTGAACATAACACCAATTTTTTTTATTAAATATATTTCTAAAAGTGCTATTGAGATTACTTTCTCACCGGATATCTGTAACAACCCATCCAATCTACACAGGCAAAGATATTGCTGGGGTTCTGGGTTCAAATCCCATCAAGGACGACATCTGCAATGAATTTGTCTTTACAAGGAAACCTGAGAAGCGAGATTAACCCCCCTAAATACAGGGAGAACATCCAAACTGCTAGGAAAACTAGATTGTGACCCCAATTGGGCACAGTGTTGCTGATGTATGTTAAGTGATGTGGAATTAATGGAGCTGGATTACTGTATTTTTGCTTTATAAGACGCACCTGACAAGAAGATACACCACACATTTGGTGAAGGGAAAGAGACATTTTTTTTTTAATGATAAATGTCGTCCGTCTTGTGATGCCAGTTTACATCTTCCAATCAGCATATATGTCCCCCGCCCTGGTGCATGTGGTGTGATCCCCCTTCACATCCTGGTGCCCCCCACCCGCCTGGTGCATGTGGTCCTTTTCTGGTGTGTGTGTGATCCCCCCTTCACATCCTGGTGCCCCCCACCCTGGCCTGGTGCATGTGGTCCCCTCTATCCTGGTGCATGTGGTGTGATTCCCCCCTCACATCCTGGTGCCCCCCACCCTGGCCTGGTGCATGTGGTCCCTCTTTCCTGGGCATGTGGTGTGATCCCCCCTTCACATCCTGGTGCCCCCCACCCTGGCCTGGTGCATGTGGTCCCCTCTTTCCTGGTGCATGTGGTGTGATCCCCCCTTCACATCCTGGTGCCCCCCACCCTGGCCTGGTGCATGTGGTCCCCTCTTTCCTGGTGCATGTGGTGTGATCCCCCCTTCACATCCTGGTGCCCTCCACCCTGGCCTGGTGCATGTGGTCCCCTCTTTCCTGGTGCATGTGGTGTGATCTCCCCCCTTCACATCCTGGTGCCCCCCCCCGCCGGCATGTGTCCCCCCCCCCCCCCCCAGCCCTGGTCATGTGGTGTGTCCACCCCTTCCCTCCCCCCCTGTCCTAGCCATGTATGTACTTATCAGTGTCTCCATTATAATACAGTTTTTAAAAAAGTCTGCAGCACTCTAATTCAATCTCTGCCAAAGGTTTATTCCTGCATAGGCACCAGTTGTGGTGACATTTTGAGCATCAAATGCTCTTTATCCAGCCAATTTGATGCCTGAAACGTCGCCACAACTGGTGCCTAGCTGGAATAAACCTTTGGCAGAGATTGAATTAGAGTGCTGCGGACTTTTTTTCAAAACTTTATTATATATGGGAGAGCACCTGAAGTACCGAGGGGGGAGTTGCGGTGATGGAGCGGGGGTGCTGGAGGCAGGTATCATGGGACCCATGGAGGATGGGGCAGACCGGTAGGACCAGAGCTGTGGGGGAGTTGCGATGGTGGGCGCCGCCATGTTCTGTGTGGCTGGATGCATTCACTGACATGCTGTAACTGAGCTCAATCCGCTGCCATTTTATTGAAGTCTTATCCTCTTGCGACCAGTTACAGCGTGTGAGTGAGTACATCCAGCCACACAGAACATGGCCGTGCCCACCACACGCTGCCGCTCTGCCCCATCCTCCATGGGACTCATGATGCCAACCTCCGACACCACCTGCCCACCACCACAACCCCCTCCCCACAGTAAGATTTTTTTTTTTTAGATTCGGGTAATAGAACGCACCCCGTCTTCCCCCCAATTTGGGGGGGGAAAAGTGCGTTTTATAATCCGAAACACTGTAGGTAAATTATTATTTATTGTAAAGTGCATAGAAATTTATGTGAATGTGTAAATAATGAGAGAGGACACAGGGAAAAAGTATTGAACACAATTAAGAATAAGAGAGATGCAAAAAGTCATGTAAAGTCTTGACACCAGCTGAAATCTATCAGTAATGATAAGCAATCCTTTCACATAGTGAAAAATATCACCTGGTTCAACTGATGGCCTGTAAAAAGGTTTCTCATTACCATGGTGCCACACAAGAAACATCTGATGATGGGTAAAACCAGTGAGCTGCTGTCTCAACACCTGTGCAGCCTTATTGTTGCAAAACTTACTAATGGCATTTGTTATTGAAGACTTTCTACATATACACAGATGCACGTTATACATGTGCGTATGTGAGTATATAATTATGTATACTTTTAGGTCCTTATGTACCCAGTTACAAAGACCTGATTATAATACAAGTAATATAAATCATTGATCATGTAAAAAGCCTTTCTTCCCCCTTTTGCTGTCCTTTCCTTATTTACACTAGACAAAGTGAGAATTGTGCTCTACGCCATCATTGTACCAGACATACGATGATTGGACCCATATGCTACTAAATGTTTGGTTACACACTATAGGATGGGTTGTTAAAGGCAGAAAAACAGTGACTTGTTGACTAATCCCCCTAAATGTATCCTTATGTCTATGGATACACGAGGTTTCACATCACTTCACTTAACATGGGAACATTAGTAGAAATCCCAGGAGTGCGCAGGACTCCTGCAGAACATGCGCTCCACTTGTCTGCATGTGAACTGACCAATTCTGATGTGGATTTTACAGATTAAAACCAAAAGTGTGGCTCAATGTGTGGAGTTTTACTACACCTACAAGAAGCAATTGTGAAGCTGGGGACCGCCAACGCGCATGCTGATATATACGGGAAATGTAGACGAGCGTCGGCTGATGAGACAAACCCCAGGGGAGGACTCTCGAGATTGATATTAAGGTATTGCTGTCTATGCTTTAGTATCTTTAGGATCCTATCTACGGTAATTAATTATACTTAAATGAAACAATGCTGATGGTGGAAAATTTGAGCTTTTTTTTTTTACATCTTTCCCTCTTTAAAATGATGACCAAAAAGTGGAGCAGTTGGCAACATTTCTAAGTACTGATAAACTGGTGCATTGTTGGAAAACATAGTTGCTTGTATGGGTTAAGCATTTTTTGGGAAAAGGGTCCTCCAACAATGAAGTTTATCCTGCTGCTGAAACCTCCACTTATCGGCAATAGTCTGGAGACCTGGCAATTAAATGTTCATTATTGTTATAGCGCCACCACAGGGGAGAAGTAGCATGACACATGTCCAATGGAAGTCGTTGGGACTGCGCGCCTAGGAGGACTAGCTCAAGAGGCCGGTGCCTTGCGGCTCCTCTCTTTGCTCCTCTTGACTGGGAGGTGTCTCCTTATACATTCACACTGGAATAGACCATCCTTTGTTTTTCAGAGATTTTAGTGTTTTAAAGTAAAACGTACAAGGCTACAAGTGCATCACCTGAACCATGGTCAGCACCACGGTGTTTCAGAAAAATAACTTTTCTCTCTGATCCCTTACACTGACAGGTCTTTCCCTATCTGTGTGGATTGGGAGACATCTGTCCAACTAGAGTACATATGCCCAACCTTTCTGACCTTCAGAGCACCAGCTCTGGGAGTGGGGTCACCAGCTACATCCAGCTCTGGGAGCGGGGTCGCCAGCTACATCCAGCTCTGGGAGTGGTGTCGCCAGCCACATCACTCTGGGATGGGTCGCCAGCACATCCAGCTCTGGAGTCGTGCGACCAGGCACATCCAGCTTTGGAGTGGGGTCGCACAGCTACATCCAGCTCTGGGAGTGGGGGTCAGCCAGCTCCCCATCCAGCTCTGGGAGCGGGGTCGCCAGCTCCATCCAGCTCTGGGAGCGGGGTCGCCAGCTCCATCCAGCTCTGGGAGCGGGGTCGCCAGCTCCATCCAGCTCTGGGAGCGGGGTCGCCAGCTACATCCAGCTCTGGGAGCGGGGTCGCCAGCTCATCCAGCTCTGGGAGCGGGGGTCGCCAGCTCCATCCAGCTCTGGGAGCGGGGTCGCCAGCTCCATCCAGCTCTGGGAGCGGGGTCGCCAGCTACATCCAGCTCTGGGAGCGGGGTCGCCAGCTCCATCCAGCTCTGGGAGCGGGGTCGCCAGCTCCATCCAGCTCTGGGAGCGGGGTCGCCAGCTCCATCCAGCTCTGGGAGCGGGGTCGCCAGCCCATCCAGCTCTCATACCCTCATAGTAGTGACGCCCAGAGCCTCCATTACCAGTATAATGACATCCAACACTTGTCCTCAGAAACCACACTGAGGCAGTGCACCAAGATCCAGGGTTTCCTACCTTACCCCATCCAGATCTGCTTTCTGTGTGGAACTACTCGCAAGAGTCACCATCTAGAGACCTGCTCTTCATAACGGTTTACTAGACTTGGTGCTTATACGCCAAGCTGCAAGACAGCGCAAGCCACACATCATGGGCCTGTGAGCCACATGTGGCTCCTGAACTACAGGTTGGGGACCTCTGGTTAAAGGCAGGGGAGTGAGGCAGAGAGAAAGCGCCAGCGACCTGAGTCTTCGGGAACGCGTAGTCTTCGGTCGGCTTTGTCACATATGTTTTCTTTAAAACCATGCAGCCTTTAGGGGTAAAGGCCCGTTACACGCTATGATATCGTTGGTATGTCACAGCTTTTGGGGCAGTGCAGTGACGTCGTAACAACGTCGTTGCATGTGACACGTGGATACGACCAACGATAAGTCATTAGATCATTGATCGTAGGTTTATGAACAGGACCATAAATCTGTCGTTCGTTCAACCTGCGTATCGGTGTGTGACACCTTTCCAACGATCTAGTTTGTGACTTCGCCTATTCAGAACTGAAGGACGTAGGCGACCAAACGACCACAAGTATCGTTCCCTTGTCGTGGAATCATTGCTGCGTCGTTCAATATATCTGTAGGTGTGACACCTCGCTAGCGATCAAGAAACGATATTGTCGGATCACTGAGACATTGAAGCATGTAACGGGGCCATAAACCTTATCTGTAATTACACAGCCAGTGTCTGATTCATGCTACCTGTGGTGCGACCATCATGCAACTTTTGTCCGGTTCCCTTTAAGTATTGGAGAACCTCTTGTCATTGGCAACTTCTCTTGCAACCATTTTTCCTGAGTTGATATTTAGTCTGCCTAAAAAATAAATGACCAAGTGTAGTAAATGGCGCCCCCTGGGTGGGCTCCCGGCTCATGGTGTGTGCCAAGGGCTGCATGTGGTTTGTGCTTGTATAGCGGGGGCAGCGTCTGCGGATCAGTCTGTGTGAAGGGCAGAGGCTCCTCTTACACATCTGCCCTGTCATGTTTTGCCTCTTCGTTAATAGCTGGAAGTCCTGCAATGGCGGCTGAGTAGCTAATACCTGAGAAATAATCTTCAGGGAAGAAATGCCAATCTCCAACTGTCATCACCAAGCCGCTAAAGAAAAAGGCGCACGCCTAAGGCTGTGTTCACACTGGGCGTTTGGGCTGTTTTGCTCAACAGTTTTTGTAGCCAAAACCAGCATGGTGATTAAATCCAGAAGTGGTGACGTGTTCATTAGACTTTTCCTCTGATTGCTCTACTCCTGGTTTTGCTACAAAAACTGATGAGCAAAACAGCCAAAAACCCCAGTGTGAACACAGCCTATGACTTCTGCCACTTCTGCAAAGTAATAAAATGCGCCTTGCCGCAGAAAAAAATTATGATACAGATAGAAAATTAAAAGATTCCTTCCGTCAATGAACATGAGCACAGACGTGTAAAGAGATCTTATTTTTTTTTGCATTGCTCTCCAAGCAAAAGTAACATCTTTATAATCCATAAAACAAGAGAAACCAGCTTACCGGGTGTGAATATGCATTATTCCAGGCATGGATCGCGATAATGTTCCACTATAAGCATCAAAAAAGCAAATTCTTAGTCCAGCCAAGAGGGTAAAACCATAAAATCGTCTATTTGTCAATAGCCATAAAATGAATTCCACCATAGTAACATCGTAAAATAAAATGCTGGCACAAAGCCCACGCGCTTCAAGCCTGATTTTGATCATGGTTGGTATAGAGTCCTCTTATGGCTCAAAACAAGTAGGCTTTCTGCATTTTTGGAGTTTTTTTTTATTTATAGTAAATGAACTCTAAAGAGTTGTAAGTAGCTTCAGTGGGGGACACAGGAACCATGAGTTATTATGCTGCCATCGTAGCTGATACTCAGAATACATCCCCACCAGACCTCACCTGGGGGACACAGGAACCATGAGTTATTATGCTGCCATCTGTAGGCTGATACTCAGAATACATCCCCACCAGACCTCACCTGGGGGACACAGGAACCATGAGTTATTATGCTGCCATCTGTAGGCTGATACTCAGAATACATCCCCACCAGACCTCACCTGAGCAGCCAATCAGTTTAGCTTTTAGTTGGAGGTAGACATGGGGATTTTTGTTACTTTGCTACTTTTCTTGTAGCCTTCATTGAGGGACCCTCATTAGGCGGTGGGGGTCTCTGTTTTGCTCCTTTTGCAGTAAATGATTATCTGGTCCAGGTGTAATCTGGTGGGAGGCGACTCCTCTTTCTTCCTTAGATATGTTGTTAGTGTCAGCCTTCAGATGGCAGCATATAACTCCTGATTCCTGTGTCCCCCAATGAAGACTGAGAGAAATGTTATGGTAGTGGCTGGACTCATAACTTGCTTTTGAAATCAATGTCTTATAATGTCAGTATATACGTTGGTGCAAAAAGGAGAATCCTAGTATCCGATGTGGAATCCATAGCCCCTCCACTAAGAAACCAGTGTATTAGAGATTTCCAAATGTGTCGTCCTCGCTCAGTAACCACATTGTGTTTTTTACATTCTTTTAAGAGTTCTCAGCGACTTGGACCAGGCATTCCTCCTCAAAACGCGGAAGGCAAGGACGCAGAGGTGGAGAATAATGTGCACGCTGCAACGGAAGAGGAGGACGAGAGCAGGAAGATTCCTTCCCAAGTGAAAGTTACACAAACTTTACAAGCTAGTGAAATAGTAAGAACTCTCAAACTTTACAGGATCAGACATTCCTTTTATGGGGGGAGGGTACTTAAAGGGGTTGTGCCACAAATAAATATACATTATTATTAATAGATCTTAGAATAAAGTGAAGTTCCACAATTGGATGTGTTAAATAAAAAAAGAAAAAGAAAAGTTCCTGTCCAGAGGAACAGGTCGGCTATACCGCAGCTTCTGGGCAGAGGAGGAAGTAAGGCAGTATACAGACATTACAGCTGGGGATCACAGAATATAAGAGTATATACAGACATTACAGCCGGGGATCACAGAATATAAGAGTATACAGACATTACAGCCGGGGATCACAGAATATAAGAGTATGCAGACATTACAGCCGGGATCACAGAATATAAGAGTATACAGACATTACAGCCGGGATCACATAATATACAGACATTACAGCCAGGGATCACAGAATATAAGAGTATACAGACATTACAGCTGGGGATCACAGAATATAAGAGTATACAGACATTACAGCCGGGGATCACAGAATATAAGAGTATACAGACATTACAGCCAGGATGACAGAATATAAGAATATACAGACATTACAGCCGGGGATGACAGAATATAAGATATACAGACGTTACAGCCGGGATCATAGGATATAAGAGTATACAGACATTACAGCCAGGAATCGCAGAATATAAGAGTATACAGACATTACAGTGGGGATTACAGAATATAAGAATATACAGACATTACAGCAGATGACTGAATATAAGAGTATGCAGACATTACAGCTGGAGATCACAGAATATAAGAGTATACAGACATTACAGCCGGGATCACAGAATATAAGAGTATAACAGACATTACAGCCAGGATGACAGAATATAAGAATATACAGACATTACAGCCGGGGATGACAGAATATAAGAATATACAGACGTTACAGCCGGGGATCATAGGATATAAGAGTATACAGACATTACAGCCAGGGAATCGCAGGATATAAGAGTATACAGACATTACAGATGGGGATTACAGAATATAAGAATATACAGACATTACAGCCAGGATGACTGAATATAAGAGTATGCAGACATTACAGCTGGAGATCACAGAATATAAGAGTATATATTCTGTGATCCTGTGCTGTAATGTCTGCATACTCTTATATTCTGTGATCCCGGCTGTAAGAGTATGCAGACATTACAGTTGGGAATCACAGCGGATTTTCTAAGGTGTAAAAATTTAATTTTCTGTTTAAAAACTTTACTTCACAGAAAGGATTGTATCCGTGTGCTGTTATATTCTGTGATCCCGGCTGTAATGTCTGTATACTCTTATATTCTGTGATCCCAGGGTGTAAGGTCTGTATACTCTTATATTCTGTGATCCCCGGCTGTAATGTCTGTATACTCTTATATTCTGTGATCCCCGGCTGTAATGTCTGTATACTCCTATATTCTGTGATCCCCGGCTGTAATGTCTGTATACTCTTACTTCCTCCCCTGCCCAGGAGCTGTGGTATATCTGACCTTTTCCTGCATGGTCGGACACATACATTACACGGGCAAGTTTATAAGAATATCTCAGGACAGGAACATTACTTTTTAACACATCCATTTGTGGAACTTATTATTCTAAGGTCGATTAATTAAAATGTACAATTGTGGCACAATCCCTTCAAATCAGACTTTTAATGTTATTCATCAGAAATGTTTTCAGTATCTTATAATTGGGGGTTCAAGATGTCCCAAGACCCTGCTCTCCAAATCACAGTAAGGCGGCCGTCACACGCTACGATATCTTGAAAGATATCGCTTGAACGCGCCAGATGAAACATCGCTTGAACGATGTCTCTGCGTGTGACGGCAAGATACGACGAGCGAGAATTGTTCAAATCGCAAGATCGAGATCTGAGCTCCGGACCTCACATCTTGCGATTAACGATTTCACTATCTTCCTCATCGTGGTGTGTGACACCACGATGAGCGATCTCCCAGCGGCAGAGCCTATGCTGGGAGATGGTAACTATGGTACACGTCAGGTTACTAAGCGCCGCGCGGCGCCTAGTAACCCGATGTGTACCATAGTAACCAGCGAGATCGCGGATCCACATCGCTGGTGAGTCTGTCTGTGTGACATCTCACCAGCGATGTGAGCAATATTGTAAGCGATCGCGCGTGCACGTGATCGCTTACAATATCGTTCAAGATATCGTAGCGTGTGACGGCCGCCTAAGAGAGCAGGAGTTATAATTCCTCAGATGTTGGAGGGGGTCAGGCCTTTGGTTCCACAGAGACTATTGGGCAAAGAAAACGTAAAAAGGGGACGCAGCAATAAATTAGCACAGTGGTCCATTAATGCTCAGGATTAATGTGTGAACTTTTTGGATGACCTCTCCTACCAATAATAGGGTAATAACTAGTGATGAGCTCGGGTGCTGTACTCAAAACAAGCTGTCGGACGGGCGCAACTAAAGTACTTTGAGCACTATTCCGAAGGAAAAAAAATGCTTGAGTTCACTATTGACTTTCATTATATTTGGCATACAAGTCATGCCCATCTGAGCGTCCGACTGCTCGTTTTGACTGCCTGAGCATGGTAGTGCCTGCTTATAACTAGTGGTTACCCTTTAGGCTGCACAGTTTTGCTACTATTTGCAGAGTGGAGCAGATGTCTATTGCTGTAGCCCTAACTACATTGCTGAACCATGGAAAATATAACTCGCCATAGCCAATCTAATAGTAAAATGCACAAGCTGGGTGCAGAAAACTTCCCAAAGTAGAGATGGGGGCAGCACTGATGCATCATGCAAATGGACCAACCACTCACAGCCTTCCAATGGAGGGGAGCAGCTGCTTGCAGAACACACACTAATGATGCTGCATAACGAGTCTGTCATATAGATAGGTGAGATACACAAAGTGTCTAGGCCGCTTTACACGTCCCGATATCGGCGTCCAATTTCAATGAAAAGTCACGTGGTTCAATCGTCGGAGCCGATATCGTTCCTGCGTTGTATGGTGTGAACGTCCAATACGATGCAGGAACGATGTCAATGCGATATCGGGGGCTGAATGAGCGTGCTATTCAATGCTCCGATATTGCATAGAGATTGAAGTCGGATCGTGCTGTGTGACAGCCCAACTACGATGTGAAGTTCAACGTCACCCATTCACTCCCATGTTAAATGGTTGTTCCTGGGTTGGGGGGCGTAGACATCGTACGGACGTTGGATCCTGAAATCGCAATGTGTAAACCTCCGATGCGATGCCGGAGAAACGTGCACTAAATGCGCGCTCCCACGCCATTGAATTGCGATATCGGAACGATATTGCAACGTGTAAAGCGGCCTTTTGAACAGGAGCCTGTTAGTGGCACCAGGTGCGGCGGGCTAGTGTACACTGCATGACTACATGTACCATGTCTGAATAATAGCCTATTAGTGACGCTCAGTGCGGCGGGCTAGTTAACTCTGCATGAATATATGCACCATTTCTGAATAATAGCCTATTAGTAACGCTCAGTGTGGCGGGCTCCTTAACAGTGCATGAGTATATGCACCATGTCTGAATAATAGCCTATTAGTAACGCTCAGTGCAGCGGGCTAGTTAACACTATATGCCTGTAACTCGCAAGGCAGGCTCACCAGTTAAGCATCTAAACTTAGAAAGCCCCACTATACCCTGCAAAAGTGTATAAACTGTGCATAAAAAATGTGAGGTTTTACTTGGTATTTTGGCCAAAACACGGACGTTTGCAACCCATACGTCAGTTTATGCATTTTGGCATTAGATTGGCTCTGGTGAGTTATTGTGGCCCTAACTACGTAACATTGGGTTTCATAGCTGTCTAAGGATATATCATCTCATATATCTTCTGCAAGATTTTACGATGATAGAATACCAACCTTGTGCTTGCCCAGTTGGCAAAGTATTGGAAAATGCAAGATCCAAAAATAATCATGTTAATCCTTCAATGAAAATGGATTGGATTTGTGCCTGGCGTGACGGAGCTGTAGAAGGTAATCAGGAGGGTTTGTTCTGTCTGATCAGAACGGCTTTTCATTTTTCTTCTTTAAAGGTCTACATTTGCAGGCTGGTTAGTGATGACCTTTAACAAAATGCTACAAAAATGGTTTTCTACATATTAAGAACAAGACTCTGTCACTGTGACATTTAGACGTTGAAGGGGTAAAAGCTTCTTGTGAGATGATGATCGGTTTTATTCATTTCGACTATGAAAAAGAAATCTAGTCAAGTTATTCATACAGATAATGTTGTCTATTTTGTCTCAGTCAAATGATACCCTCGTCCTAAGAAATCAAGACCCGGATATCTCCTTAACAGTAAAGGTCCCCAAACCGAGGGGGCGAAGACCAAAGGCGAGTGTTCCCGCAGATGAAGCAAAGAAAGCCGAGAATGCGAAAAAGGCTCCAGCACAAGAGGGCAGCTTCCCGTGTAAAAAATGTGGCAGGTGGGTAGCGAGGGATGTTTCAATGTATGATCCTAAAGTAATAAATACAATAAAGGAAAAGGAAAACCTTTGTTTATGATCTATGTCCACATAGGTTATTTGCAGGGACGGGCATATCTTTGGTGCAACCTGTGCAGCTACACAGAGAACCAAGAGGCAAAGGGACCCAATTCTACCTCCAAAACATGTGGAATTGTGCATTATGATGATCTTTATCCTGCAAAGGGCCCTTGTACTGTTTTTGCACAGGGGCCCTATTCTGTTTTGTATCTCCCAGTGGTCATATAGATCATAAGTATGGCATAAGAAATGTGAGGCTGTCCGCATCTTGTTTATCAAATGGTAGCATCCTGCTACAGAGGGTTAGAAACGCCACCTCCTTGGCTGTACTCCGTCCTTATACAGGGGTTGTCACTTCTGCATCGGAAGTGAGGGGCGCAGAAGATGTCTCTCCTGCACATACATGCGGGGACGTGTCTGCAATCGGCAGGTATCCTGCATGTCTTAGGAGAATGGCCTGTTCTTCTACGGAATACCTGTTAATCATGCAAGAGTGCTGACCGCTTTGTGGAGACATGACATGAGTGGTCTAGACAACCCCTTTAGGGTTGCAGTGCTGGGGTCCTAGGTTCATATCCCACCAAGGCCGACATCTGCAAGGAGTCTGTATGTTCTCGTGGGTTTCCTCCCACACTCTGAAGACCTATTGATAGGGAATATAGATTGTGACCCCAATAGGGGCAGTGATGATGATGTATGTGAAGCGCTGTGCAATTGCTGGCCTTATATAAATAAGGCGGCCGTCACACGCTTCAATGTTATGCACGATATCGCTTAAGTGATCTGCGTTTTGATCGCTTAAGCGATATCGTTTGTGCATCGCTGCGTGTAATCAAGCAATTTTACAATGTAAAATCGCTTGATTGTGTGATCGCAGATTGGTGAGCAGGAGCTCATATCAAGCGATAAACGATGTAACAATCTGCTTCATCGTGGTGTGTGACGCCACGATGAACGATCTCCCAGCGGCAGAGCCTATGCTGGGAGATGGTATCTATGGTAAACGTCGGGTTACTAAGCGCCGCGCGGCGCCTAGTAACCCGATGTGTACCATAGTTACCAGTGATCTCGCTGGTCCACATCGCTGGTGAGTCTGTCTGTGTGACAGCTCACCAGCGATGTGAGCGATATTGTTAGCGATCGCGCGTGCACGTGATCGCTAACAATATCGTGCATAACATTGAAGCGTGTGACGGCCACCTAATGTAAATGTTAGTTGCAATGACCTTTTATAGATATGTCTTCAATGTTATTTTATCCTTCAGTAGTTGTGGCAAAATACTTAAACTGTTAGTCATGTGGGGTCTCTGGCATGTGTAGTTGATGCTGTATCTTGGATGCATCGAGGAGGGAGGTGCACCCGAGCTAGGAGGCCACCAAAATTGACAGTTACCTACCTTCCATTGTTATGGAGATATGACAGAAAAAAACTTGCTTGGGGTCCAATGAGCCCCACACAAATCATTAAGGGTTAAAAGGAACCTGATGCATATAATAACACCTGTGCATTGACCGCTGCTGCCACGAGGAAATTTAACGTTAATCCTTCTGACAGCATTCTGGGTTGAGTCACTGGGGTGGCGCTGGCACAGTTTCAATCACCGTGCCTCCTGCATGGACCAGTCTAATGCTGAGTGGCTGTTAGTCAGTGTGGGGGCAGTTACAACTCCATACACAGAGGTGACTGAACCTGCACCAGTACCGCCCCAATGACTGACACCAGAACACTGCCGGGGGGATTAAAGTTAATTTCCACTGAGCAGCAGGGTTCATTGTGAAGACATTGGGCAGGTTTCATACACTATTGACCTGCAGATATAGGGTCAATCTGCAGGTTAATAGAGTTTTTACACACAATGGTTCCCTTTAAAGGGATTCTTTCAAAGAAGACAAAGTTTATCATAGTTAAACCATACCATAAACTGGCATAGGTCCATTAATATGGAACCTCGTTATGTTATCGTATTGGGTCTTTGGACAATATCCACTACTGGCAACCTAAGGAAAAGCTCATGATGGCGGATAAAGTTAAATAACAAACACCAACCTGTTCTTTTGTTTGGCCAAAGCTTATTTAGATGTCACATGATGGTGTGAGGAAACATGCGAGGGCGCTCCTGTCTGGGAGGCAAATACCAACCCTTTTTGTTTGTTTTTTTGCACCATGAGACCATTAATGAGGGTAAACATCCCCTTTAATTAGGGTACCGTCACACTTGGAGACGCACTAGTGATCCTGACAGTGATCCGACCTGGTAGGGATCGCTGGTGCGTCACTGTTGGGATCGCTGGTAGATGTCAAACAGAAATCTCACCAAGCAACGCAACAATGATCCGGAATGATACGGAGGTCATTGGGACCCTTTTTCTCAGACCTGTAGTGTTGAGGTCGTTGGTCGTTCCCTGTCAGACACACGATGCATGCTCCCAGCGGGACCCGACATCAAAAAATGGTTCAGGCGACTGACACAACCAGCGATCTCACACAGGGGCCTGGTCACTGCTAAGTGTCAAACTTGTGAGTCATGCTGCGATGGTCGCTAGCAATCTCGCTTAGTGTGACGGAGGCTTTACACTTTGCAATACATGAAGCTACTTGTGTGTCATACACTAAGGCTTAAGACAATCCAAGCAGCCACTAAAGGATGACCTGGGATCTATTTCTAGGGACCTAATGATATTGGATCATACACACAAATCTCAATGTTTTATTTTTCCTCCAGGGTCTTCACTAAAGTAAAAAGCCGCAGTGCCCAATGAAGAGCCACGCAGAACAGGAAAAGAAAGCGGCAGCCAGAAGCAGAGCGAGGCGGCAGCAGCGGCCGCAGCAATGGCGGCATTACAGGCTCAATCCCGTCAGATGAGAGCAGTGAGAGCGGCAGCAGCAGTGACAGCGGAGCAGCAGCAGCGACAGCGAGAGCTGTGACAGCTCAGATGATGGCGAGATATAACTGGAGCACTTGGCTGGCGCAGTGAGGCTGGACCCTCGCTTCATTCCCTTCACCTTCTTCCTCCACTTTTCTTTTTTTTTTTTGTAAATGAATGTCAAAATGTCTTCAAGGATCAAATTGCCGAACAGTTTAACGTGGACTCTGGACTTTTTATCTTAAATTAACTATTTATTTGGTAAACAGTCTACAGTGTATCATATGTTTTGGAAAGTAAACACATATATTTTCTATCCTATCCTTGTGCCTGTAAAGACAAGTTACATAAAGAGAAAAAAAAAAATTCTACAAGCCATGACTTGACTTCTTTCCTTTTTCGAAAGCTGCAAAAAGGAGACTTCTTGAAGAAACGTTTCGCTGTGGACCTCCTTGGTATCGCGTCACTGTGTAAAGTGCAATCTATTCAGTCGTATTTTTTATTTAGTAGCTTTCACTGTTTTGCAATGTGAAATTTTGCACAGACCCATGAGTTTGACATTTTATGGAATGAGCACCAGTACTGAAATATGTCTATATCCTAACACAAAAGGGCTATTCGGACAGCAGTGTGAGCGCAACGTTGTTCATTGCGATGTCAGCCGGACGTCTGCCGCACCCCAAATTCTCCTACAGGGATAAAACCTCGTTAGTCGTCATCCAGCAGTTTTATGTATTCAGCCTGACATTATGGCTCGCTCTTCACTGCATTATAAATGCAACCTGCCATTATTGTCGGGAGAGACCGCTTCATCAGGGCGAGATCCGTGTGATCAACTGTGCCTTGTAGCCCTCTGTCTAAGGAGCACGTTAGAGGCAGCCATTATATTGGCTAATAGTATGAATGCAACCAGTTCATTTAGGAATAAATGCGTGGGAGGGTAGATTGGTCAACTCATCCAATCTGAGACTCGGCTTCTTCTTAGTGAGTGCCAGAAACCTACAAAGAATGAGTATTTGCAGAATCTATGGCATTGAATGGGGAATTTGTCAGCTGCTTTTTGCTACGTAATTTGAGCACAGCATAATGTAGAGGCTGCGACCCTAATTCCAGTGATGTCACTCACTAGGCTGTGTTTTGCTGTTTAAAATACAATCAGTGTTTTATCAATAGGAGATTATCACTACAGGACTAGGTGTCTCATGCCTCCTGGTCCAACCACTCCTCCAGCACTGATTGGTAGTTTTCTGCCAATCAGTGGTGTGGGCGTGGCTATATACAGCTCAGTATTCCGAGCTTTGCTAGATCTGCAGCAGAAAACAATTATTCTATCACAACTGTTCCACCATTAAAATAAGTGAAACATCACTGGAATCGGGGTCTCTGTCCCTACATCATGCTGTTTTCAGCTTACATAACAAAAAACTGCAAACTTGCAGTTTAGACGGCCGGAAGTTAGCGGATGGGCTGGTAGGTCTGGTTTGGCGATAGTGGGCATGGCTCAGTGTTTCCTTCTGCGATAGGAATAAGCGTTAATTTTTAAGTCTGCGTCGACGTGGAGTTGATTATAATAGATGCCAGGGTCTGGGGTTAACAATCCCTAGGCGTGGGGAAGCGCGGGTAGGGGAGACGAAGTATAGTTAAAGCGTACCAGAGGGCATGACCAGCTTAGTTGTTGAGCGTGGCGGCTGTGCAAGCGCCATAATTGATCAGGATTATTATAGCAAGCTGGGGTCTAGGGGTAAGACCCCCTCCTGCACCCACTCCCCACCCCCAACTGTGGGGTCTACCAAGACTGCCGCTTCTAATATAGTCAACTTATTCTTTCGGAAAAACGCAGGGCCGTGCCCACACGCTCCAAACTGCACCTATCTCCTAAGCCGCTCACACCCACTAACTTCCGCCCATTCATTCTGCAAGTATGCCCAAAAACCTGCTGACCTGCTGCCTTTTAAAGTGAACCTGCCATGTCTTTTTTTTTTTTGTTTTTTTTTTATCACTGCCCCAATGTTTCTTAGATCATGCAATGTGCATCACTAATCCATAAAAAAAATCATTTTACATACTTAGATGTTTGCATTATGTACCTGCACAAACAGTCATTGCGGTGGATACTTCAGCTCGTCAATCGTTGTCATTCAGTCACATCAATCCACTTCAGTCATGTAGTTTTTAAAACGCTCACGCCCTTCCCTCCTGCATTGAAATACATTGACATCACTGAAAGTCCTGCTGAAATTTACTTATAACAAGTTCACTTGGTCGGGACATCACCAAAGGTCCTGTGAGAATGAAACCATAATGGCTCAGCATTGGAGAACTGGTGGTGAAGGACCTGCGGTGGTGTCGTGAACATGTGATCTTAATTGTAGGAGCTCGTATAGCAAAACTGTAGGACCTCTGGTGATGTCACAACCATGTGAACTCGTATAAGTAAATTTCTCCTAGCTCTTCAGTGATGTCAATATATTACAATGCAGAGGGGGGCTGACTGTTTAAAAAAAAACCTGCATGATAGCATCAGTCATGTCAATGCACTTCTAACTGAAGTATCCACCCTGATAACTACAGGTGCCTAATGCAAGCACCTAATTATCTTGAGTGCTTTTTATAAATACATATTTTTTTTTTCTAAACCGGGTTAAGCGATGCACAGTGCATGATCTAAATACCATTGGGACGGTTAAAAAACAAAATGGACTTGACAGGTTACAGTCACCTTCACAAAATGCAGCATGGACGCTGCTAAAGGTAGCACTTTTAGTTTAATAGCCCTGGAGGGGGGGTGACAGGTTCCCTTCACCAGAGATCCTGATCTGTGTAGAGACAGAAGGGGTTAACAGATTGTGACCTCTTTCTGGCATGAGCTAGTTTGACCTTATCCTGAACTCTGACGTTGCTTAGCGACTCTGCTCTGAGCGGAGCCTAATCTGATACAATGTTACATGTCCGTATTCACTGAAGACGGATCTGACTGATGATAAACACGTGTCTGGTTCACACACAGTGCAGAGGGGACACTTTTGTGGAAGGTTTATGAATGGTTTGCAACCAGAATTTTCTAATGAAGTATATTAGAAAGTTTTATTAATATCACTTGCCCTACATTATCATTAAATAAAAATGTAAACGGCGGTTACACTTTAAGGCAAAGAAAATAAGTTTACTTCAGTCATCAGTCGCCTCTTTTCACAATCTATTCCTATTTTCTTAGAAAACTACATTTTCTTCTAGTATTGCAAGAATAAATCATTAACAGGGTCTATCATTCCTCTTGTCATTGACCCTATACATAGACCCTGACCAATCGGGGCTGAGAGTGTCAGTGTAATATTCTCTTGTCAATTTATCTATACTTTTCCAGAGGAATTACAGGAATGGAACACTTGTAAAAAAGGAATATTAAAAACAAAATTAACTTAATGGGAAATGCTAATATTCACTAAAAATTACAAGAACCCTCAAACAAAAATACACCATGTTCCAAATTATTATGCAAATGTTCTTTTTCTCTGATTTTCCTAAATGGTCGGTGCAAATGACAGTCAGTGTAATAAAAGTCATCACCTGTTAGAGTATACATCAAATTTTATTGAAGAAATCTCACAATAACAGTATAATCTTCAACGTTAAAAAAAAAAAACTCTAGTGTGCCTAATAATTTGAAGAGTCATTTAGAATTCTAAACATCTGATATGTTTGTAAGAACTGAAAATGCTCATTTGTTGAATTTGCAGCATTAGAGTCACATTCACTGAAATAAAAAGCTATTTAACTACAAAACATCCTAACAGGCCAAGTTACATGTTAACATAGGAACCCTTCTTTGATATCACCTTCACAATTCTTGCATCCATTGAACTTGTGAGTTTCTGGAAGAGTTTCTGCTTGTATTTCTTTGCGTGATGTCAGAATAGCCTCCCAGAGCTGCTGTTTTGATGTGAACTGCCTCCCACCCTAATATATCTTTTGATTATACCCCAAAGGTTCTCTATAGGGTTGAGGTCAGGGGAAGATGGTGGCCACACCATGAGTTTATCTTCTTTTATGCCCATAGCAGCCAATGACACAGAGGTATTCTTTGCAGCATGAGATGGTGCATTGTCATGCATGAAGATGATTTTGTTCCTGAAGGCACGTTTCTGCTTTTTGTACCATGGAAGAAAGTTCTCAGTCAGAAACTCTGTATACTTTGCAGAGGTCATTTTCACACCTTCAGGAACCTTAAAGGGGCCTACCAGCCAGTTCCCCATGATTCCGGCCCAAAACATGACTCCACCTCCTTGCTGACGTCGCAGCCTTGTTGGGACATGGTGGCCAACCACCAACCATCCACTACTCCATCCATCTGGACCATCCAGGGTTGCTCGGCACTCATCAGACTGTTTGAAAATTGGTCTTCATGTATGTCTGGGCCACTGCAACCGTTTCTGCTTGTGAGCACTGTTTAGGGGTGGCCGAATAGTAGGTTTATGCACCACAGCAAGCCTTTGAAAGATCCCACACCTTGAGGTTCGAGGGACTCCAGAGACACCAGCAGCTTCAAGTATCTGTTTGCTGGTTTGTAAGGCCTTTTTAGCAGTTGCTCTCTCAATCCAATGCACTTGCCTTCCTCATTCTGCCGTTATCTGCACGAACACATCTGTGCTCGGGATCAGCCACAAATCTCTTCACAATACGATGATCACGCTTAAGTTTTCGTGACATATCTAATGTTTTCATCCCTTGTCTAAAGCATTGCACTATTTGTTGCTTTTCGGCAGCAGAGAGATCCCTTTTCTTTCCCATGTTACTTGAAAACTGTGGCCTGCGAAATATTGTGGAACACCCAGTTTTCCTTTTATTGGGCTCACCTGCCAAACTAATTATCACAGGTATCTGAGATTGATTTCAGTGATCCAAAGAACCCCGAGACACAAGACCAGCAATGGGTTTCATTTAAAAAAACAAACAAACCCTGACACTTTAAACCAATTTGCATAATAATTTGGAACATTGTTTAAATCCTGAAATGTATTTTATTTTCCTTTTTTTATCATTTGGATTTGTGGGTCACAAAAACTGAGATTTAGCCCAAAGGATACCTGGATTGCATTGGGATGCCCTTATGGTGGCTGCCTCTATAGAGTTTACATGATATGATATAAACTTGTCATATAAAGCGATGCACTTATTATTATAACTTGGTTTGTGTTAAAGAATGTGTGAATTTACTTTACAGCACAACCTTACATAAGAGTCCTATATTTTTTAAAGATTTATGATAAAGTCTATAGCTCTATAGTGGAAAGAAAAAGATAATGTATATTACACTATATGTACAAACATTTACTGTTTTGTAAAAGTATAATCTTTCTATGCTTCAGAGACAATCTATATGTGTTGATACTTTTTGGAGAGAGTGATTGACACTTGATATATTATTGACTGCCTATTTTTTTAATTGATGTATTCATTATAAATGCATGAACTTCAAATTTGGTATTAATGGCGGCCTATAAAATGCAGTATTGTCATAATTGTAGTCTATAATCATGAGGGCTGTTATGATATTCCACTTTTCTTTTTTACCCTAAGACTAGAGATGTTCGGGTTCGGTGAATCCCGCAGGACTTGAGAAGATTCAGGACTGAACTTGACCCGAACTTGAGCCAAAACCCCGAACCCCCGACTTTACACTTACAGAATAGTGGCTAGGGCAGCTGTAAACGATAGACAAATAGTGAATTAACATCAACACATGCATACGGAGGACCAAGCACGTGTACGCCCAGGTCTCATTAATCTCCGGTTTATTTACTGGACTTTGCCTCCAACAGCCAATCACAGATACTCACATTCTGCGATTAGCTGTTGCGCCCGTAACCATTGTCCCGGTATCTGTGATTGGTTGCCATTGCCAACGAACTTTCCATCTTAGGCTGGCTTCACACCACGGCAGAGTCCGGTCTGGGGCTGTCAGGGATGACCCTGACAGACCCGGACCGGATCGGCACACAGAACCGGAGGGCAAATATGCTCTCCGGTCCGGTGTGTTGCCGGACTCGGCTGCCACCTCTGATTAATCAGGACCGTGGCTTGCGGGGAGCTAGCTGCGGTCCTGAAATAACAGCGGTGTGCAGCCGCAAGTGTCCGGTTCCCAGATCGGTGCAATCCGGCCCCATAGGCTCCCATGTTAGGGAGCGCCGTATTGCACTGGATCTGGGATACGGCAATTAGGTGAGATTTTTCTCCCCGGACACAAAAATGTTGCAAGCAACGTTTTTGTGTACGGTGAGAAAAATCTGATTTCTCCTGGATTCTGTCGACGAGATGGAAACCGGATGGCAGAGAGCTGCCATCCGGCTCCATAGGATACTATTGGGCCAAAATCCAGTCCGGGGCTGTCTGGTTTACACCGGACAGCCCCGGACTGGACCTTACTGTGGTGTGAAGCCAGCCTTAGGGATGTAACAATAAATAAAACCTTTTTGCATAGGGGTCCCCTGTATTTTTGATTCTCAGCGAAGATAAAGCGGCCAGCTATCGGCTGCACCCCCAGATGCCTGGTTTTACCTTGACTGGCAATCAAAAATACAGAAGAGCCCATTATTTTTTTAATTGCTTAAATAATTAAAGAAATGTGTGGGCTTCACCCTATTTTTGATTGCCAGCCAAGGGAAAACAGGCAGCCGTGGGCTGGTACTTTCAGCGTGGTGAGGCCCAGGTATTCTGTCCCCCAGGCTACAGAATAGCAGCCTGAAGCCACCCCAGAAATTGGCAATTCTAATAAATGCACCAGTTTACCTGGCTCTTTCCGATGCCCTGGTGCAGTGGCATCGAGGTGATAGGAGTTATTGAGAGCGGTCATTAAGCCCTAGATTGGTAATGTCAGGCTTCTGACACCTCCACGTTATTAATCCAGTGAGTAAATAGTTAAATAACAACAGAGAAAATCCTTTCATTTTAAATAAAACTAACATACAACCCTTTCACCACTTTATTAACCCCAAACATACCCTCTGATGATAATCCACAGCACAATGTCCCGTGAAGCATCTGAGCTCTGCTACATTGCAGTGAGTGGGGGGACATGTGAGCTGAGCGGTGATGTCAATCGAGTTTATCTAAGGACACGGTGTGACTCAGTTATGACCTCAGATGAAGTCTGTGATGGCATCGGTCACACAGCCAGCTGTCAGTGTGAGTGTACTTGCGGTGAACGGACGCTGTAATGTTTCTCTCTGCTCACTGCAATGTAGCAGAGCTCAGGGGATTCATGGGACATGCTGTAATGTAGTGATGATTTGGGTTCCTCTTTGGAGGTGCTTTTTGTTGCTCTATTGGAATTATCTAATGGGGATATTTAAACTACCGTATATACTCGTGTATAAGCCGACCCGTGTATAAGCCGACCCCCCTACTTTTGCCCCCAAAACCTGGGAAAACCTATTGACTCGTGTATAAGCCGAGGGTGGACCCCAGCAAAGGTATACAGCCCCCAGCAGTGTGGTATACAGCAGCCTCCCCAGTGGTAGTATACAGCAGCAGCCCCAGTGGTAGAATACAGCAGCCCCAGTGGTAGTATACAGCAGCCCCAGTGGTAGTATACAGCAGCAGCCCCAGAGGTAGTATACAGCAGCAGCCCCAGTGGTAGTATACAGCAGCAGCCCCAGTGGTAGTATACAGCAGCAGCCCCAGTGGTAGTATACAGCAGCAGCCCCAGTGGTAGTATACAGCAGCAGCCCCCTTGTGTAGCAATCCTGTAAAGGAAGAGATTAGTATACTTATCCCTGCTGCTGCCGCTGTCCCACCGCCGCTATCGCGCTCCTCCGGCTTCATCCAGCGTCTTCCGGCTTCCTCCTCTGGTGCGCAGACAATGACGTCATTGCCTGCGCCCACCGGAGGAAGCCGGAAGGAGCGCGATAGCAACAGCGGCAGGGATAAGTATACTAATCTCTTCCTTTACAGGATTGCTACACAAGGAGGGGGCCCTGTATACTGATGGGGAGGGGGACTGTATACTGTATGCAGTGTATACAGTATACAGTGACTCGCGTATAAGCCGAGGGGGGGACTTTTCAGCCCAATTTTTGGGCTGAAAAACTCGGCTTATACGCGAGTATATACAGTAGTTAAAATCTTTTTTAAGAGAACTTGAAAGGAGATGCACACAGACAGCATGCATCAGACACAGTTATTGGAGCTGTGTATGTTTTTATAATGCAGCATTTCAGAGAAAACTTACATGGCAGATGGGCTAATATGGAAGCCATTAAAAAACAAAAAAAAAACCTTGCGCTGCCATGACAGTAACAAAGATCAATATTAAGGCCCAGTTACACACAGATAATTGTGCAGACATTGGTCACAGATCTCTGGTTGCAGTGAAATCATGGACACATTGTTACATTTGTACACGGCCACAAAATAGAACAATGTGTCCATGATTTCACTGCAACCAGAGATCTGCCAACAATCTCTGCTCAATTATCTGTGTGTAACTGGGCCTTAATTGAAATGTGATCTATTGAGAAGTGATTTTGGTCCTGATGAAGTAGTTTGTGATCTTGTTCGACGCATTTCGCAGTCATTTAAATTCTATTGTTCTTTGTTACTGTCAGGGCAGCATGTGTTTGGTTTTTTTTTTTTTTTTATATTTTTTTTTACCCTTTCTACACCAGCACATCTACTATTACATACCAGGGGACCACTGCAGTTGTGGTTACATGCTATCAAGGTGGTTGTGACTGTTCACTATCACTAAAGGTGAATCTTTCTGACTTATTTTATCACATTATCTGCATTTTCTTGTATCCTCCTATTGTGATTTGCTGTCTGGGGACTGTGCTCCTCAGATGGCTACAAGCAGGGAACTGTGTGCCTCAGGTAGCTACTGGCCAGGGATTGTGAACCTCAGTTGGCTAATGACTGGATTCTGCATTTCAGGTGACTAGTGGCTGGGGACTGTGCACCTCAGATGGCTACAGGCTGGGAACTGTGTGCCTCAGGTGCCTGCTGGACAGGGATTGAGCGCCTCAGTTGGCTAAAGACTGGATTCTGCATCTCAAATGGCTACTGGCCAGGGACTGTGCTCCCCGGGTGGCTACTGGCCGGGGACTGTGCTCCCCGGGTGGCTACTGGCCGGGGACTGTGCTCCCCGGTGGCTACTGGCCGGGGACTGTGCTCCCCGGTGGCTACTGGCCGGGGACTGTGCTCCCCGGGTGGCTACCGGCCGGGCACTGTGCTCCCCGGGTGGCTACCGGCCGGGGACTGTGCTCCTCGGGTGGCTACCGGCCGGGGACTGTGAGCTTGTGGCGTCTTCTAATATCCTGGCTCCCCTAGTCTAACACACATCAGTTTAAGGATACCTTTACACGCCGCAACTTTTGGTGGCGATAGGAGGCAATCTAACGTGCGCGTGCACTTTTTTTCATGGTTGCCTCAGATCGTCGAAGGCGCTTTTACACGTCGCACTTTCGCCCTCAACCTAAGGCGATGTGTCGCCCTGGAAGTTCCCACACCAACATTGGGAAACATCAGGTAGACTCCGGTCACCGCTTCACACGCCGCAATCCCCAAAGGAATGTGAGCGTACCTGTTCAGCGCGGCGAAAACATAGGCGTGCCAAATTGTTTTACACCGCGCCCCAAACACGCTCATTGGACAACGCAATAGCGTCATGATTGGCCAGCCTGCGCTGGAAGGCTGGCCAATACATGACGCCATTGTCTATCGGAGTTTGGCACAAATGCACACTCAAATATGGCGCTCTGTGAAGTGGCTGCCAATGGGAACACAGTAGCCACCACCAATCATCGCTGACAGGGCGCGGTCTCCAGCACGCTGTGGCACGCCTACGGGACATCAATAGGCGACGCAGATTCCATCACTATCGCCCCTTCACCACACCAAAAGCCGGGAATGTTGCCTTCATGATTGCCTCTGATTTTGGAGCAGTGCTGTGAAATCGGAACCAGCCGCCACCTTTTTTTATCGCCGCCAAATTCCCCAAATACACGCTGCAATTGTGAGGCAATTTCATGGCGATGGTGCCGGGGCGACACATCGCCGGTGAGATTGCTCGCTGCAGTTGCGGCGTGTAAAGGTACTTTAAGGGAGTGGGGCAAGCAGAAGCTAGGTGTTTCATATTGAAATGCTGTGGCAAAGTCACACTACTTCACTAGATTTACATAAGGAGAAGATAAGCTGTTGTTGTCCTGGCCAGGACTAATCACCTGAGACCTGCTCCTCTGCTTGCTTTTTGGGTTTTCTCTGAAATGCTGTGTTGTTTTAGGAGAAAACCTCCACCGCTGTAATACCGGAGGTAGCGTGATTCATATCTGTAGTTTGGGCAGCATGAATAGGAGGTCTGGTTCACTGTAAACCACATTTGCAATCTGTCTATACATCCCTCAGCCTTACTGTTGTGCTGGTAAATGTACATATCCTAAGTGACAGAACATGTGCCATATACTTGCTGGACACTGTATGTCTTTATGCCCAATTCCAGTTGGGGTAGGAGATTGCAACTGGGGGAACATTTTGCGGGTATGTGCACACAATGTCTTTCAGTTGGATTCGCTCAGTAAATCTCACCCACCATTGTTAATTCATCATATCCAGGCTCATCGCCGCAGATATCGGTATGGGCACTGCTGGGATATCATATGGTAGAACATTACGTCCATTAGGAGCTGCATCCTATAGAAGGTGAATATTGTGGAATTTGTAGATTTAAGGCATTGAAGGGGCAATCTCTCAGCAGGTTATTGCTATTTAATCAGAGAGCAGCATAATGTAGGAGCAGAGACCCTGACTGCAGAGATGTGTCACTTATTAGGCTGTTTCAATAAAATCAGTGTTTTATCAACAAGGGATTATCCCTACAAGACTAGGTGTACTGTGCCTCTTGGTCCAACCTCACCCTCACTGATTGGCAGCTGGTGGGGCCGGAGTATACAGGGCTCAGCATTAAAAGTGACACATCGTTGGAATCAGGAACTTGTTCTCTACATCGTTGATGCTGTCAGATTACATAGCAACAACTGATGACAGACTCTCTTTTAAGTGATACGTGTAATATATGAATTGCATTATGGGACTCAATGAGTTACTAGGCCTCGTGGCTGAAGCGCTGCCAACAGTCTTAAGAAAAAAGGTAAACAGGAGCGGGACAGATTTCACAATACATATATTATCACCAGGTCTTCTTAGCACTTTAATATTGTAACAAATAATACAGGACAAAACGTACCTATGCGTGAAATCTTGGCTTCTTGTACCTTCGGGTCCCTGCCAACAGTCACCATAATTGGAATAAAGCAAAATGTTTCTTCTGGCAGCAGACGGCAGGGTCCAATAACTTACCAGACAAACCCATAACATGGAGCAGAGGCCGATCGCCCGGACCTGGGTCAGTACCGGGAGCTGGAGAAAATACTCCAGGGGAAAAAAATGTCCTTGTAACAAATTGCTTTACTATTGATTTAAGAAGCTAAGGAAATCCATGAAGCCTTTGCTACATCTCCTACACCCGGCCGAGAGGTCGGCACCTGATCTGTGTGTTGGAGATTGCAACACTCTATAGCGAGCGCTACAAGAACAGAATATAATTGTTAATAATTATTTTTATTTGGCTACAATATAAGAAAGAAATCTTAATTATCACATCAAAGGGAGCATTTCATCGAGTAACCTAATCAGATGTTCTGCGGTGATGTAACTATGGTTACACATTTCCTATAATTATAAATCTTTTCATATTTGCCAACCTTAATGTTATGGACGCTGTGTTCCTCCATAGATAAATGTGTTTATTGTGTGATGTGGACATCGGGGTCAGCAGCTCATCATTCATCACTGGAGATGATGGTGCCAAAATCTACCTGTCTGTCAAGATTGAAGGGCTGTTTATATGCAAGACACATCCATGTGATAGCGCTATCGACTCCGGGGACCACCGATACATTGTTTCCTCATCACTAGAGTTCAGTGATCGTTCAGCATCGATGCTGCAATTCTATGGAAACCCCTTTCACATCAGCGGTTTTTCGCTGATTGCGGCAGATTTACCACATCTGGCGCCTAACAGTCGCACTTGCAGTACATTGCAACAAGCCCCATGCATCGTCTATGGGGCGTGCGGCAAGTGTGGTATTGCTGCGATCTGGCACTTGCGGCCGCACAAAAACCCCCCCCCCCCTGCTGACCGCGGTTTTTTTCGCGGCTGCAACTGCTGGACCGCGGCAAAACCACACTTGCCGCATGCTGCATAGACAATTGCATTGGATGGTCTTGTGCACTCTCTCTTGTACTGTCTCTCCCCTCTGTGCACTCTCCCCTTGTACTGTCTCTTCCCCCAGTGCACTCTCTCTTCTTGTGTAGTCTCTCCACTTGTGCGCTGTCTCTTTCCCCCTGTACTCTAAGGAGCCGTGGCCCAGCCTGTGTTCCAAATGGGACTCATGTGCAGCAGAAAGGGATGGGTCCACCCCAGGGGTATGACAAAGCGGAGCCAGGCGATGTGACCCACCCCATGTCATAGACGTCCTATAGATGGCGCTGTTTTCTTTGACTGATCATCCAAGCATAGGGCTTCTTCACATTCTAGTTTAACAGTAATTTTCCAGTTTTTACAATTTACACAATGTCCTATAGGTGGCACTGTTTTCAGGAGAAACTTGTACAGACAACGACAGACTTCATAGGGCTTTTATATAGTAGATGCACACTGTCAGCCACATGCCAATAGTCGTTCCTGGCCTCGCCCCATTCTCTTGTATAGAGCGAGGCCGGCACGACTAGTCAGATGTGTCTGGGATTGTGCATATTAACTTGCAGTCACATGACGCTCGGTCTGGTCTGCAGCAGAGAATCCTCACGGTGTGCAGCGCTCTATGTGACTGCAGACTGTCATGACACACCTGAACACCCTTGTGCTGCCGATTTTTTACCCGCTACGTTACAAGCAGTAAAATCTGCAATACCCGATTTATAAAGCGTCATCCACTGACCTTGCTGCCTGCCGACCTGAGGAGACTTAAGTCGCAATGCTCCTCTGGGAAATATGCAGTGAGGAAGTAGACGTACTCTAGTGCTACCTATTGAAGCTAGCAATCCTACAAGTCAAAATGGACTCTTTAAAAGAAACTTGTCAGGCCATTTTTGCCCCCAAACCTATCACTACCTGTTCCTGCACCTTCCTAGCACATCCCTGCTGAGCTAAATCTGTCCTATATTGGTTGTGAAAAAGACTTTCCTACATTTGCATGCAAAAATGTTAAGTAACATCCAGATTACGGTCTGTAGTCTGACTGGGCGGTCTCCAGGGCTCCGTCTCCCCACCTCGTTGCTGTTAGCACGCACCACTTGGGGTGAGTATTCCGTCTCTTGCCGCTCCCAATTGAAATTCCGCCACCTTCCTCTGTTGCTGATGCGCCGCCCGGACATCATTTCTGGTCCGATGCATTGTGGAAGTTACAGGCCAGTTCCGGAGCATGCGCAGTTCTCATATTGAAGCCGGGCTGCACACCCAATAATCACCTACAATGCACCAGATTGGAAATGACGTCCAGGTGGCGCGTCATCGCCAGAAGGAGGCGGGAATTTCAAATTGGGAGCGCGCCAGGGGATTCTATTGTCACACCCTCTGGGGCATGATAACGCAGCAAGGAGGGGAGACTGAGCCCTAGAGACCGCCAAGTCAGTCTACAGACCGTAGTCTGGATGCTCTATTTACTTGCAAAAATGTAAAGCCTGGGTTACAGTAGCGATGTCCCAGCGACCCGACCAATGAACGGGATCGCTGGGACATCGCTATCTGATCGCTGGTGAGCTGTCACACAGGCAGACTCAGCAGCGATCACCCAGTCTGCGCCCGACACCCTGGCAGTCTCTAGGATCGTTCAGGGTCTCAGGCGCAGACTGGGAATCGTTGTCGTTGCCCCTGTCACACATGCCGATGCATGCATGACAGCAGGAGACCAGCGACCGAAAAATGGTCCTGGTCATTCTGCAACATCTGCGAGCTCATCGCTGAGGGATGTCACACCCAGCGACTTCACTACGAGGTCACCGCAACGTCACAAAAGCAGTGACGTTGCAGCGACATCGTTAACTATATCACTGCGTGTAACAGGGCTTTTAGTCACAAGGTCTTTTCTCACAACCAATATAGGACAGTTTTAGGTGAGACAGGGATGATTAGGGATGTGCTGGAAGGTGCAGGGACAGGTAGTGATAGGATAGGGGTAAAAATCACATGACAGGTTACCTTTAACAAGCCTTTTAATATGACTTAGGGATTTGTGCAAGATCAGAGCCCCAAAGTCATTAAAAGGCTTGTTAAAGAGTCAATAATGACTTAAGATTGCTACTTCAATAGGTGGCGCCAGAGTTTGTCTACTTCCTCACTGAAGAGTCAGGTTACATCCTTGTGATGTGGATTTGTTCTGGTGAAATCAGCAGTATATGACAAGTAAAATGAGTATAAATTGTGCCATGCGTGCACTCCCACCACAGAAAAGAGCCAAATATTTCACGGAGACTCGAAGGTTACTTTGTTTTTTTTTATTTTGTCAAATTTTTTTTTTCTGAAAAGATTATTTGTTTAAGCAAAACAGGACAGAATACAAATGTTAAAAAAATCGGAATGTACTGGTGAAGCATTGAAAGGATCCAGAAGACATTCTATTCTCCAAAATACAGACTCTTCCTACTTTGGTAACAATACAAAAACACCAGCTGGAAAATAGCACGAGAAAGGTCTGTTCACATACAAACGTCTGTCCGCAGAAGCCTCAACAGTGGGGTGAAACAGAGGGGGATCATTGACAAGATTGATACAGCGTCTGATCTACAAATCCACATCAACGACAGAGACATCAACTTCATTTCATTATCATGTGTGGGGCGGGGGTGACAAATGAACGGCAATCTGATTTACCTATTAGAAATCCAAGGGGCACATTTTGACAATTTTGTATTTTTGACAGTCAGTTTGTGAGTAAAAGTTACTGCAACCCTCACCCTCCCGGCCAGCCCACGGCGATCCCCATGATTACTTCCTTCCGGGCATCGGCAGGAGCTGTGTGTATCGTCCTTCCAGGACCAGCACCATGTGACTGTCATGTGACCAGCCTGTCACATGGTGCACAGGATCTGGAAGGACAATAAACACAGCTCCTGCCGATGCCCGGAAGGAAAAAGCCAGGGCGGTGAGAAAGTGTGTGTCTCCTTATTTGTGCTGCGTTTGAAATATTAATGTGCACAAATGCAATACGTCTGTGCTGCTTAAAAAAATAGGTCAAGTGATCACATGGCCTACGATTAACTCTTTGGCAAAATTTTAGCCAGATTTTTTCTTGCATGTCTAAGGCTGCTTTCACATCTGCGTTTTTGCAAATCTGGAAGAATTGTGCTTTTTGCAAAAACCAGATGCGGCAAGGTTGCGCTTGTGCTAATGCATTGTAAATGGACCTCTGGACAAGTGCGGAGACTTATGTTTTCGTTAGTTATCCGGCACTTCCAGTGTGTCTTATAACCGCAGCTATCAGTGGTTTTCGTCTGGTGCTGGAAGTGCGGGCTAGCGGGGAAAATGTAAGTCTCCACACATGTCCAGACAAACTGGCGCCTTGCATCGCTGTGTTTGTCATGGAAAACGACCAACAACCTCAATACTACAGGTCTGAGAAACAGGATCCCTATGACCCCCGTATCATTCAGGATCGTTGTTACGTCGTTGGTGAGAGCTGACTGTTTGACATCTCACCAGCGATCCCTACCAGGTCGGATCGCTGTCGGGATTGCTGGTGCGTCGCCAAGTGTGACTGTACCCTTAGACCTTCTTCGGAAATTAGCCCCAATGTGTAAGAGGAAAGCTGTGTGTGATGTATTGTGCTACACTGCAGTCACACATTACCACCTCAAAGAGTATTAATGATAGAATGCCATTTCCACCTCTATTACAGCATCGCCATTACCGCCTCTGCTATAGCGTCTGCCATTACCAGCCTCTGCTATAGCGTCTGCCATTACCGCCTCTGCTATAGCGTCGCCATTACCCCCTGTTATAGCGTCCCCTTACCACCTCTGTTATAGAGTCTGCCGTTACCACCTCTGTTATAGCGTCTGCCGTTACCACCTCTGTTATAGCGTCTGCCTTACCACCTCTGTTATAGGTCTGCCGTTACCACCTCTGTTATAGCGTCTGCCGTTACCACCTCTGTTATAGCGTCTGCCGTTACCACCTCTGTTATAGCGTCCGCCGTTACCACCTCTGTTATAGCGTCCGCCGTTACCACCTCTGTTATAGCGTCTGCCATTACAGCCTCTGTCATAGCGTCCGCCGTTACCACCTCTGTATAGCGTCCGCCGTTACCACCTCTGTTATAGGTCCTGCATTACCACCTCTGCTATAGCGTCGCCATTACCACCTCTGTTATAGTGTCTGCCGTTACCACCTCTGTTATAGCGTCTGCCATTTCTACTTCTTGCGGTAGTAATTCCACCGTCTGACTCCCCTAACTGTAAAGAACCCCCAAAAATACTGTGTGAAACCACCCTAAGCTTCTGTTTGCAGCATGCCATTTTTCCATTCATTTCTCTATAGATAAAAACAAATAATAAAAAAACTTGTAAAAAGGCACATGAAAATCTTGAACAAACCACTGTTGAGTTCCTCTAGTGTCATTGTTCATCCATGCCCCTCATTTCTTATGTTGGTAACTACCTGCCTGTTCTCCACCTGTCCTCCGGCACAAAGCAGTCCATGGCACAACAGGCAGGTAAAAACATCATCAACAACTAAAACTACTGCCTGTTAGTTCTAAGGCCCATGGTGAAAACCCTAAAAATGCAACACTTTCTCTGCACTACAACTTTAACAGTGAGATTTATACAGGACCAAGCGTCGTAGAGTAAAGTGAATAAGTCATTTAATTTACATTTTGGGTGGGGATAGATTCACATATCCTGTAATTTTCAGACTCGAAGACACTTTTTTGCCCTCCAAAATTTGGAGCAAAGTGGGAGGTGTGTCTTAGGGTACCGTCACACGGGCCATATCGGCGGCGATTTTATAGGCGACGCAGGGGCATGGCCTATCGTCGCCGACATGGCCTGTGTGTCGCCTAATGTAACTAGGCGATGGCGATGCCTTTGAATGGTCACCTGGTTTCTCAGCACTGCTCTGAAACCAGGCGAGCACTCCGGGGCGAGGTGTACACATCGCCCCATGTAACATTCCGACCGGCGATGCTACAGGCGATGGGAGCCATAGGCTCCCATGTTACAGCAGCGCCGCTGGGGTTTGTAGACACCCCAGTGGCGATGCCGCCTGTAGCATTGCCGTTGAGTTGCCAGAGGTATCGCCGCGTTTACACACTGACGGCAACGCGCCAAACACGTGCGCAGCCCCGAGCGTCACCGGCAACGTCACCAGGTGTGACGGTACCCTTATAGTCAGGATGTACCTGGTTGTGCCAGTTTGGGGTGGGGGCACAGGAGGTAGGAGCCACTGCTGGGGCGAACATGTGTGCCCACCCTTTATGGGTGTAGGGAACAGTGAATATGCAATTCCTTAATCTCCCACTCTGCACTGAAGTTGGTGAAGGGAGGTGGGCAGGATTATGGGCGTGGAGAGCAGTGAATATGTATTGTGCTGCTGCGGTCTGACTGTTTTCAATAAAAGGGCACCAATGGCAGCGCATGTGTGGTTAAAGCTGCCGCCGGCCCCATTCAGCCAGAACACCGACGTCTCTTGCCCCGTCGCCATTTTAATGAAGACAGAGTCAGACTGCAGAAGCCCAATGACATTAGTTGCCAGCAGTGGAGGCCACAGTGAGGAAGAGGAGGGAGTGTGAGCAAAATTATTTATTCAGTTTTTTTTATTATGTCTGTGGCATGATGGGAGTCATATACAACAGGATGGGAGACATACAGTTAGGGCCAGAAATATTTGGACAGTGACACAAGTTTTGTTATTTTAGCTGTTTACAAAAACATGTTCAGAAATACAATTATATATATAATATGGGCTGAAAGTGCACACTCCCAGCTGCAATATGAGCGTTTCCACATCCAAATCGGAGAAAGGGTTTAGGAATCATAGCTCTGTAATGCATAGCCTCCTCTTTTTCAAGAGACCAAAAGTAATTGGACAATGGACTTTAAGGGCTGCAATTAACTCTGAAGGCGTCTCCTCATTAACCTGTAATCAATGAAGTAGTTAAAAGGTCGGGTGGATTCCAGGTGTGTGGTTTTGCATTTGGAAGCTGTTGCTGTTACCAGACAACATGCGGTCAAAGGAACTCTCAATTGAGGTGAAGCAGAACATCCTGAGGCTGAAAAAAATGAAAAAAATCCATCAGAGAGATAGCAGACATGCTTGGAGTAGCAAAATCAACAGTTGGGTACATTCTGAGAAAAAAGGAATTGACTGGTGAGCTTGGGAACTGTAAAAGGCCTGGGCATCCACGGATGACAACAGTGGTGGATGATCGCCGCATACTTTATTTGGTGAAGAAGAACCCATTCACAACATCAACTGAAGTCCAGAACACTCTCAGTGAAGTAGGTGTATCTGTCTCTAAGTCAACAGTAAAGAGAAGACTCCATGACAGTAAACACAAAGGGTTCACATCTAGATGCAAACGATTCATCAATTCCAAAAATAGACAGGCCAGAGTTAAATTTGCTGAAAAACACCTCAAGAAGCCAGCTCAGTTCTGGAAAAGTATTCTATGGACAGATGAGACAAAGATCAACCTGTACCAGAATGATGGGAAGAAAAAAGTTTGGAGAAGAAAGGGAACGGCACATGATCCAAGGCACACCACATCCTCTGTAAAACATGGTGGAGGCAACGTGATGGCATGGGCATGCATGGCTTTCAATGGCACTGGGTCACTTGTGTTTATTGATGACATAACAGAAGACAAGAGTAGCCGGATGAATTCTGAAGTGTACCGGGATATATTTTCAGCCCAGATTCAGCCAAATGCTGCAAAGTTGATTGGACGGCGCTTCATAGTACAGATGGACAATGACCCCAAGCATACAGCCAAAGCTACCCAGGAGTTCATGAGTGCAAAAAAGTGGAACATTCTGCAATGGCCAAGTCAATCACCAGATCTTTTTTTTTAAATCAGATTATTTTTATTGGTTTTGAAAGATATACAAAACTGAGTAATATACATGAAGCAAATATGCATAGATATACGAAAGGAGAACACTTAATGACAAGGCACGTAAAAATAAACCCTCTTCCCTTTCCCAACTCCCCCCCCCACCCCCCCAGGTCTGATAGGTAGGTCCAGATATTTACAGTTGCTGAACATTTACACAAGTAAATAGGTCATCTCGAACCGTCTCTGAGCCGTAAACACGTTAAATTCTATCACTCAGCTCTTCCGTTGGTAAATCAAATAGTGTAAGCCAGCCCCCCCAAAGCCTTTCAAACATTCCGGGCCTACCTCTTTTCATGTATATATATTTTTCTCTGAACAATATATGATTTAATCTGTTAATAAATTCTTGTCTAGTAGGTGCTTTATCTGATATCCAGGTAGACGCAATCAGCTTTCTGGCAGCAAATAGCATTCTAGCAACCGTGATTTGAAGACATTCATCCCCCCGAACATCCGCAACATAACCCAAGATACATACCACAGGGTCCCGGGGAATTTCCTGCCCTGTAGTCATATGGATAAGATTGAGGACTATAATCCAAAATGCCTGCAGGCAGGGGCACGTCCACAGCATGTGAAGGATATCTGCCCCCTCCATTGAGCACTTGGGGCAGCACGAATCTTGTCTCATTCCCACGTCACACAACCACTTAGGCGTCCTGTACACCCTATACAACACGTATATCTGCGATAATCTACTGGGCTCACTAAGAGACAATCTAGGAACCATCTGAAGGATATGCTCCCACTGCTCCCCTGAAATCGACCCCAGTTGCCGCTCCCACTTCTGTTGCGCTCCCATTGGATGTTTTGACAAAACCGAGTTGGACAGACCATTGTATATATATGATATAAGACCTCTAGTTGAGGAGACACCCAGAATATTAACTATGCAGTCCTGTTGGATAACAATAGGGGAATTTCTATTTTGGATATTAAAAGCATGTCGTAGCTGTAGGTATTGGTAAAACATGCAGTGCTGCAAAGGGTACTCCCGCCTCAGTTCTTCAAAGGACTTGAAAGAGTCTTTCCCCAATAGTTGCGACAGCCACCATATACCAATCCTTCTCCATTGTGCAAACCCTTTTAGTGACCTCATTGCCGGCAGATTGCTGTTGTCCCAGATAGGAGAGTATTTTGTAAAGGTCGTGATATCCCGGATCTGTTTGATCTTGTCCCATACCCTCAGCATAAGGGCCACAGTCGGGAATCTGGAAGCTAGAGGGCGAAGCTTACCCGCCTCTAAGCTAGTCAACAACGCACCCCTTCCCAGTAGATAACTAAGAATGGGTCTCCCGCCTCCCTCCAATCCGCCCTCATTGTTTTCCATCCCCCCCGCCAAGTGCTGACATTGGGATGATAAAAAGTAAAGCCATGGATTTGGGAGCGCCAGTCCCCCTTCGTCTTTAGGCTTCTGCAAGTGTTCCAATTTAATCCTGGCTCCACCCTTCAACCATATCAATTCCCTAAATATAGCATTAATTTTGTGGAATCTACCTAGAGGCAGCCAAATAGGGAAATTGTGGAGTACATACAGGAGCTGCGGCATAATTACCATTTTCAATAGATTCACTCTTCCCACCACTGACAAACGCAACTTAGCCCAGGCTCTTATTTTCTGTTTGATCCTTGCCATCAGCGGAGTCAGGTTCAAAATCTCATAGTCCTCCAGATTGGTGGATATTGTCAGTCCCAAATATTTAAATTTGGTCACTTCTGGAATTTGTACAGGTATGTCCACCCCTGGATCCAGTGCGAGCACAGCGGACTTATCCCAGTTAATGACCAACCCCGATACCTTTCCAAAGCCATCCAGAAGAGTCATAGTATTTGCCAAAGAGCTATCAGGGTCGGCCAAAAACAAAAGCAAATCGTCCGCGTACAACGCTACCTTCTCCTCAGATGGTCCATATCGAAAGCCCACAATACCCGGATGTCGTCGTACGGCCGCTGCCAGCGGCTCAATTGCCAAGGCAAACAGGAGCGGGGACAAAGGGCAGCCCTGCCTCGTGCCTCTATACAGTTGGAAGGGGTCAGACATTGAGCCATTAGCTCGTATTCTGGCTTGTGGGCCCGTATACAGAAGCCTGATCCAGTCTATGAAGCCCGGACCAAAGCCCATACATTCGAGTACAGCCCACAGATAATTCCATTCGACACTGTCGAAGGCTTTAGCGGCATCTAGAGACAGGACCACCCTTCGCCCCGCATTATCCGCCCGTACCTGTATATTTAAATACAAACGCCTGATATTGAGGGCCGTCGATTTCTTGGGCATAAAGCCTGTTTGATCAGGATGTACCAGGGATTCGATTACCTTTGATAAGCGATTGGCCAGAACCTTGGCTAGTAATTTAGTATCCACCGTGAGAAGAGAAATAGGCCTATATGACGCTGGCAGCGTTGGATCCTTATCTTTTTTCAATATCAAAACTATATTTGCTTCTCGCATGGATGGTGGGAGGACGCCGGAGGACAGACTCTCATTGTACATATCCAGCAATGTCGGAAGCAACAGCTTCTTATATTTCTTATATATTTCCACCGGCATCCCATCAACACCCGGTGCTTTGCCATTAGGCATGGAGCTAAGAGCCTCATCCAAATCCTCCAGGCCTATGGGTCTGTCAAGGCTACGTCCAGCAGAGTTAGTCAATTTAGGAAGGTCAGCAGATTCTAGAAATCTACTTATATCCTCCGCTGTGGCTGTAGTGTGTGACAAATACAGGTCTTTGTAGAAATTTTTCAGGACATTCAAAATTTCGGGTGTATTCCCAACCAACCTACCCTCAGAGTTTTGGAGCTGAGCTATATAAGAAGACCCCCTTTGAGCCGTCGTAATAACGGAAAGCAGATGCCCCACACTTTCTGCCTCTTGGAACGACTGTACTGATTTAAATAATCTCTTTTGAGCCGCCTCCTGCATAGTAATTTTTGTCATTAACTTTTGGGCTTGTTTCAGTCGCCTTCTGGCGGGAAGAGTGAAGTCCAGTGCAGCAGCCTTTTCCGCCTCCCCAAGCTCCCCCATGGCCCGCTCAGCATATGCCCTATTTTTCGTCTTTACCTTTGAAATTTCCCTAATGCACATGCCTCTCAGGTAAGCTTTTAATGTATCCCACACCACCAGGCCAGAAGCAGTGCCCTGGTTGAAGTTAAGATATTCTTTTAGTTCTAGAACAAAATGGTCATCTTTGTCAATTATTTGCAACCAGAATGGATTTAGCCTCCACTGAGGTCTTACGTCTCCCCCTGCAATTTTGCCTCTTATTTCAACAGCCATGGGCGAGTGGTCTGAAACCGTACGCGGCATATATTCAGCATTCAAAATTTTCTCTTGCATAGACCAATCCCCCAGGGCCATATCTATACGCGACAAAGACATATAACTGGATGTATTGGTAGGTGTTCGGGTTGCGGCTTCTCCAAACATCCACCAACGCTACTTCCTTGAGCAATATACCGAATGATGTATCATTACCTCCCACTTTGAGTGGCTCACGATTTCCCTTATCCCAGTGAGAGTCCTGTATGTTGTTAAAATCTCCCACCAGTAAATATGGAGTGTTTGGAAAATCCTTTAACAGGTGAAGTATCTGTTGCATAGGTCTACTGGTATATGGCGGGGGAATGTATACGGAGACAATCACAAATTGTATGTTATGAATACTACAGTGTAGGAAAACAAACCGTCCCTCAGGATCTGTGATCGCTTTATGACACATAAATTGAATCCCTGAGTATACCAGAATACTCACTCCTCTAGCATATTCAGAGTATGTAGAATGGTATCCTTCCTGTACCCATCTCTTCTCCAGCAAATGGACAGTGTCGGCAGTGAGGTGAGTCTCCTGCAGACATATTAATGCCGGTTTCTGAGCCATAAGGAAGGCAAAAATTGCCTGTCTCTTTACTGGAGATTTTAAGCCCCTAATGTTCCAGCTGATTACCTTAATAGACCCCATTACTACGATATAATGTCGTCAGAGCTCGAGACCGACCCTTTGTATCACATCTGTAATCTTTGATCTTAGCAACACCAACGCCACCACCAGACCTGAATCCCTTCCTGCCCCCCTCCCCCCATAACATTCCCCGAAAAACAATTTGAACCATTAACTGTAAGAACAATGTAATTGTCCTTTTTCTCTCAGGTTGTAAAATGAGCGCTTCAATGCCCTTATGCTTCCCTTTCCTTTTAGGATAGCACCCCGCAGCACGACATAAACATTCAATTCTATCCCACCCATTACTCGCATGAAATTATAGCGATTCATTGCGCTCTTTTTTCCCCCAATGCATTCAATAGAAAAATACTAAATTGAAGAAAGTTGTCAACCCAAGACTCAATATCCCAAGTATCTTGCGATCCACACAAGAACATGGAAAGTTTCTAAGAAACCGGATATGACGATCGGATCTCCCTCATCCATGTTCCTGCTCCTCTAGTTCTTTTCTCAGGTGCTTCTCATTCCCTTCGATCCAGTTCATCGCATCAATGGAGTCCAGGAAAAAATGAGTTTTGCCACCAGCCTCAACCCTCAATTTTGCTGGAAAGATCATAGAGTATTTAATTGCAAGTGACCTCAGCCTCTTCTTGACCTCGCTGAATTTAGCCCGCTGCCTCTGGACTGTCAAGGAGTAGTCTGGGTAAAACGAGACTCTGGAACCATCTGCAGAAAAATCAGGATGATCCTTAGAAAAACGGAGAATGTTGTCTCTGTCTCTGTAGTGCAGCATCTTTACTAGCACCGTGCGTGGCTGGTTCCCCGGGGGAGGGGGGCGAGCAGGGACTCTATGTGCGCGTTCCACAGCATATAAGTGTGTTAAGTTGTCTGCCCCTATCTTGTCCTTGATCCATGCCTCAAAGAACTCGGTGGGGTTTTTCCCCTCATATCTTTCGGGGACTCCCACAATGCGCACGTTGTTTCGGCGTGATCTGTTTTCCAGATCGTCAGTTTTGGCCCACAAAGCCGAGCTGTCTCTTTTAGCATCTGTCTGGAATCTCACTGCAGTGGACAGGGTACTTTCAGCAGCTGTGACTCTTTTCTCCAAATCCCCCGTGCGGTCTTTAACCCTATGTAGGTCGTGCTTCACTGTTTGTAAAGATTCTTGCATGTGACCGAGCTGGGTCAACACATTAGATATAGCTGAGCCACACTGCATAACAGCCAGTAACACGTCTTTTATAGTGGGGTCTGCTGGCATTTGCATCTGTAACTGTTGCATCTGCTTGCAATTTTGATCCACCAGCTCTCCCCAGCTTGCCCCAGCCTCCTGCTGCCTCGTGATCACAGTCTCTTCCTCCCCCTCCTCTCCAGCCTCCTGAGCACCATGTGTACCTTCACTTCTGTCCTCCTCGTCCGTCTCCTGTGCCGCTTCTCTCTCCACCTCCTCCACTCTGGCATATTGCTGTAGCCGGGCTGCCACTGCTCTATTTCTGGCTGCGCTCTCCTCTGCAGCCTCAGCTGTGGAGCGCGCATCAGCCCCGGCGCCATCTTGGGCAAGTCTCCCGGCCTCTCCAGTAACTCGGCGGCGGCTGACTTTTACCATGGCCTCGGTCCTGTAATCGCGTCTGTGCGTTCCAGGCGACTCCCGCTTCCTTCTCCGCTATACCCGGTCGATTTTCAGCCGTGCTGCGGGGACTAGACGGCTTCTAAGTCGGGTTGCGTGCGGGAGCTCTGCGGTCCTGCTGCCTCTCTCACATGCCGCTAGGCCACGCCCCCTCCAATCACTAGATCTTAACCCAATTGAGCATGCATTTCACTTGCTCAAATCCAGACTTAAGACGGAAAGACCCACAAACAAGCAAGACCTGAAGGCTGCGGCTGTAAAGGCCTGGCAAAGCATTAAGAAGGAGGAAACCCAGCGTTTGGTGATGTCCATGGGTTCCAGACTTAAGGTAGTGATTGCCTCCAAAGGATTCGCAACAAAATATTGAAAATAAAAATATTTTGTTTGGGTTATGTTTATTTGTCCAATTACTTTTGACCTCCTAAAATGTGGAGTGTTTGTAAAGAAATGTGTACAATTCCTACATTTTCTATCAGATATTTTTGTTCAACCCTTCAAATTAAACGTTACAATCTGCATTTGAATTCTGTTGTAGAGGTTTCATTTCAAATCCAATGTGGTGGCATGCAGAGCCCAACTCGCGAAAATTGTGTCACTGTCCAAATATTTCTGGCCCTAACTGTATATACCAGGATAGGCCCAGGACGGGGAACATAGAAACATATATACCAGGATAGAGCACTTCTACACCAGGATGAGGGACATACCATTTTTTTCAGACTATAAGATGCACTTTTTTCCCCAAAATTTTGGGGAAAGTAGGAATGCATCTTCTAATCTGGATCTACGTTGTGGGACTGTGGGGGTAGGCGGAGTGTCAATCGTGGTGGAGCTGGCCACCAGAGGCAGGAGCAGATTACTGGCAGCAGGACAGGCTGTAGGAGCACTTACAGTGGGATAGGTGACCACGTGAACCCGCTGTTTAAGCTAATTTAATATTTACTACATCCTCCTGCAATCACCTCTCAGTACTGAAGCCGACACCAAGCGAGGTGTGGGATGATGGGGAGAGAGTGGCACATATTAAAATGTCTTCATCTGTTGGCACACGCGATCACATGCCAGCAATAAAAGACCGTGCATATTCACTGCTTCCCATGCACACTGCAGGAGGGGGAAATATCCCGGCAGACGGATGATTACCGTATACTCCCCGTCCCCTGCAGCACCGTGTCCTGCTCTCATCCCGGTAGCTGAGCTGACAGCGTGTGGAGCTCGGCACATGACAGTGACGTCACGCGCTGTGTGTGCCTACACGCTGCTCAGTTGCCGGCATGAGAACATGATGTCCATCAGCAGCAGATCCCCCCATAATGGTGCCGCATAACCACATTTTTTGCTTCAAATGTTTTCTCTAAAACCTGGGCGCATCTTATATTCCAAAAAATACTATATATAATAGGAATTCCTAATGATATCAGATCTGGAAGAACCAGTTATAACACACTGAATAAAATGATATCTGTGCTTAATATTAGATGGGAGGGAAAAGCTCCTCATTCACCCGGATACATGTATGGATAATACATATTATGCTCTCAGCCATAAAGATAGAAGTAAAAAAATGAAAGCATTTAAAAACACATTTCCTATATACAAATAACATTTATGAAAAAAAAAATATTTTTTTTAGATATATTTAAATAACTTAACAGGATACCAAATAAAAACAAAGTTACGAAGCCTCGTCCCCTTCCTCGTCCTCTTGCTTAATGACTGGATTGCCTGAAAGGTAAGAAGAGGGATGGTGTTAGCGTGTTGGGGTATGGCCTGCCACCTATTGGTGAGTGGGAAGTATTGGCAAGTATGGATCTTCTCTATATGCTGCCACTCTACAGTCTACAGGACTCGAACATCACTGCCATTCAGATGCTAAAGAGATGGGCAATTACTGAGGATGCCAGCGCTGGTGCTGTCCCCACCCCACACTCAAGACAGGGAGGCGTCATTTATGGCTCTGCATACCACTGTACTGGCTGGGTCCGAAGGCAGAGGACCGCAACGCCAGAAGGTCAGAAGGCAGCAATGCCAGGAGGTCAGAAGGCAGAGGAGCGCAACAACACCAGGGGGTCAGAAGGCAGAGGAAATCAACGCCAGGGAGTCAGAAGGAAGAAAACCGCAACACCAGGAGATCAAAAGGCAGAGGAATGCAACACCAAGAAGTCAGAAGGCAGAGGACCGCAATGCCAGGAGGTCAGAAGGCAGAGGACCGCAATGCCAGGAGGTCAGAAGGCAGAGGACCGCAATGCCAGGAGGTCAGAAGGCAGAGAACCGACCACAACGCCAGGAGGTCAGAAGGCAGAGGACCGCAATGCCAAAAGGTCAGAGGACAGCAACACTAGGAGTTCAGAAGGCAGAGGACAGCAACGCCAGGAGGTCAGAAGGCAGAGGACAGCAACGCCAGGAAGGCAGAGGACAGCAAGGTCAGGAGGTCAGAAGGCAGAGGACAGCAAGGTCAGGAGGTCAGAAGGCAGAGGACAGCAATGTCAGGAGGCCAAAAGGTAGAGGACAGCAACGCCAGGAAGCCAGAAGGCAGAGGACAGAAAGGTCAGGAGGTCAGAAGGCAGAGGACAGCAACGTCAGGAGGTCAGAAGGCAGAGGACAGCAACGCCAGGAAGCCAGAAGGCAGAGGACAGCAACGCCAGGAAGCCAGAAGGCAGAGGACAGCAACGTCAGGAGGTCAGAAGGCAGAGGACAGCAACGCCAGGAAGCCAGAAGGCAGAGGACAGCAACGCCAGGAAGCCAGAAGGCAGAGGACAGCAACGCCAGGAGGTCAGAAGGCAGAGGTTTACTTTGTGCTAAAATAACTTGAAATTTTTAAAACATATTTGTGAGCGCAGAGTGTGAAAACCTGCACCGCCATCATAACTAGTGATTTAAAGGGAATCTGTCAGCAGATATTTGCTACCTCACCTGACAGCAGCACAATGTAAGCAAAGAGACCCTGAATTCAATGATGTATCACTTAGATTACTGTGTGCAGCTGTTTGGACACAGGTTTTTTTTTTTAGATTTAGCTATGCAGACAAGTTCAGAAAGCTGCCCCCGCCCACACCAGGCTGTGTATGTACCATCTCTATAGTCAGAGAGCTGCCCCCGCCCACACCAGTCTCTGTATGTACAATGTCTATAGGCAGAGAGCTGCCCCCACCCACACCAGGCTCTGTATGTACCATCTATATAGTCAGAGAGCTGCCCCCGCCCACACCAGACTCTGTATGTGCAATGTCTATAGACAGAGAGCTGCCTCCACCCACATGAGACTTTGTATATACAATATCTATAGACAGAGAGCTGCCCCCGCCCACATCAGTGTCACATCGCCATTGGACTCGGTGGCCAGTGTTCCTGCCTCGGCCGCTGGGAGGAGCCGGATTCCTTCGGCTGGTGGCGCCGGTGATAGGAGGGCCTTGTCCTCATATGGAACTGCTCCCGCGACGTCTGCCTCTGTCGCTGAGCGCCGCTGTGCTTCCCCTCTGGGTGGTGTTGGTCGCAGAGGAAAGGGCCCTGCAGAGGTGTCCGTTAGGCGCAGCCTGCGTTCTTCTGTCAGAGGTGGCATGGGTGGAGCCAGTCGTGCATCTCCATCTGGCCTGGATCTAGGGGCGGTCCGGATGAGGTCATCAGGCTGTGAGCTCCAGCCTATGGGAGGTAGCCATGCCCTTCAAGTACATTGGAGCCTGGCTTGCAGGCCGCTAGATATAGTTTTGGTTTCCCAGTGATATAGTGTGTGTGTGTGTGTGTGTGTTTAGTTTCGTGTCTGACCTTGCCTGGATTTCTGACTCTGCCTATTGATTTTGTACCTCAGCTGCCCTCTTGGTTTTTGCCCTTGACCTTTGCCTGGATTTTTGACTCTGCTACAGCCTGACGATTTTGTACCTTCGCTGCCCTCTCGGTTTTGACTCGGACTTCTGACTTCGTTTTTCGGGTCTTGATTTTCCCCTGGCGACCTCCCCGGCTCTGTTGCTCATATAGGCAGCTACCCCCTGGGCTCCGCTGTAATTCCAGATCCCTGTATAGGGGTTAAGGGTCTCGGGGTTTCTCGGGGTGCTGCCTTACCAGCAGCTCAGCTTCACAGTGGATGGTCGTCACAATCAGACTTTGTATGTACAATGTCTATAGGCAGAAAGCTGCCCCCGCCCACACCAGTCTCTGTATGTTCAATGTCTATAGACAGAGAGCTTCTCCCGCCCACACCAGGCTCTATATGTACAATGTCTATAGACAGAGTTGCCCGCGCTCACTCCATGCTCTTTATGTACAATGTATATAAATAGTGAGCTGCCCACTCACACCAGACTCTGTATGCACAATGTCTATAGACAGTGAGCTTCTAATTGCAGAAAAGAGTGAGTCGGACAAGTCCCTGTGTGCCAGCTAGTCACAGCAATGATAAGCTACTGGTGCTAAAACAAACAGTGCGGCTCAATAACGACACACAGTTTGATAAAGAGACACATGGCTGATGTATGTGTGTTATCCCCTACAACATGCTGTCTTCATATTACACAGCACACATCAGCTAATAGATTCCCTTCAAAGGGCACAAAAGAGTCTGCAGAACTTTTAAGGGGAAATATGTATATATAAATAAAGCACGGTGTCTCAAGAGGTTAGCACTGCAGCCTTTGCAACGCTGAAGTCCTGGGTTCAATTCCCACCAAGCACAAGGAGTTTGTATGTTCTCCCTGTGTTTGCGTGGGTTTCCTCCGGGCACTCCAGTTTCCTCCCACCTTGTAAAGACATACTGATAGGATGTTTAGATTGTGAGCCTCAATAGGGACAGCATTACTTATGTATGTAAAGTGCTATGGAATTAATAGCGCTATATAAATGAATAAATATTATTATTATATATTAATAACAATAATAGGACTCTGCACTCAGACAGATATGTTTGTAAAATAATGAGGTCTTTTAGCAAAGTAAACCAGAATGTACGTACACACACACTCAGCTTTATGTACTACCGTGTTTCCCCGATAGTAAGACCCCCCGAAAGTAAGACAGGGTGGGGGGGAGGGGGGGTCTGCTAATGTAAGACCCCCCCCCGAATGTAAGGCAGGGTAGGGGGGAGGGGGGGTCTTACTATCGGGGAAACACAGGGGGGGGGGGGGGGGGGGGGGGGGGGGGTTTACATACATACATACAGACACAAGCATACACATATATACACACCACACACACACCACACACACACATAGCCCCGCTTCCTACCGGGTCCGGTGTGGGGTCCCCGATGGTCCTGTGCTGTCCTCTGTGCTCCGGTCCGGTCCCCGAGATGATCCGCTGCCGTCCGCCGTGTTCCGGTGCCGGTCCTAGGCTCCATGGTCCCTGCTCTTCGGGAGTTCAGGCCTAGTTCCGCCCAGGTCATAGTGTGGGCCAATCAGCATACGCTATGCTGATTGGCCCACACTATGACCTGGGCGGAGCTAGGCCTGAACTTCGGAAGAGCAGGGACCATGGAGCCTAGGACCGGCACCGGAACACGGCGGACGGCAGCGGATCATCTCGGGGACCGGACCGGAGCACAGAGGACGGCACAGGACCATCGGGGACCCCACCCCGGACCCGGTAAGAAGCGGTGCTATGTGTGTGTGTGGTGTGTGTGGTGTGTATGGTGTGTGTATATGTGTATATATGTGTATGCATGTGTCTGTCTGTATGTGTGGGAATGTGTGGATGGATGGCTGCAGTGTGTGGATGGATGGATGGATGGATGGTGGGGCCTCCAATGTAAGGCCCCCCCCCGAAAGTAAGACAGGGGGCCACTTTTGGCCACAAACAGAATGTAAGACCCTGTCTTACTTTCGGGGAAACACGGTAGATGTATATATTACATACAGGTCAGGGTCTCTGTCTCCACATTATGCTGCTCTCAGTCTAGCTATCACCAGGTTAATCTGAGGGCAGCATAATGTAGACACAGGGACCCTGATTCCAGTAATGTGTCACTTAGCTGCTTGCTGTAGTTTTAATAAAATCACTCTTTTGTCAGCAGTAAAGTATGGGTAGAGGACTAGTAAACCTGCTGTCATATAATCATTTATATTCATGGGCTCTGTACAACTCCACCCCTAACACACTCCGCTTTCTGCCTATGCACAGTGTACACAGACAGCTGGGATTATACAGCACTCTGCAGTTAGAGATCTGATAGATCTGCAGCAGAGAACACAGTTTTTAACCAAAACTAAAGCAAGCAGCCTGGTAAGTGACACATCGCTGGAATCAGGGTCTCTTCTCCATTATGCTGCTCTCAGATTAGGTGGCTAACACCTGGTAACAGATTTCCTATAAATAAGTGAAAAAGTTATTTTTCTTCATAACTAGTGGAGATAAAACATTGTGTTAGCTCTTACCATCCAGTTTCTTCAGCTTGGGGAGACGCTTTGTTGCTTCTTCCACCCAGTTGCTCTCTTGCGTGTGCTTTTCCTCCAGAGGATTCCCAACAAACACCAGATCCTCCAAACATGGCAGATCCGCCAGCTTCCCAAACTCCGCTAAAATGAAGACAAGGTTGGTACAATGTAAACTTAATACTCTTATATGCACCAAGTAAATATATAAATAAGTATGTATAAGGTGCTATCAGTACAAAATAAGCTAAGCGCAGCATAAATACATCTTTTAAAAAATATTAAGCGTCATCAGTTTTGCCCTTTTTACGCCCAATGCGCGTTTCACCAGTGCTTCTTCAAGGGACTCCAATTGATGAAGCTCTGGCGAAACATGCGTGGGCATAAAAAAGGTAAAATGTATCTTAATGTTGGGTGCCATCTGTACTACCCTTTCTGTCCCCAATGAGCGTTTGGCCACTGCTTCTTCAAAGGGCCCCCCTTGATGAAGCTCTGTCGAAACACACGTTAGGCGCAAACAAAGGTAAAATGTATGGCACTTAATGTTGGGTGCCATCTGCATTAACCTTTCTGAGCCCAATGCACGTTTCCAATAGTGCTTCTTCAAGGGGCGCTCCTTAATGTAGCTCTGGCGAAACGCGCATTGGGTGCAAAAAATGTAAAATATATGGCACTTAATATTGTCATCCATATTACCCTTTCTTCACCCAATGCGCGTTTCGCCACTGCTTTTAAAAGGCATGAGGCCAAAGTGAAGATCCAGCACTCACGCAGGCCTAGAAAAGTGCATCACATGCAGTTCTGCGTACCCCAGTCTTTCACGGCATTGTTGGACATATAGAGGACCTTTAACTTCTTCATCACATGAATTCCTTTCAATTTCTCAATTAAATTGTAAGAGATCCACAGTTCTTCTAAACTTTCTCCGACGGCTTCCTAAAAGAAAAGAATATGTAATATAAGGGAAATGAACTGACAGTATATAAATGGAACAAAAAATACAGGTCACAAAATAGACAAGCCCTTAAAGGGAATCTGTCAGCAGGATTTTGATATGTAATCTGAGGATAACATGCTGTAGGGTCTTAGACACAGATTTCAGTCATGTGTCACTTATTCGGCTGTGTGCTGTTTACATAAAATACTCATTGTGTCAGCAGGATATTATCGCCGGACTAGGACCAGCGAGCTCCCTGGTCCAATCACTACCCCAGCACTGATTAGCAGCTCATGGTCGATAGACAGTGTTCAGAGAGCTGTGGTGTGGGAGGGGTTGGCTGCCTGAGCTCTGCTACTCTGACTGTGTCACTATTGCTGCACCCAGTAAACAAAGTGAAATCACTGGAATCAGGGTCTCTTTCAGAACATTATGCTACTCTTATGCTCCGTGTTATCAGCTGATGGCCTCCACACAGCTCCTGTGATCTTTCTCCATTAACACGGAGCAGAGCCATGTGAATGGAGAAGACTCAGATAAGATCACACAATACGTGTGCTGACAGCCTGAGCTCACCACGGTAGTGTGGACACTGTGTAGGCCCCGTCCCCCCTCCTTATATGACAACCAGCATATATCAGGTTTAGAGACAGCCTAGTGGGGACATGAAGGTTTTTGAAAGGTTTTCTTCCAGATTTCACTTATAAAGCATATTTAAAAGTTTATTATAAACCCTTGCATTACCGTGTTTCCCCGAAAGTAAGACACTGTCTTATAATTTTTTTTGGTCCAAAAAGACCGCCATGTCTTACTTTCGGGGGGTGTCTTATATTAGCTAAATCCCACTGCAGCCTCCCATACACACACATACACCACACACCCATACACACACACATACACACAACATACACACCACACACCCCACACACCCATACACACACATAACCATACACACACACACATAGCCATACACACAAACCGTTTTTTACCGCTCTCCGGTTTCCGCGCTCTCCCCGCTGGCCTCCGCTCTCCGGTGGTCCCCCGTCCTCCAGCTGGCCTCCGCTCTCCAGTGGCCGCCTCCGCTCTCCAGTGGCCGCCTCCGCTCTCCAGTGGCCCCCTCCACTCTCCAGAGGCCCCCTCCACTCTCCAGAGGCCCCCTCCACTCTCCAGAGGCCCCCTCCACTCTCCGGTGGCCCCCCCTGCTCTCCGGAGTCCCCCCGCTCTCCTTCTTCCCACTGTAGCTGCCAAACTTCGCCCAGGTCAGGAGCCCTGCGCCAATTACAGCGCAGGAACCGTGAGCCAATCACAGCCCAGGAACCGCTAGCCAATCAGAGGCCATGCACGATGTCAGCTGGCCGCGGATTGGCTTGCGGTTCCTGGGCTGTGATTGGGTCACGGTTCCTGCGCTGTAATTGGCGCAGGGCTCCTGACCTGGGCGGAGTTTGGCATCAACAGCGGGAATCAGGAGAGCGGGGGCCGCCGGAGAGTGGGGGGCCACCAGAGAGACAGAGGGGGCCACCGGAGAGCGGGGGACCACCAGAGAGCGGGGGCCCAGCTCAGGTACGCCTTACATTCGGGGGGTGCCTTATATTAGAAGGTAGGGCGCCCCCCCAAGCATGCCTTACTTTCGGGGGCGCCCTACTTTCGGGGAAACACGGTATTAAATAAAAATGTAAACGGCGGTTACACTTTAAGAAGAGAGCAGCTAAGGCTACGAAGATTTTATACAGTATTGGATTCGGTATAAACCTGGGGCTTTAAGTGGTTGTATGTAGCAAAGGAAAGATGTGCTTTTTCCTGAGTGCCACTATGGTCCTAAAAATGAGTCTAACATTGCAGCTCACCTGTTACTTGGTTAAAGGGATCCTGTCACCTCCAGAACGCCTCCTAAGCTAGCAAAACATGTCTCTGCAGCATCCTATGACTAATCTCACACTCCTTTTGTCTCCTGTGAAAGTGCATAAAAACGTTTTAATACTCACTCATTAGTGATTATTATTAGCAGGGGCCATATTCTTTAGTCACCAAGGCGGGCTGTTTTGCAGCTCCAGGATCCAGCCCTTCTCTGTCTGTTTGCTTTGCTTGTGCAGGCATTTCCCTCCTTCCTCTCTATCACTCACAGAATTCAAATCATTAGTCCTGCCTTCAGCTGCACATCACAGCAGCACAGACAGAGAGAGGGTGGATCCTGGAGCTGCAAAACAACACCCCCTGGTGACTAAAGGATATAGCCCCTGCTAATTATAATCACTAATGAGTAAGTATGAAAACGTTTTTATGCACTTTCACAGGATGCTTTTGGGAGACAAAAGAAGTGTGAGATTAGTGATAGGATGCTGCACAGACATGTTTTGCTAGCTTCTGCTGAGTTTTGTAGGTGACAGGATCTCTTTAAACAAAATAAACAGAATTAAATACCTTTTAGAAATCCCTAACTTCCCCGGATTCTGATGCTTTTTTACCACTTTGCGCTGCGTCGCTCCTTAGCAAAGATATTCATAATTGTTGTTCTGGAGAGCAGTATGTGAAATCTCTGTTGTCTTCAGAGTCGTCTTTTGGGGGCGTGATCTTTCAAACTGACCTCTCAGATGAGGGCAATCACAGCTTGGCAACTGATCTAGCAGTATATAAGTTTAAAACCGTGCCGAGCTGTGATTGGCAGCGTCTAGAAGGGATGGATGAAAGTGTCTGTCCCTAGAGAAGACTCTGAAGAAATGCCCAGGTAGAGATTTCACATAGTGCGCTCTGAATGCAATGAATGTAAATTACTCTACAATAGAACGACAACTCGCAAAATGTAAAAAAGCAGCAGAGTGCGAGGAGATCAAGGATTCTTACAAGGTATTTACCTCATCTTTCAAAACAAGTTACACAACCCCTTTAACTGTATAGAGCTGAACAGCAGCAACACATTTTTGTATTATATACACATTATAATATGGAGAGAGGGAGAGCGCGAGAGAGAGAGCGCGAGAGAGAGAGAGCGCAGAGAGAGAGAGCGCGAGAGAGAGAGGCGCAGAGAGAGAGCGCGAGAGAGAGAGAGCGCGAGAGAGAGAGCGCGAGAGAGAGAGCGCGAGAGAGAGAGAGCGCGAGAAGAAAGAGAGAGAATAATCAGGCAGCAGTCAAATTTAAGAAAAACAGTGGACTTTTATTACTCCGTGTGGAGCGACGTTTCGGCACAACTTGCCTTCATCAAGCTTGAGCTTGGTGCCACTACATAGTTTCATATTTATACACAGAGCTAGATAGATATATACTGTATGTATATTATGTATATTATATATACAGTGCCTTGTGAAACTATTTGGCTGAGTTTTCAACCTTTTGCCCAATTTCGCGCGCTAAGCGACTCGCCAGCCCGTGCGCATAGAGTCCCTAGAACTGCCGCAATGGCGTGCCCCATGCTTCGGGCGCTCACACACGCTGACTCGGTGCGGGGACCAGAGGCAAAAACCCTTCGCATTATAATGATATAATAATATAATGTGCCTAGTGAAACTGTTGGCCCTAACTTTCAACCTTTTGCCACATTTCAGGCTTCAAACCTAAAGATATACCGTAAATTCTAATTTTTTTGTAAAGAATCAACAAGTGGGACACAATCATGAAGTGGAACCAAATTTATTGGACATTTTAAACTTTTTTTAACAAATATAAAACTGAAAAGTGGAGCGTGCAATATTATTTATACGTTCAGTGCAGCAAACTCCCTCCAGACGTTCAGTGAGGATCTCTGAATGATCCAATGTTGTCCTAAATGACTGGTAATGATAAATAGAATCACACCTGTGTTTGATAGTCTCAGGGTTCTGTTTCAAGTGCAGAGAGCATCATGAAGACCAAGGAACACACCAGGCAGGTCCGAGATACTGTTGTGGCGAAGTTTAAAGCCGGATTTGGATACAAAAAGATTTCCCAAGTGTTAAACCTCTCAAGGAGCACTGTACAAGCGATCATATGGAAATGGAGGGGGTATCAGACCACTGCAAATCTACCAAGACCCGGCCGTCCCTCTAAACCTTCATCTCGAACAAGGAGAAGACAGATCAGAGATGAGGCCAAAAGGCCCATGATCACTCTGGATGAACTGCAGAGATCTACAGCTGAGGTGGGAGAGTCTGTCCATAGGACAACAATCAGTCGTACACTGCACAAATCTGGCCTTTATGGAAGAGTGGCAAGAAGAAGCCATTTCTCAAAGATATCCATAAAAAGTCTGGTTTGAAGTTTGCTACAAGCCGCCTGGGAGACACCAAACATGTGGAATAAGGGGCTCTGCTCAGAGGAAACCAAAATCAAACTTTTTGATCACAATGCAAAACGATATGTGTGGTGTAAAAGCAACACAGCTCATCACCCTCAAAACACCATCCCCACTGTCAAACATGGTGGTGGCAGCATCATGGATTGTGCCTGCTTTTCTTCAGCAGGGACAGGGAAGATGGGTAAAATTGATGGGAGGATGGAAGGAGCCAAATACAGGACAATTCTGGAGGAAAACCTGCTGGAGTCTGCAAAAGACCCGAGACTGGGACGGAGATTTATCTTCCAACAAGACAATGATCCCAAACATAAAGCAAAATCTACAATGGAATGGTTCAAAAATAAACGTCTCCAGGTGTTAGAATGGCCGAGTCACATCCAGACCTGAATCCAATGGAGAATCTGTGGAAAGAGCTGAAAACTGCTGATCACAAACGCCTCAATCCAACCTCACTGAGCTCCAGCTGTTCTGCAAGGAAGAATGGGCAAGAATGTCAGTCTCTCCATGTGCAAAACTGATAGAGACAAAACCCCAAGAGACTGCAGCTGCAATCGCAGCACAAGGGGGCGCTACAAAGAAATTAACTCAAGGGGACGAATAATATTGCACACCCACTTTTTATTTTTTTATTTCTTAAAAAAGTTTAAAATATCCAATAAATTTCGTTCCACTTCACGATTGTGTCCCACTTGTTGTTGATTCTTCATAAAAAAAAAAAAATTTGAATTTATATCTTTATGTTTGAAGCCTGAAATGTGGCAAGATCAAGGGAACCGAATACTTTCACAAGGCACTAATATATATTACATACATATATTATGAACACACGCACACGTAAATACTTAAAGAATAACTTATTTTATTTAAGTTTTTAAATAAATTAAGATTAATGTATATCTTTTTTATTATATATGTAGTAAATCTCAAATAACTGCGACAAAAATCCCATTCTAATGTGTCACGATGATAGTCATTTAGAGTAAATGTCAGGAGTAAAGTTCTTTTTTGGCTCTTTACTATATCAGGAGATGAGGACTTACCAATCCATTTAAATTCTTTATGTTATTTCTTCCTAAAGACAATATTCTGAGGTTTTCTGAAAAAAAAAAAAACAAGATATATAAGCTTAGTTTTTATGGTTGTAGTCCTCCCTTACTATCAATTTAATGGATATTACGGCAGGGTGATATTACCGGTGATTGTGGCTGGGGTGACACAAAAGTCAATGTGCCACCCGATGCATGAGACAAGACAAACCTAAAGGGAATGTGTAATTAGAGAAAGTCCTCCTGTTTAAAATAGGTTTGTGTAACATGTATTTTTTTTAATTATTGACTGTTATTCTCCTTTTGCATTAAATAGACACATTTGTAAACTTGAAATGTTCATACTGACAAATGGGGCTATTTTAGACTCATTATTCCTAGTATTTCAGGAAATGTACATGCACATTAGCCGCAATAAGCTGACCTGACCCTATCTTTTGTATTGAAGCATCTAATGAGCGTGTGCAAAGGTCATTGTGAAGGGAGTGGGAGCAGCGATATCACCTATTGTGACCATCTGTGTATAGACATTGCAACTTTCATTGTAATCCTTCCTCTGCTGATAAGAAGCCTGATGAAAACTCTTCCTGAAAGAACAGTAAATAGCAATCTAAATTTGCCCCAGTAGCCAGTGTTATGATTTGTCCTGAAGAAGCAGCCCATGGGGGCTTTGAAACACGTTGACAAATCATTTCAAGTATCATTCGTATTATCTAATTTATTCACAGCAGCGCAGATTTAAAGAGAACCTGTCACCTCCATAAAGCCCCCCCAGGCTATCACTACCTCTCCCTGCACCTTCCCATTACTACTCTTAACTATACCTTTCTGTCCTAAATGTGCCCTGTGACTGTGTAATAAAGCGTTATCACTCACTCATTAGTATGTTAATGATTCGGGGGCTACCATTGCTAGCCCCCCTGGGCGTCTTCTCTGTGTCCCTTCGACGCCTCCTTCATTGTTTATCACGTCACGATGGGCGTGATATTGACATCCAAATGCGCGCCCCCCAGCCTGGCTCGTTCCGCTCTGCAGAGTGCCAGGTATGACGTCGAACGCGGTATTTCCGGTACTCCGCAGTCGGACGTCAGGCTGCACAGTGCGCATGTTCTATGGAGCACATTATGTCAGCTCAAGAGTGATGAGCTGACGTATTGTGCTCCACAGAGCATGCACAACTCTGTGGATGAGCTGCGGAGTACCGGAAATTGTGCATCAATTCATTCATTATGAGCATGTATAAAGCAGGCAACTTCCCTACACTTGCTGCATTTGTTTTGGGTCGTTTGGATAATGAGAAGCTTTCATTATTGGATACTTCATTGATGAAAGACTAATTCACAATAGACAGTTCGGAAGAACGATAATCATACACTTACTCAGTCCGTTCAGATTGGCGATTTTTTCAATGCAATTGGTGGAAAGTGACAATTTCTGAGAAAAGAAGCAAAGATTAACATGATACTGGTATAAATGACGTTTTACAGGCACGGAGGATCCCTCCAAGACGTTAAATCAATCTGATCCTCCTGGAGGTGAAAGCTTCCTTGACTCTTTAACGGGTTTATTTTCTAATTGTAATTATTATTTGTGATGTTTTGGTTACTTTTTCAGCTGTTACTTTTGTGCTTTGATTTATAGGTTGACAATTTATGGTTTCAGACTTAAAAGTGACTCTGTCAGCACAGAAATCCAAATACAGGCACCTGGTGCACCCTTGGTGTGGCATAGTGGTTCAGTGCCACCCTTGGTGTGGCATAGCGGTTCAGTGCCACCCTTGGTGTGGCATAGCGGTTCAGTGCCACCCTTTGTGTGGCATAGCGGTTCAGTGCCACCCTTGGTGTGGCATAGCGGTTCAGTGCCACCCTTGGTGTGGCATAGCGGCTCAGTGCCACCCTTGGTGTGGCATAGCGGCTCAGTGCCACCCTTGGTGTGGCATAGCGGCTCAGTGCCACCCTTGGTGTGGCATAGCGGCTCAGTGCCACCCGTGGTGTGGCATAGCGGTTCAGTGCCACCCTTGGTGTGGCATAGCGGTCCAGTGCCACCCTTAGTGAGGCATAGCTGTTCAGTGCCACCCTTAGTGAGGCATAGCGGTTCAGTGCCACCCTCAGTGAGGCATAGCGGTTCAGTGCCACCCTCAGTGAGGCATAGCGGTTCAGTGCCACCCTCAGTGAGGCATAGCGGTTCAGTGCCACCCTTAGTGAGGCATAGCGGTTCAGTGCCACCCTTAATGAGGCATAGCGGTTCAGTGCTTTTATTTATGATCATAGCAAAAAAAGCTTCTGCAAAGAGCAGCATCGGGGAAACCAATAAAGCACAAACTACTGGATGGGGATCTGAAATAGGCTAAGAAAACAGGACATAAGGTTTGGCCTAGACAAGCAGGCGCTGCTGTGTGCAGTTATTGACAGCCTTCCCTGTATGAGGGTACAGAGAATCTGTCAATCATTGTGTAGGCCCGCCTACTGGACTCCTAAGCTCAATGTCACAGGTCCCTCTATACGACTCATTCTTACTCGCAGTTGACCAGTGTGGACAGTGACGCGTCCATCTTCTCGATCGGTGGGATCTGTGCGTACAACTTCACTTCTTTGGCTTCTGCCGCTTTCTGTCCGTCTTTTCTTCCTAATCAGAAGACAGCGAAGATGTTAACAAATGAAAATATAGATCTGATAAATCATAGACACTCCACTGAAGGACAAAGTCATTATCTGTAAGTGTTATGGAACAATCTAATGTCTATATAATTGCCCGGCTGCCATTTCTATTGATTCACACGTTCTCTTTAAATCTTACAATGCCTCCTACATGATCGAGGCTCCCATCTGTCTCCGTACAGCTAAATATTCTGTAGAATCAGTGCAGTAAAAATGGTTGTCTGAGATTACACAGATCGGCTATAATGAAATGAATGAACAGCAACGTCTATGGGCTTATTCTCACAGTGTTCTTATAATAATGTATACTGATCATTTGTGACAATATACGGCAACTCGTTTTTATATCTGCTCAGTTTTGGACTTATCACCCCCTTATGACGCCCCTACAGTTGCCATTGGCACAATCCCGGCTTTAGTTCCAGCTCATGATTGATCATGCATGAAAAACAGAACTTCTACCGTGAGGGATAATGTCACAGAAAGATACAGAGAATATACCAAGAAGCAGAAGTTCATGTATGCTGGTAACTAAAGCCCCCGTCACACATAGCGAGATCTCTGTTGCATCACAGGTTTTGTGACGTAACAGTGACCTCACCAGCGATCTCGCTATGTTTGACACTATCAGGACCAGACCTCTGCTGTGACATCGCCGATTGGTCCAGGCATTCCGACACATTCTTTGATTGTTGGGTACCCGCTGGCCAGCATGCATCGGTGTGTTTGACGCCTTACAACAACCTCGTTGGCTACTCAGAACTCAGCCACGTAGGTCTGAGTCGTCAACTAGCTGCTGTGTAACTGGGACCCAACGACCGTAGAGGTCATTATACGGGTCGCTGTATTGTTGCTGCGTCCGTTGAGTAGATCTGACTGTTTGACATCTCACCAGCGACCACTTGGCGACATTCCGGCGATCCATACCAGGTCGTATCATTGTCGGGATCGCCGGAACGTCGCCAAGTGTTATAGGACACTAAGAGGAGCAATTTACAGCAAGATTGGCCATTATGCAGGAGCTGAGAGGAGAGATATACTAAATGGTGTGCTGTATACAAGGGACTGAGCGGAGAGATATATTATAGGGTGTGCTGTAGATACAGAGTTAAGAATGGAGGTATACTGCAGGAGGGGGCTTAGTCCAGGAGGGAGATGAGACGAGAGATATACTACAGGGTGTGCTGTATACAAGGGACGAAGAGGAATGATATACTACAGGATGAGCTGTATACAAACGACTGAGAGATATACTGCAGGAGGGGGCTAAGAGGAGAGATATTCTACAGGGTGTGCAGTATATAAACGGCTGAGAACAGAGATATACTACAGGATGGGAGTTATACAAGGAACTGAGAGGAGAGATATACTGAAGTAGGGGATTCCCTATAGAGGCAGCTGCGATGAGAGATATACTGAACAAAGGGGATATGTATACAAGGGACTGAGAGGAGAGATATACTGCAGGAGGGGATTCCCTATAGAGGCAGCTGCGATGAGAGATATACTGAACAAAGGGGATATGTATACAAGGGACTGAGAGGAGAGATATACTGCAGGAGGGGATTCCCTATAGAGGCAGCTGCGATGAGAGATATACTGAACAAAGGGGATATGTATACAAGGGACTGAGAGGAGAGATATACTGCAGGAGGGGATTCCCTATAGAGGCAGCTGCGATGAGAGATATACTGAACAAAGGGGATATGTATACAAGGGACTGAGAGGAGAGATATACTGCAGGAGGGGATCCCTATAGAGGCAGCTGCGATGAGAGATATACTGAACAAAGGGGATATGTATACAAGGGACTGAGAGGAGAGATATACTGCAGGAGGGGATCCCTATAGAGGCAGCTGCGATGAGAGATATACTGAACAAAGGGGATATGTATACAAGGGACTGAGAGGAGAGATATACTGCAGGAGGGGATTCCCTATAGAGGCAGCTGCGATGAGAGATATACTGAACAAAGGGGATATGTATACAAGGGACTGAGAGGAGAGATATACTGCAGGAGGGGATCCCTATAGAGGCAGCTGCGATGAGAGATATACTGAACAAAGGGGATATGTATACAAGGGACTGAGAGGAGAGATATACTGCAGGAGGGGATCCCTATAGAGGCAGCTGCGATGAGAGATATACTGAACAAAGGGGATATGTATACAAGGGACTGAGAGGAGAGATATACTGCAGGAGGGGATTCCCTATAGAGGCAGCTGCGATGAGAGATATACTGAACAAAGGGGATATGTATACAAGGGACTGAGAGGAGAGATATACTGCAGGAGGGGATTCCCTATAGAGGCAGCTGCGATGAGAGATATACTGAACAAAGGGGATATGTATACAAGGGACTGAGAGGAGAGATATACTGCAGGAGGGAGCTTAATCCAGGGACTGATAAGGGAGATATACTGCAGGAGGGGACTACAAGAAGAGATATACTACAGGGTGTGTTGTATATAAAGGGCTGAGAATGGAGATATACTACAGGATGGGCTGTATACAAGGGACTGAGAGGAAGGATATATTGCAGGAGGGAGGCTTAAAGGGAACCAACCAGCAGGATCTAGGTCTATAAAGTGAAGCCGGTGCATTACAAGCTCTGGGATACTGAGTGCAATCATACCTTTGCTTCAATGATTACATGTATGATTGTAGAGAAAAGGGCTATCAAACAACGGGAAAGAAGTGAAGCACATTAGCATAAGTGCAGCACAATGTTCCTATGTGGGGTTGGGTTTATTTTTATTACTCCCCTGTCGGCTGTAAGCCAAACCCTCCTCCCTTCTTCTCTCCCTGTCAGTATATACCAGGCACATTAGGTCTGAGATCATGCATGGCGACAGATAGCACAATGTCAGGCTCCTATGTGCTCATCATTCCTTCCCTCCTATGTCTCCGGTATTTCAGGCTTCCTCTCACTGCTTCTTCTTTGGCTGTGTGTCATGGGGCACTCACAGTGCAGGAGAAGGCCCGCCCACTCCAGGTCACAGTGCAGAAGGCTCCGCCCACTCCAGGTCACAGTGCAGAAGGCCCCGCCCACTCCAGGTCACAGTGCAGAAGAAGGCCCCACCCCATTCAGGTCACAGTACAGAAGGCCCCACCCCCTTCAGGTCACAGTACAGGAGAAGGCCCCACCCCCTTCAGATCACAGTACAGGAGAAGGCCCCACCCCCTTCAGATCACAGTACAGGAGAAGGCCCCACCCCCTTCAGGTCACAGTACAGAAGGCCCACCCCCTTCAGGTCACAGTACAGAAGGCCCACCCCCTTCAGGTCACAGTACAGGAGAAGGCATCGCCCCCTCCAGTCTGCACATCCCAAGCCCAGCTCTCTTCCCACAGGTCTATGACTGCCCGATCACACACACAGCCAGAGAAGAAGCAGTGAGAGGAAGTCTGAGAAGCCAGAGACACAGGAGGGAGTGATGATCTGGGGCACATAGGACAATGTCAGGAATCTTATCTCAACGCACAATGTCAGAGGTAATGTGCCTGCAATATAGTGACAGGGAGGAAGAGAGGGAGGAGGGAGGGTTTGGCTTAGAGAAAACAGGGGAGTAATAAAAGAAACCCAACCCCCCTGTGCTGCACATATGCTAATTTGCTGCACAGATTTCCCGATGTTTGATAACAGTTTTCTCTGCAATCATACTTGTAATCATTGAAGTAAAGGTATGGTTGCACTCATTATCCCAGAGTCTGTAGGGCACCGGCTTCACTTTATAGCCCTAAATCCTGCTGGTTGGTTCCCTTTAATCCAGGGGCTGAGGGATATATACTTCAGATGGGAGCTGAGATGAGAGATGTACTGCAAGAGGGGGTGTTCTGTATACAGGTGACAGAAAAGAGAATATAATTCGTTATTGGGCAGTATACAAAGGCTGGGATTATTTGAGTTCTGCTTCTTGATGGCTGTTGAAAGACCACCGATTTGAAACTGCAAATGCTGTGCTTTTGATGCATATGACAGAAGATTATCTTTAGCACTATGCACCAATAGAGCAGTGTTTGCAGTTTCATAAAAATGAACAGTGAGGCAACAAACACAGCTCTTCACTGTTCTTGTGTGGCTAGTCAGGAAAAAGACGATATGGGTGATGTGAGGAGGGCTGCTATGGTGGCGGTGGATCCTCTACGCCTGCTGGTCAGGGTGGACAAGCGGGCGCTGCTGCAGCAGCCAAGTGGAGCATAACCGAAGACCTTTGACAGGTGGCGAAGTAGCAGAAAACCAAACGTATCAGGAATAAGACGACTAAACAGGTAAAAGGATTGCTGGAGGCCGCTGGCCGGAAGGTAGCAGAAACTCACCCATTTGGATAGTGCATCTTTAATAGTTGTTGCTTTGGCCTAAGACGACAAGAAAATTAAAATAGCTTAGTCAGGGGACAGGGATCATCCTGTGCAGACACTTGTATGAGCTTCAGTCATAGTACTATTAGCCTCTATTTGGGATACTAGTAATTATTCCAGTATTTTTGTAACAGTAAGAACTGAATCATCGAAACAATAATCTCGGAAGTCTACGATTAAAGGGGCTTTATACATACCTACAACTCTGGGAACAGGAAAGATTAGTCCAAAATTCCAACTACTACAAATCATCACTTGTCCACAGGATAGGTCATAAGCAATGGATCTGTTAGGGTCTGACTGATAAGAGTAGCACTGAGTGCTGATGGAGGCAGCTCCGCATGTGCCCTGCAGAGGCGTAACTACAACAGGTGCAGGGGTTGCAGTCGCACCCGGGCCCTGGAGCCTAGGGGGCCCCAAAACGTCTTTTGGCCTATAGAAAAAGACTAATTCCATTAAAGTTTTGCAAGAATTGGGGGCCCCATTGGAGCTTTCACATCGGGGCACATGAGCTTCAAGTTACGCCACTGTTTCCTGGTCATCTCCTGACGTCCTATAAAGAGGGCGATCACAGCTCCATTTAAAGAGGTTGGCTCATGTTCTGGCGATCATTGGGATCTCAGTGGTCAAACCTACACGGATCCATGGTTTATCATATATCTACAGTTACTACAAGTTAACAGTGGTCGGGGTCATTAATATAATTATAATCCACTTCACATGGACTGAAGGGATGAGTCTCCTTGAAGCTCCACCTTGTGTCTTTTTTAGCGTTGGAGTGGCGCTTTAAATGTAAATCTTTTTCGGTGCTGCTACGGTCCTGTGGGGCCATCTTGTGCCTGCAGCTTCTGATTGGCCAGGAGTCAGAAGTTACATCAAAAGCTCCCAATGTATCTCTATGAGAGCCGGAACGAAGCTTTGATAGACTTGTATTCAGTTGAGATCTCAGACTCTATGAAACACTGGAACTGATGGCAGGTTACAAATCACCGGAAAGCGACCGGAGCGGCGGTGATAGACGATGAATCTGCCAAAACATGAGAATAAGACCGGGGCCAGGGGATGTAGATTTAAAGCTCCACTCAGTGGCGTAACTAGAGTCTGGCGGGCCCCGGTGCGAAATTTAGACCTCCCCCATGCACACGTTGGACAGATGCATGGGCCCCGTGTAAGGTTCTAAATCCTTTAAAGACACACAAATTGACCCCTCCCCCCTTCATTATGTATTAATGCCCCTCATCCTGCTATATATATGGTCCTCTTCCTGGAATATGGCCCTTACCGTGGAATATATGTCCCCCATCATTGTTTATATGGTCTTCCTCCTCCTGCCACCATAGTCCTTCAATTATTATGATGCATCCCCATATTCCTCCATATATTACAATATACCCCCATAGTCCTCCATATATTATAATGCATCCCATAGTCCCCCAATCATAAGGTAGCCCCAATAGTTATCCAATTATTATAATGCAAGCCCGTTATCCGACATATAGTACAATGCAGCCTCATAGTCCTCCATATGGTATAAGGCAGCCTCATAGTCCTCCATATTGTATAATGCAGCGTCACAGCCCTCCATATAGTATAATACAGCCTCACAACCCTCCATATAGTATAATGCATCCTCACAACCCTCCATATAGTATAACAGAGCTTAACAGCCCTCTATATAGTATAATGCATCCTCACAACTCTTCATAATGCAGTCTCACAACCCTCCATACAGTATAATGCAGTCTCAGGTTCATAACCTTCTAAATAGTATAATGCAGGCTCAGTTCTCCATATAGTGCAGCCTTATATATGCAGACTCATAGATCTCCATACAGTTCTACCTCATAGTGCAGCCTTATATGTTTATATAGTGCAGTATTATAAATGCAGCCTCATAACTTTCTCTATAGTATAATGCATGATATGGGGATGGTGCATCCTACGTCATCCAGACATCACTGCGGATTTTGCTAATGCATGGTTGAAGCACAGGTGCAATTTAGGCAGAGCGAAGTCCTGTAATGTGCCAACACCAAATAATCAGAAGTGAAGTCGACGCAAACACATTACAGAGCTCTGCTATTAGTAATGCAGAGGAAAGTGCGCCCCACACAGGCCAAGGCTTCAACTACGTAGGATTTGCAGTGATCTTCACATGACGTAGGATACTTCATCCATATTGAACAAATCAGCGGCAAAGATTGAGGAGGCACCAAGAAGGGGAAAAGAGACGACTGCACTGTATGTCAGAAGTATATGCTGTATTGATGGCACTAACAGGAGGAGGCCAGGGCTTAAATACAGGTCCCTGGACTATGGAATAGATAGAAATCAGACCTCATCTGGATACTGTGTCCAGTTCTGGGATGTATTAACAGAATCTTCCAGTGTACATCACGTGAAGTCATTATTGTCCTCTACTCCTCTTTGGTCAGACCTCATCTGGATACTGTGTCCAGTTCTGGGATGTATTAACAGAATCTTCCAGTGTACATCACATGAAGTCATTATTGTCCTCTACTCCTCTTTGGTCAGACCTCATCTGGATACTGTGTCCAGTTCTGAGCTCCACATTAATTTGTAAAACCATGGTTACAGGACTGAGCCTCCTTCCAGTGATCCCCCCGGACGTCCAGTTATATTACTGTGCCTCCGTCCAGCGATCCCCTCGGACATCCATTTATAGAACTGTGCCTCCGTCCAGCGATCCCCCCCAGAACTCGTTATAGGACTGAGCATCTGTCACTCAATCCCCCCGGACATCTAGTTATAGGACTGAGCCTCCATCCCGCAATCTCCCCAGATGTTCAGTTATAGGACTGGTCTGAGCCTCCATCCCGCAATCTCCCCGGACATTCAGTTATAGAACTGAGCCTCCGTCCAGCGATCCCCCCGGACGTCCGGTTATATTACTGAGCCTCCGTCCAGCGATCCCCCCAGACGTCCAGTTATATTACTGAGCCTCTGTCCAGCGATCCCCTCAGATGTCCAGTTATAGGACTGAGCCTCCGTCCCGCAATCTCCCTGGACATTCAGTTATAGAACTGAGCCTCCGTCCTGTGATCCCCCCAGATGTCCAGTTATAGAACTGAGCCTCCGTCCCACCATCTTCCCAGTTATAGGACAGAGCCTCCGTCTGTCCCGCCATTCCCCTCGGTTATAGGACAGAGCCTCCGTCTGTCCCGCCATCCCCCCCCGGTTATAGGACAGAGCCTCCGTCTGTCCCGCCATCTTCCCCCGGTTATAGGACAGAGCCTCCGTCTGTCCCGCCATCCCCCCCGGTTATAGGACAGAGCCTCCGTCTGTCCCGCAATTCCCCCCGGTTATAGGACAGAGCCTCCGTCTGTCCCGCTGTAACCCCTCGGGGGTCTGCCGCAGGTTCCAGCACCCTCTGCTGGAATAGCGCTGCTCGTCTCCTCACTTCCGGGGCTACTGCTTGAGCGCATGAAACTCCATCTCCAAATCAGTGAATACTGGAGAGGCTGCAGGGATCATGCTCCTCCCCTCAGCCAATCACCATGCATCTGTGTCCTGCCAATCAGGACTGCCCTGCTGTGATATAAACTTCCTGTTTCCTGTCAGTCTTTGCCAGGGCAACTTCTACCTAGTGGAGTTGCTATTCCTGGTCTGGTCAGGTTGTTCCTTATTTTGCTTGTTATCTGATTTCTGTGTGTTCCTTACTGCAGATCTCCGCCCTGCCGGCTTCTTGCTGACTCCCGTGTTCGGGGCCTTCTACCTGGATCTCTTCCAAGCTGAAATTGCTGATTCAGGTCCTGCTCCGGATTCCCCGTGTTTCCCGTTCTCTGTGTCCTATCTTATACCCAGTTGCTGTGTTGTTTCCACGTTGCCTTGGGTCGGTTTAACACCCGTGTCCGCTTCATTGGTCCTTCCGAGGTTGGTACCGGCGGTATCCCTGTATAGGGATCAAGCGCTCCGGGGCCGCCTTCGGTGGTGTTCCGGTGCTGTGGCCGTGTGGCCCTCCCCTGGGGCGTGGGTTCTTGTGTTGTTCAATAAACCTGTTGACTCTACTGTACTGGTCCGTCTCTCTATCATCCCGGTATCAGCATCCGCACTACGCGGTCCAGTCGGTCCACGTGTGGGGTCCGTCAGTAGGACGCGACACCCGCCATTCCCCCCGGTTATAGGACAGAGCCTCCATCTGTCCCGCCATTCCCCCCGGTTATAGGACAGAGCCTCCGTCTGTCCCGCCATTCCCCCCGGTTTAGGACAGAGCCTCCGTCTGTCCCGCCATCCCCCCCGGTTATAGGACAGAGCCTCCGTCTGTCCCGCCATCCCCCCCGGTTATAGGACAGAGCCTCCGTCTGTCCCGCCATCCCCCCCGGTTATAGGACAGAGCCTCCGTCTGTCCCGCCATCCCCCCCGGTTATAGGACAGAGCCTCCGTCTGTCCCGCCATCCCCCCCGGTTATAGGACAGAGCCTCGTCTGTCCCGCCATCCCCGTTATGGCAACCCCCTGTCCCGCATCCCCCGGTTATAGGACAGAGCCTCAGTCTGTCCCGCCATCCCCCCGGTTATAGGAGAGAGCCTCCGTCTGTCCCGCCATCCTCCCGGTTATAGGACAGAGCCTCCGTCTGTCCCGCCATCCTCCCGGTTATAGGACAGAGCCTCCGTCTGTCCCGCCATCCCCCGGTTATAGGACAGAGCCTCCGTCCCGCCATCCCCCGGTTATAGGACAGAGCCTCCGTCCCGCCATCCCCCGGTTATAGGACAGAGCCTCCGTCTGTCCCGCCATCCCCCGGTTATAGGACAGAGCCTCCGTCCTGCCATCCCCCTGGTTATAGGACAGAGCCTCCATCTGTCCTGCCATCCCCCCGGTTATAGGACAGAGCCTCCATCTGTCCTGCCATCCCCCCGGTTATAGGACAGAGCCTCCGTCTGTCCCGCCATCCCCCCCCCGGTTATAGGACAGAGCCTCTGTCTGTCCCGCCATCCCCCCCCGGTTATAGGACAGAGCCTCCGTCTGTCCCGCCATCCCCCTGGTTATAGGACAGAGCCTCTGTCTGTCCCGCCATCCCCCCGGTTATAGGACAGAGCCTCCGTCTGTCCCGCCATTCCCCCATTTATAGGACAGGGCCTCCGTCTGTCCCGCCATCCCCCCGGTTAAAGGACAGGCCCTCCGTCCCCCTGGTTATAGGACAGAGCCTCCGTCTGTCCCGCCATCCCCCCCCGGTTATAGGACAGAGCCTCCGTCTGTCCCGCCATCCCCCCCCCGGTTATAGGACAGAGCCTCAGTCTGTCCCGCCATCCCCCTGGTTATAGGACAGAGCCTCTGTCTGTCCCGCCATCCCCCCGGTTATAGGACAGAGCCTCCGTCTGTCCCGCCATCCCCCCATTTATAGGACAGGGCCTCCGTCTGTCCCGCCATCCCCCGCGTTAAAGGACAGGCCCTCCGTCCCCCTGGTTATAGGACAGAGCCTCCGTCTGTCCCGCCATCCCCCCATTTATAGGACAGGGCCTCCGTCTGTCCCGCCATCCCCACGGTTATAGGACAGGCCCTCCGTCCCCCTGGTTATAGGACAGAGCCTCCGTCTGTCCCGCCATCCCCCGGTTATAGGACAGAGCCTCCGTCTGTCCCGCCATCCCCCCGGTTATAGGACAGAGCCTCCGTCTGTCCCGCCATCCCCCCCGGTTATAGGACAGAGCCTCCGTCTGTCCCGCCATCCCCCCGGTTATAGGACAGAGCCTCCGTCTGTCCCGCCATCCCCCCCGGTTATAGGACAGAGCCTCCGTCTGTCCCGCCATCCCCCCCGGTTATAGGACAGAGCCTCCTTCTGTCCCGCCATCCCCCCCGGTTATAGGACAGAGCCTCCGTCTGTCCCGCCATCCTCCCGGTTATAGGACAGAGCCTCCGTCTGTCCCGCCATCCCCCGGTTATAGGACAGAGCCTCCGTCCCGCCATCCCCCGGTTATAGGACAGAGCCTCCGTCCCGCCATCCCCCGGTTATAGGACAGAGCCTCCGTCTGTCCCGCCATCCCCCGGTTATAGGACAGAGCCTCCGTCCTGCCATCCCCCTGGTTATAGGACAGAGCCTCCATCTGTCCTGCCATCCCCCCGGTTATAGGACAGAGCCTCCATCTGTCCCGCCATCCCCCCGGTTATAGGACATAGCCTCCGTCTGTCCCGCCATCCCCCTGGTTATAGGACAGAGCCTCTGTCTGTCCCGCCATCCCCCCGGTTATAGGACAGAGCCTCCGTCTGTCCCGCCATCCCCCCATTTATAGGACAGGGCCTCCGTCTGTCCCGCCATCCCCCCGGTTAAAGGACAGGCCCTCCGTCCCCCTGGTTATAGGACAGAGCCTCCGTCTGTCCCGCCATCCCCCCATTTATAGGACAGGGCCTCCGTCTGTCCCGCCATCCCCCCGGTTATAGGACAGGCCCTCCGTCCCCCTGGTTATAGGACAGAGCCTCCGTCTGTCCCGCCATCCCCCCGGTTATAGGACAGAGCCTCCGTCTGTCCCGCCATCCCCCGGTTATAGGACAGAGCCTCCGTCTGTCCCGCCATCCCCCCCGGTTATAGGACAGAGCCTCCGTCTGTCCCGCCATCCCCCCGGTTATAGGACAGAGCCTCCGTCCCCCCGGTTATAGGACAGGGCCTCCGTCCCCCCGGTTATAGGACAGAGCCTCCGTCCCCCCGGTTATAGGACAGAGCCTCCGTCCCCCCGGTTATAGGACAGGGCCTCCATCCCCCCGGTTATAGGACAGAGCCTCCGTCTGTCCCGCCATCCCCCCGGTTATAGGACAGAGCCTCCATCTCTCCCGCCATCCCCCGGTTGCCTCTATATTCTCCATTAGGGACAATGTAACGATCTGTTGCCGGTGGAGATGTTAATGTAACAATAAATGTGACACATTCATACACAGCGATCACAGGAGGATCATTACTGTCTGTGATGATATGGGGACTGTGCACTACAAGTCTCAGCATTCCCCGGCCGGCAGGACTGGACCATAACACCGGCCCGAGGGTCATAGCACCCGGTTTCATATGGCCGGACGGAGCCATTCACCCCACACCCCGCCCGCACCCTCCGGCCGGTACCGGGAGCACAGCGCCGCCGCCGGGACTCACCATGGCTCCGTTGCTACAGTCGCGCAGCTGGTTGCTAGGAGACGAGGATCGGGAGCGCGCATGCGCACTGTTCTGCCAGAACTCGACCCCGGAAGTTCTGAGAACAATGCAGACCGGAAATACCAAAGTCGGCGGGGCAGGGGGCGGGGCTCAGCCTGCAGTGACGTCACCACGGGAAAGCCTTTATACACCGGCTCTGACCGGCTGTTGCCATGGTTACATGTCAGAAAACAAAAATTTAAAATTGGAGTGTTGCCCATAGCAACTAGAGCTTGGTCGTATAAGGGGAGCTGCAATCTGATTGGTCGCCAGTACAGATACACCGGCCCCGGTGTTCTAGTGTTACCTTTAATTATGTTTCATATGGAAAAAAAAAGAGAATTTTGTTTACGTACCGTAAATTCTTTTTTCTTGAATCATCAATGGGAGACCCAGACAATGGGGTTTAGGGCACTGCCCTCCGGAGGCCACACTAGGTACTACAAGAACTGTAGACACCGCCCCCTCCGCTTATAAACCCCTACCGCAGGGAACATCCTCAGTTTGGTCCATAAGCTGCGAGGAGACAACAGAAAACCACACCCGAAACCTCGGGAAGACACCGTGAACAGACGGGTCAACAACCCGGATAAACTGCCCCAACAGGGGACAGATCAGCCGTAACATACAACGGAACACTGGGTGGGTGCTGGGTCTCCCATTGATGATTCAAGAAAAAAGAATTTACGGTACGTAAACAAAATTCTCTTTTTTCTGATCATCATAATGGGAGACCCAGACAATGGGGATGTCCTAAAGCAATACCCCAGGGCGGGAAAAAGTTCCTCAAAAGACGTTTGCATACGCGGTCCCCGTCAAAGGTGGGCAACCGCCGCCTGGAGGACCCGCCTGCCCAAACTTGCATCCGCAGAGGCATGGGCATGCACCATATAATGCTTAGAGAAGGTGTGCAGGCTAGACCAAGTGGCCGCCTGACACACCTGCAGAGCAGAGGCGCGATGTCGCAAGGCCCAGGAGGCACCGACAGCTCTTGTCGAGTGTGCCTTCAAGCCTACCGGGAGAGGCAAACCAGAAGACCGGTAAGCCTCTTGAATGGGTGCCTTGATCCATCTGGCCAAGGTAGATTTTGACGCCGCTGACCCCTTACAGCGACCTGCCGTAAGTACGAACAAAGAGTCCGAACTCCGGAAGGAGGCAGTTCTGGACACATAAATGCGTACAGCCCGTACGAGGTCCAGAGTATGGAGGTCGCGTTCAATCTGATGAACAGGAGCGGGACAAAATGATGGGAGCACAATCTCCTGGTTCAAATGAAAAGTGGAAACCACTTTTGGCAGGAATTCCGCCCGCGGGCGTAACACCACTTTGTCTTGGTGAACCACCAGAAAGGGTGACTTGCACGATAGTGCCGCCAGTTCAGAGACCCGTCTCAGGGACGTAATAGCCACCAGAAAAACCACTTTCTGTGACAAGTAAGAAAGAGAGACTTCTCTCAATGGCTCAAAAGGTGGTTTCTGCAAAGCCGCCAAGACCATGTTGAGATCCCAAGGGTCCAGAGGCCGCCTATACGGCGGAACCACTCGAGACACCCCTTGGAGAAATTGACGAACCTTTGGGAGGAGCGCCAAGCGCCTGTCGAACAATACAGACAGCGCTGATACCTGACCCTTCAGAGAACTGAGGGAAAGGCCCAACTCCAAACCTGACTGCAAAAAAGCCAATAGGGTCGGGATCGACAAGGGCCAAGGTACATGTCCCCCAGAGGAGCACCAGGCGAAAAAGACTTTCCACGTTCTGTGGTAAATCTTCCGTGACGTGGGCCGTCTAGCTCTGTTCATGGTGGAAACAACCGCAGGAGAGAAACCCTGGATGTTAAGAGCCAGGCCTCAAGAGCCATGCAGTCAATCTGAGGGCCCTGGAATTGGGGCGGAAGAAGGGGCCCTGCGCGAGAAGATCTGCGCGGTCTGGAAGAGCCCACCGGTGTCCGCCGGACAGTTGCCACAGATCCGGATACCAGGACCTCCTCGGCCAATCCGGAGCCACTAGAATGGCTGTGTGACATTCCGTCTTGATTTTCCACAGGACCTTGGGCATCAGCGCCAGGGGCGGGAAAACATATGGCAGGCGAAAATCTGACCAACTCAGGACTAGAGCATCTGCCCCCAGAGACTGAGGGTCCCACGATCTCGCCATGTATTGTGGCACCTGATGATTCAGCCGGGAGGCCATCAGATCCACATCCGGGGTCCCCCATCTGATGCAGATGTCCCGGAAGACGTCCGGATGGAGAGACCATTCTCCGGCGTCCATCCCCTGTCGGCTCAGGTAATCTGCCTCCCAATTCTCGACACCTGGGATGTAGACTGCGGAAATCAAGCAGTTGTTGGCTTCCACCCATGATAGAATGCGGTGGACTTCCGCTAGAGCCTGTGCACTCCTGGTTCCTCCTTGGTGATTTATATAGGCGACAGTCGTCGCATTGTCGGACTGAACCCGAATTGGTTGTCCGGATAGGAACACCCGAAAGGCCAGGAGAGCCAGATAGACCGCCCTGAGCTCCAGCACGTTGATCTGCAACGTCGTCTCTGCACGTGTCCAGAGACCTTGAGCTCTGTGGTGTAAAAACACCGCGCCCCAGCCCTTCAGGCTGGCGTCGGTGGTCACCACTAACCACGATGGCTTCAGGAAGGATCGTCCCTTTGATAAGTGACTCGGCTGAAGCCACCACTGCAGAGCATCCCTGGTCGGCTGGGAGAGGACCACCAGCTGATTCAGAGAGGACGTCCTCTTGTCCCACCTCTGGAGGATTTCCAGTTGCAGAGGACGGAGGCGAAACTGTGCGAAGGGCACCGCCTCTATTGCTGCCACCATGCGTCCCACCATCTTCATCAATACCCGTAGGGATGAATGAGGCGATTCGAGGAGATCGCGTACTCCCGACTGGATGGCCAGTTGTTTGGCTCGTGGTAGGGACACTAGAGCAGAGTCCGTGTGGAATTCCATGCCCAGGTACGTCAGTGACTGGGTTGGAACCAGGGTGGACTTCTGGATGTTGAGAAGCCACCCGAACTGCTCCAGAGACTGCATGGTCGCCTGCAGGCTTCGCTGACACAGGTGTTCCGATGGCGCTCTGACCAGTAGGTCGTCCAAATAAGGAATGACGGCGTGTCCCTGCGCATGCAGTAAGGCCATCATTGATGCCATCACTTTCGTGAACACCCGGGGAGCCGAGGCCAACCCGAAGGGCAGCGCCACGAATTGGAAGTGCTCCTCCCCCACCGCGAATCTCAACCATCGTTGATGAGACGGTGCAATGGGTATGTGAAGGTAAGCGTCGCGAATGTCTATGGACGCCAGGAAGTCGCCCTGCGACACAGCCGCGATCACGGAGCGCAGGGATTCCATGCGGAACTTCCGAACCAACACATGGCGGTTGAACAGCTTGAGGTCCAGAACCGGGCGGAAGGAGCCGTCCTTCTTCGGGACGATAAAGAGGTTGGAGTAGAAACCCCTGAACCTCTCCCCAGTGGGCACTGGGACCACCACTCCGTCTCTGCGGAGTCCCTCCAAGACCAGATAAAAAGCCTGAGCCTTTTCTGGAGATGGGACAGACCGATGGAATCGGTGTGTGGGTTGTGACGACAGCTCTATCCTGTATCCTCTGGAGACTACGTCTCGAACCCACTGATCTTGGATGTGGAGTCGCCATTTGTCTTGAAATTGAGACAGGCGACCTCCAACCTGTGGGGAGGCAGGAAGAGAGAGCGAGTCATGCTGAGGTGGGCTTGGGAGCGGCAGCTGTTGTACCTGCCGACTTCTTCTGGCGACTCTTGGGGCGCCATTGCTGAGAGGGCTTGGCCCCACGGTCCGCACGAGCGGAAGACGCTGACGGCTGTGAGCTGGTACGAAAGGACCACTGTTTAGGGTTCCTTTTCACAGTATACCTAGGTTTAGGTCTGTTCTGTGGGATCTTGGACTCCGTAGAGTCTTTGATCAACTTGTCCAGCTCGGCACCAAACAGCCTGTCACCAGAGAAAGGAAGATTCTGCAGAATCTTCTTTGACGTGGCATCTGAGTCCCATAGACGCAGCCACAACAATCTGCGGATCGCTATCGCATTGGCCGAAGCCACAGCCGAGCGAGTGGCAGTCTCCAGGGACGCCGTCCTAGCATAATCTGCATAGGCCTTTGCCCTCTCTGTAAGTGCCAGGACTTCAGAGTTAAAACCTGCCAGGTCAGCAATCCCATCCAGACAGGATGTGATCGCCTGCAGAGTCCAGACCGCAGCAAAACTCGGGGCAAATGAAGACCCCACAGCCTCATAAGACGACTTGGCGAGTTGTTCGACCTGTCTGTCTGTCGCATCCTTCAGTGAGGAGCTATCAGAGGCAGAGAATAGGGAGCGTGCAGCAATCCTGGTCATGGAAGCGTCCACTTTCGGGGACTGCGACCACTCCTGAAGCACCTCCTGAGGAAAGGGAAAGCGGTTGTCCTTGGATTTGCGGACATAACGCCGTCCAGGGTGTACCCTGGGAGCTCTAACCACCCTTTCAAAATTAGTGTGGTCCAAAAAGGAACCACACGGTCTAGCCTCAGGTCGTAACCACTGGTAGACCTCCTTCGGGTGAACGGCTGTCTCCTGAGGGGGTAACCCGAGACGTAAAGTCTCGTTGATGGAAGACACCAGATCCTCCACCCCTTCAGCTGGTTCAGACACCGACCCGAGAGTTGAACCCCCATCATCCTCGTCACCGTCAGAGTGACGCTCCTCCTCAGAGAGGATCTGGAGCTCGGGTGAATCATCACGGCGAGCCCGCTTAAGGGGTCTCACGGTGGAAGATGGAGACACCCGGGGGTAGCTTGAAGGAGTAGCTGGAGCATCCAGTCTCCTTGTTAGTGCCTCCAGGGATTGCGACATGGAGGACAATTGGGACAACAGAGAGGCATTAATCTCGCTTTGTTTTTCCCATGGCCCTGGGATCACTTGAACCTCAGGGTAAAGCACCGGAGCTGCTGACTCAGCAGTGACAGTCCGGGCGTCTGGGCGTCCGCAATTATTGCAGGACCCCTCCACCAGTGTCCCGTTGCATGTAGCACAGACAGGTGTGGTACTGGCTGCCTTAGCAGCACCTTTCTTCCCTGAGGACATACCCACGGTAGAGGAATATCAACACAGGAGAAACTTCACCGGAAACCGGTGGCTTACCGACCGCTGCACAGCGGTGGTGAAGGGAGCGTGTGTGTGTGGCCTCCGCGAGGAAAGAAAACCTGGTCTCCCCTGGAGTGCAGCAGAGCAGTCTCCAACGATCCCAAGCAGGAAAGTGAGGGGAAAAGATGGCCGCCGCTGTAGAAGCAGAGGGCGGGGCCGAAACACGCGGGAAGCACACACACACGCCCATCCAGGTCACATGGGCCGCTCCACAGCTCTCCCGGCCGCCATTACAATAATGTAAGCGCCGGAGCCCGCAGCGCGGGAGGTATTAAACATAAATACCCGGGCTCACAGACAAAGTCTGAAGCCCACAGCCGCAGCCCCTGTGTCACACAGGGCGGTCAGCCAGGGTGACCCCAGCACAGGGTACACCGCCAGAACCGCGGACCCTAAGGCAACGCGCGGTCTGAGTGTCATAAACACATCAGTGTCAGACACTACCCCCAGGCACACCGGAGACACCGGAGTATCTCAGTGCCGGTCCGGTCTGTAAGCACCATATCATGGGAGGCCTCGGACGGGGGTTCAGCACCAGTCCGGTCTGTAAGCACCATTTAGGGAGGCCTCGGACTGGGCTGGCTCTAGTCCGGTCTGTAAGCACCATTTAGGGAGGCCTCGGACAGAGCTGACTCCAGTCCGGTCTGTAAGCACCATTTAGGGAGGCCTCGGACGGAGCGGAGCTGTGCAAGGCTCCTATCTCCCACTTCTCAGAGCCCCCAGGAGGGATGGGAAGGAGCACGGCAGCGTACCGGGAGACACAGTGTGCCCAGGCACTAGGCCCTCCGGTACCTCGACCTGCATGTTCCCCGAAGGTAAACAGGGAGACTGCCGGAGGTCCCTGACTGGGACCTTCTTTACCTTGTCTTCATACGCCATCACGTAAGCTGTGAGAATGCGATGAGTGCAAGCAAAGCGTGTGGTACCTCCGAGCACACTAAGTTTAAAACTGAGGATGTTCCCTGCGGTAGGGGTTTATAAGCGGAGGGGGCGGTGTCTACAGTTCTTGTAGTACCTAGTGTGGCCTCCGGAGGGCAGTGCCCTAAACCCCATTGTCTGGGTCTCCCATTATGATGATCAGAAAATTATGATTCCCCTCAGTGAACCCCTTCACATGTGCACAGAGCAATGCTAGTGTGACAAGGTCCGTTCTGACCATGTCTGTGGCCATGTGTGCCATCCGCAAGTCATCAGTGTGTGCGTGTGCCATCCGTGTATGCGTGTGTTGTCCGTGTGTCATCCTTGTGCGCGTGTGCGAGTATGTCATCAGTGTGTGTGTGTGTGTGCGCTGTCCGTGTGTCATCCGTGTGTGTATGTGCGCTGTCCGTGTGTCATCCGTGCGTGTATGTGCGCTGTCCGTGTGTCATCCGTGCGTGTGTGTGCTGTCCGTGCGTCACCCGTGCGTGTGTGTGCTGTCCATGTGTCATCTGTGTGCGTGTGTGCTGTCCATGCGTCATCTGTGCGCGTGTGTGCTGTCCATGCGTCATCCGTGCGTGTGTGTGCTGTCCATGCGTCATCTGTGTGTGTGTGTGTTTGCTGTCCATGCGTCCTCCGTGCGTGTGTGTGCTGTGCATGTGTCATCCGTGTGTTTTCCATGTGTCAGCCGTGTGTGTGCTGTCCATGTGTCATCCATGTGTGTTTGCTGTCCATGTGTCATCCGTGTGCGTGCTGTCCATGTGTCATCCGTGTGTGTGTGCTGTCCATGTGTCATCCGTGTGTGTGTGCTGTCCATGTGTCATCCGTGTGTTTGTGCTGTCCATGTGTCATCCGTGTGTGTGTGCTGTCCATGTCTCATCCGTGTGTGTGTGTGCTGTCCATGTCTCATCCGTGTGTGTGTGTGTGCTGTCCATGTGTCATCCGTGTGTGTGTGCTGTCCATGTGTCATCAGTGTGTGTGTTTGCTGTCCATGTGTCATCCGTGTGTGTGTGCTGTCCATGTCTCATCCGTGTGTGTGTGTGTGTGCTGTCCATGTGTCATCCGTGTGTGTGTGCTGTCCATGTGTCATCCGTGTGTGTGTGCTGTCCATGTGTCATCTGTGTGTGTGCTGTCCATGTGTCATCTGTGTGTGTGCTGTCCATGTGTCATCCTTGTGCGTGTGTTTGCTGTCCATGTGTCATCCGTGTGTGTGTGTGCTGTCCATGTGTCATCCGTGTGCGTGTGCTGTCCATGTGTCATCCGTGTGTGCGTGTGCTGTCCATGTATCATCCGTGTGTGCCCCGTCCATGTGTCATCCGTGTGTGCCCCGTCCATGTGTCATCCATGGTTGAGTTCCACAGTATACAGGAAGTGACACATCACTTCCGGTCACATGACTCAGTACTAGGCAGGAAGTGATCGGTGGAACACAAGCTTGCGTTCCACAGGTTACAGGAACAGGAAGTGACACAGAGTGATGTCACTTCCGGTCATGTGCCACGCCATGTGACTGCCCGGGCATAATAAAACCAGCATTTCCATGCGGCGATGGCGTGATCCAGCTATACAACCTTGAGGGGGCCAGACTGGGTAAGTGAAGACCCTAATTGGGTCCCTGATTAGGTACTAGACCATGCAGCAACAGAGCTGCACATAGTTTACTGTGGATAATGATGGTACTGCAACTGATATTCACTGTCTATTACAGACACCATCGCCATCATCTGCACAGGGATGTGTATCTTTGAACACTAATCCCTATATGTGTACCATGACTTCCCTGAAGAAGGGGGATCTGAAACGCGTCGGGAGGGAACGTATCAGATGACATGGTGGCTATATGACATTCACTGAGCCCTGAGCAGCCTGAAAAACACTAGCAGAAGGTTATCCGGAGCTATATGGACTTGTATACATGCGTACAGGTGGATGAAGCTGGGCGAGATTGCTCCCTATAGGAGTATATAAGCTGTTTTTTCACTAATGCATGTGGCTGGGTTTATCTAATGGGATTGTTGGTTCTGATGACTACATCCTAGGGGAAACTCAAAACTGAAAAAGCGGGCACCTGCCAGTGTCCCTAGGGTATTTGGATGGGACCTAGCTTGGGTACCTGTGAGCCCTGGTAATAAGAGGGGTTCAGTTTAGCACTCCACTAACTTGCACAGTCACATATGCACACTTTTTTGTTTTGTTTGGTCTAGACAACTATGTCTTTTTAATATAGAGCCAGTAAGTGTTAAGTTTTAACTTCTCAGTTTTTCTATGCTATTGGTTTAACACAGCCGTACCTGACTAGACTTCATAAGGTCTTAACGGAGGGCAACTTACCTTGCTGCTTAAAATGCAACCCAGGATTCCCAACTGTGGGATCTGGGGAGGACCATTACATGTCTGTAGGCGCCTGGAGCTGGAGGAGCCGATGCGGAAGGGAATACAGGGAGGTAACACTCTGCGTGCCCATCCGATATGTGGTGGAGATCGGAATGCGAAAGAACAGTCGTCAGTTAAGAAAAAGTAAAAAATAAAAATGCTGTTCCTCGTCTCAGAAGGGGGTACATGGAGGTAACACTCCGCGTTACCGTCTGTTGGTGGATGTGGGAGAGCGGTACCCAATTGGCACAGTCACCTGTCTAATCTTCATCCGAGGGAAAAAGTAAAAAAATATTGGAAAAAAGATGTGAGTCTGTGGATCACATCTGCCTCCTAATGACACTAAGCTGAAACTGGTTCGGCTGGTGCCAGCCAGGGGGTGTATACTGCAGGCGAGGAGTTACTGTGTTTTTCAGATTCTACTTAGTGTCGCCTCCTAGTGGACTGCAGCATAACACCCATGGTCCTTTGTCCCCCAATGAGGCGATAAGAGAAAACAAATTTCTTTATTTCACAATCTTACAGTGCAATGTTTTGGTCAACTATTTTGGATCTTTCTCGTGCTTGACAAACTACGCGGGCACCATCATGGAATCTCGTTAGATGCTGTCTTGCATTGGAATCTATTACTGAACTCCATGATGACTCAGTTGGAGGAACGTGCGCTGCCATAGGGTTAAGAGCATATACCCTTGGTCCGAGTGATGGGGTGCTGCATGCCTGTCTATTGATTACAAGTCTTCCTCTAGTCATGAATTTGACGAGCAGGGGTCTCCCAGTCTCCGCTCACTGTGTCAGCTCAGAGTGAAAAGGGGCAGAAGTGATACATAGAAATTCTGCAACTTTCCAAAGCCTTGTATGACAGTTTAGCGCAAAGCCTGTGTATGTTTCTCAATCCAGGGACCAACGATGATTAGCAGAATAAAGGGGCTGTGGCACCTTCATTGATTATCCAGACATATGAGAATAGTGGTGCCCAGGTGCCATAGTGCAATCCATCCAATCATCTGGATTTAAAGGGGCTGCATGGTCTAAACTGATAATTCTACAGTCAGTCTATGTGACAACAAACTTAGCTCTGTGAGGATTCACCTTTTCAAAATTTGGAACAGACCCCAATTATGCAATATACATGGTTCCTGGCCAGAATCTGACTAGTGGGCGCAGCCTCACGCAATACAAGTGTATGGAGCAAGGATAGCTGCCAGATGGCTGCTCCCATTAGCCAGACACGCCCACTCCACTCACTTGTATTGAGTGAGGCCGCACATACCAGTCGGATACACCAACTCCATACACTTGTATAGAGCAAGGCCGTGCCCACTAGTTGCGTTGTTGCCCGGAACATGCATATCACATAAATGTGGTCCATTCCCAGCTCAGACCTGTGAATCCTTGTAGTGCACAGTGCAGGTGCTGGGAGGATTAATAAATCTGTAGCCACATAGAGACACACACTGCAGAATTCTAAGTTTAGACTGGACAACCCCTTTAACTGCAATCAAAAGCCATGTCCACATATGTTGGGGACCATGAGGACTCATGCATGAATGGCCAAATATTCTCATGTCATTTGAATGACATAAGCCACCGACTTGAAGGTGCCACTCCACAGTGGTGCAACTAACGCTCTTATCACGAGATTCCCCGATGGTGCCCGGTTTAACTTGGCTCCAAAAGACCTAAACCATGAGAACAAATGGAAATTGGCCAGTGCTAGATAAAAGTGATTTATTTGCACATTAACAACAGAACAATCGCAATTGGTCTTACAAAAAAAAAAAAAAAATGTCGACACACAAAGCAGACAAAGGATTGGCTATGTCATTAAACCATACTCCATGTTTTACTAAAGAAAACTAAATCTGTACACATCCCACCGACTATCAGTAATGAAACTGTCACCTGAGAGGTTGCTCAGACCAAAAGCATAAACCTTTTATTGTTTCACAGATTTTGGAGCCATTGGGTGATCTCCAATTAGTTAATGATGTCACAGCTATCATTTCATTTGCTAACTTTTAAAATACTAATGTTATTTGGATCTTTAGAGGAATCGCTAAGCAAATGTTATAGTCAGTATGTTATAACTGTACGAGAGGATTTAAAGAAAAAAATAAAGTAACATTTTCTTATACTATCCGTCCACTTACAGGGGAGGGAAAAGGGGGTGTACTCAATTTTAACCATACCTTTTGGGTTTACAGTAACGCTAACAAATAAGAGGCAAAGATACCGGGGGGAAAAAAATCCTTTGCGGTTTTTATTTGAAGATCTCGGAGCCAACACCTCTGTAATCACCAAATTACAAAATTATGCAAAAAAGTAAAAAAAAAAAAAAAAAAAATCTCTCTGTGCTGTCCGAAACAATGAGTACCATGCTATTGTTAAGGCAGCACTACGTTCTACTCCAGTCCAGGGCAAGATTTGGTCAGCGTCTTTTGTCTTTCCTTTCTGATTTCCGCTCTCGCTCGTTTCTTGACGGCCTTTTGGCAGAGCGGTTACCTTCAGACACAGTCCTCTTCCGGTCAGACCTTGTGGAGCCTTTTTCCTTGGATCCTTTGGAGTCTCTGTTACTCACTTTAGATGACCTGTGACTCCTCTCTGCTCCTGCTGCTTCTCTTTCCCTCCGCTTGCGCTCGACACTCCTCCTACGTTTCTCTTCTCGGATGTGCCCCCTCCCCCTGCTGACGGCTACGACTTTCACTACTGACTGCTGCTGCTGTCCCTGCTGCTGCTCCCGCTACTACTACTGCTGCTGCTGGAGCTACTCGGACTGCTGCTGCTGCTGGAGCTGCTCCCACTGCTGCTTGAACTGGAGCTGCTGCTGGAGCTGGAGCTGCTGCTGCTCCTACCCTTGCCTGCTTTATTCTTGTTTCTACCTCTACTTTTGCTCCTTTTCTCTTTGTGTTTGGAGGGGTTCACCTGAGTGTGCTCTACCATGGGCTCAGGATAAACTGTGATTGTTATTGCCTCTTTTTCAGGCACCGGCTCCTCGTCCACATGGTAGTGCATTTCGAGCCTGGTCTGGGGCTCATAATCAGCCGGTGGATGGAACATAAGGTCTGACTCTCGCTCCTTTTCTGGTTTTCCTATAGATTCTGTTTCTATATCAGACTCCGGCTCATTTATGGGTTGTATTTCTTCTTCCTCGTGAATTTTACTTTCTGACTGATCATCAGCTCTCTCCTCACTCTCCATGGTTCCTTCCTTACTATGGTTAACATCATCATATGATTCATTAATGCTTGCCTGACTAGTATCCATTGCCTCAGGTTGCTCCTCATACTCCACATTCTCTGTCTTCTCCTCCTCCTCCTCCTCTTTTACATCTTCCTTAACCTCCGTCTCGCTTTCTTCCCACTTACTAATCTGTGGCTCCTCTACCTCCACTCTACCCTCTTCCTCGATCTTTTCCTCAGCCTTAGAATCGTCTCCATCTTCCATAAGTGGGTTCTCCTGCACTATTTCTACGTCTCTTAATATAATACTGATATCCTTCTCTTCCTCAAACGTCTCCTCCATCTCTATGTCATTAGGCAGGTTACCTGTCTCCTCATCTACCTCATGTCGAGCCACCTTACCATCTTCTGGGTCCTCCTTCTGCTCTTCGTTTTCATCGCGCTTCTTTTCTTGATCTTTGTCTTTCGTTGAATGGGGCCTTGGCCTGGCTTCCATTCTATTTAACTGTTCTGCAAATTCACTCCGCCTGCTCTCAAATATACCTAAAACAATAAAAAGGAAACCAGGATAAAGATCTGGAAATATATTTTGTAAAAATTGCATTAAGACCTTCCATGATGAGCAGTACCTTCATTAACCCTATTCACTACCAAGGACGTACAGGGAAGCCATTGGCGGTGTTCCTCCCTTTGATGCAGGCTCACATGCTGAGCTCGCATCATTCCCTGCCCATGCCGGCTGATCTGATCAATCGACATGTGCAACTAAAAGGCGCAGGTGGATCTGACCGGCACCTGTTAGATCACTGACAGCATGAACACGCGTCGGCGGGATTCGTGCCGATCCCTGCCGCCATCAATGGACCCCGTGACGCCAACAAGTTTCTATGAAAGCGAAGAGTCAGATGATGACCCGTCACTGTGATGACGCAATTTCCTGTGAACCAGGGTTGTGGAGTTGATAAGCCAAACCTCAGACTCTTCAATTTCCCCAAATCCAACAGACTCCACAGTCCTGCTGTGAGTGTCTACTTCACAGATCAGCATTTCTGCTCTTCAGAGAGATGCTGAAGAATCGCTCTGAACAGCAGAAACAATTGGACACTGAAAGCCTCTGGCGTAATTAAAAGGGGAATTTTGTGTACTCACCGTAAATTCCTTTTCTCTTAGCCTCTAATTGGGGGACACAGGACCGTGGATGTTATGCCGCTGTCCACTAGGAGGCAACACGCTTTTGCAGATTCTGCTTAGTGTCGCCTCCTAGTGGACAGCAGCATAACACCCACAGTCCTGTGTCCCCCAATGAGGCGAAGGAGAAATAAGTAAAAAGTGTTAGTGAAAATATGGAAGAAAAAAAAAAAAAAAAGCGCAATTATTTGACAAACTTCCGAATTTTTTCCCCCACTTAGATAACTGTAAAAGCATACATATTTGTACATAAATCGCGACCCGAAGCATCATAACGACCGCAGCTTTATCATAACTCACTCAATGTTTAAAAAAATGAACAAATTAAAAAAAAACACATACATGACATTGCACTTTTTTTTTGCAATTTCACAGCACTTGGATTTTTCCCCTCATTTTCTATGTTGTAAAATAAATTAGTTCATTCAAAAGTACAACCCCTACCGCAAAAAACAAGCCCTCATATGTCTATATTGATGAAAAAAATAAAAGTGATGTTCTTTTACAAGAGAGGAGGAAGAAAGCACGAAAGTAGGGAGAAAAAATAAAAAAATCCTATAATATAATGTCTAATTCTGTGTCTCAGTAACGGAAATCCCGCGTAGGTGATTGGTCGCGCCCGGCGCGACCAATCAGCTACAGGCGCAGTCCGGCTGTGAATTGGCGCGGGATTTGAACCGTGCACGCCACCGCTACCGTCGGGAGATCAGCGGCGCTAACTGGCTAGTGTCGTTGATCTCCCGATGGTATCCGCGGTTCATCTCCTGCCGCACAAGGTCAGTGGCGACGCAGTCAGGAGATTACCGACGCTTGTAGCGGAAGTACCCCGACTGGCGCTAGCAATATCGCTCACTGTGACACGCAGCAGCGACCAGGCCCCTGCTGTCAGATCACGGATTGCGTCAAAATGGGGGTACCGTCACACTTAGCGATGCTCCTACGATCACTACAACAATACGACCTGGTAGTGACTCCTGACGGTAGATCACAGCGGTGCTAACTGGTTAGTGTCGTTGATCTCCCGATGGTATCCGCGGGTCATCTCCTGCCGCACGGAGGTCAGCAGCGACGCAGCCGGGAGACGACCAGCGCTAGCAGATTATCTCCCGGCTGCTCGCAGCTTAAGTACCCTGACCGCCATATTGGAACACCCAAGTTATGGGTATTCCGATATGGCGCCCGGGATTCAAATCTCCCGCCAAGTTGCGCGGGACAACAACCAACTACCTCAATACTACGCCCTAGAGTGACAGGGTCCCAACAACCGCTGTATCGTTGCTGCATCGCTGGTGAGATCTGACTGTTTGACATCTCACCAGCGATCCCTACCAGGTCGTATCGTTGTCGGGATCGCTGGAGTGTCGCCAAGGTGACAGTACCCTAACTGATCGCTCATTGAATTATTCTTAAATCTTCATAAATAAACTACTTTACATTTATATTCTAGAATACCCGATGCGTTAGAATTGGGCCACCATCTAGTAAATAAATAAATCATCACCCGGGTGTGAAGGAGTTAACCCCGCAGTGCCCCTCATCCAAGAGCTGCACACAGATCTTATGTTCTTACCGTTCATCTTTCTCTGCGACTCGTCTAATAGCTTCAGAGTGGGGGGACAGTGTCTACCAGGTATATAGAACAGGTGGGGTCTGGTTTTGGTTCTTATATACTTGATAATTTTCACATTATGTTCATTCCATTCTTCTTGCTGAAATCAAATTAACACAATGCATTAGAAACAATAACAGCTGACACACAAACTCAGATGTAGCAGCTGTGTGATCACTCACCAGGTGTGCCAGCTCTACCTTCTGCTCTAATAGTCGCAGTTCCGTCTGTTTGGCACGTCTTTCCTCAAAAAGTTCTCTCCTCTCATTCTCCACCTGTTTTTTCTCCTCTTCTGCCTGCACTTCAAGCTTTTGTTCAATTTCTTGTCGTCGCTTTTGCTGGAAGATCATAAACAAAAAATTATATTGCAGATAGTTATATGGGATCTTACATTAACCAATTAAAAAAAAAATGGGAAGAACAGACTAAGTTCTTAACTCAGTAAATTAAAAAAAAAATTGTAAGAGCTACTAGAACTTTGTTTAGACAAGCACTACTTATGTGACAGCTTTTCATAGAGACAGTAAGGTAAGCGGTCTGTCAGGGGTGATCAGACACTTAAGTCATGGAATACTAGATCTCCTAAGCTGGTCAATGGAGCAGGGTCACCGAAGATACGGAGCAGGCTGTAGGATCGCCTGTCGGTGATCACGTGTATCAGCTTTATTATTCACCTGTGATGATGGGCGGGGGAGAGGCAAATATAACATAAAGATACATATGATCTCCCGCTGCGCAACGATCCGTGTGTGGATATTCCCTACTTTCCACACCAACATTGGCGTGTGAGCAGTAAGATTATGTCCAGTATGTCATTCGTTCCCCTGCAGCACCACGACATCCTCCTAACTTCTTGTGCCGGTAGCTGACCGCATGCCGAGCGGGGAGCGTGACGTAACGTCATCGACTGCGCACACAATTTACACACTGATCAGCAGCCGGCATGAGTAGTCGGCAGGACATTGCGATGCTGTAGAGCAGAGGTCCCCAACTCCAGGCCTCAAGGGCTGCCAACAGTGCAGGATTTCCTTAGTATTGCACAGGTGTTAATGTGATCATCTGCACAGGTAATGATTCCAAGCCCTGTGCAATACTAAGGAGATCCTGAAAACCTGCACTGTTGGCGGCCCTTAAGGCCTGGATTTGGGGACCTCTGCTGTTGAGGAAACAACAGATGGTGAGTGCAATCATATGCACATATATGTGCCCACATCCTGCTGTGTAGGGCTATCATCATGCCACACACTTAAAAGAAAAACGTGTGTGTATGTTATAATATATGTACATATAGACAAACACTTTTTTTTATGCGTGCGACATGATTGGGGCTATATATCAGAACATGGGCACATATGCCAGGACGGGTGGGGAGGGGGATCATATACCTGAATGAGGACATTAGTACAGATTCTGGGGCTTTTACCCTCATAAAAGTGTCAGCAGCAGAGAAACCTCTTCGCCCATATGTGTCATGACCACATTTCTTGCTTCAAATTTGTTTCCCCTTTTTTCTCCTCTAAACCTAGGTGCATCTTCTAGTCCAAAAATTTTGGTATTTTATTAAAGGCTATATGCTCATTTTGTATTTTTCTCTTGGATTTTGTCTGTAAATGACCACAGTGTGAATGTGCTTATTGCCCCTCAATCTATATAGATTCCCATGGACAGGTGACTGTGGTCGGAGCCCTGTCCTTCGCTGCCCTTACTCACATTGATGTCACTAATTCACATAAGGTTTTAAAGGGACACTGTCAGGTCATTTTTAAGAATGATACTAATATTAACCCTTGAATAAGTGCCTGGACAGGCCTTTTAAAAACATGAAAAATAATTATTCTACCCTTTGTAGTTTCCTTATTATAAAGCATTTTCAGACACTGCAGGGAGCTGCTGGCATTAGTCCTGTCAATTATAAGCACAGAGGTTTAGTCCAGCTGTGTTAAACTGTTCATGTAATTATGCACTCCCTCTCAGCAGCTCTCTCCTCCCTCATCCTTCCTCCCTTTGCTTTGTGTCAGGTTTCACATTCAGGAGCTTAGGGTGCTTTCACACCACGATTTTGTGCCTGTCCGTGCATGGACAGGCACGGATCCCTGCAATCGGATGGCAAATAGCCATCCGATCCTGTGCAGGATCCGTGTGGATCCTGCGGTCCCCTGTCTTTCCCTGCTTCTGCTCCTCCATCTTCTTCCCTCTCCTATTCTACTCTGTCCCCCCGCTTCTCTATCCTCCTCTATCCCTATCCTGTCCCTCTTCTCTTCCCTGTGTGTAAAAAAATAAAAAAAAACCTCCTCCTGGAGGATACATCACCTGTCACCGCTCCCACGCTGCAGCACCATCAGGGCAGAAGAGCCTGTGATGATGTCATAGACCGGTCAGCTAACGGGTCATGTGACCGGATCTGTGACATCACAGGTCCTTCAGTCCTGATGGTGCTGCAGCGTGGGAGCCTGCGACAGGTGATGTATCCTCAAGGAGGAGGTTTTTTTAGGGATAGAGGATAGAGAAGCGGGGGCACAGCAAAGAATAGCGGGGAGACAGAGTAGAATAGGAGAGGGAAGAAGATGGAGGAGGCAGCAGCAGGGAAAGACAGGGAATACGGAGCAGACATCGGATCCGAGGTGAACTCGGATCCAATGTCCTTAGGCTCCAATGCTGTGGGCCCTCGGAACAGCCTCAGATCAGCAGTGATCTGATGCTGTCCGATGTGAGTCACGGACACAAAATCGTAGCAGGCTACGATTTTGTGCCCGTGATTAAATCGGATGGTGCCAAAATCGGATGCCAATAGTGGCACATCTGATCCCATCTGATTCCCATAGGGGAACATGGGGTCTGATTTCGGATCCGATTGTATCTGTTTTGAAACAGATACAATCGGATGACCGAAAATCGTTATGTGAAAGCAGCCTTAGGTTCTGTTGAGCATATGGAGGGAGAGAGCTATTGCAGGTCTGCCTTATCTGATCCAGATAAGGCATCTACTCTTTTGTTTCTCTAAGCAGATATCCTGCTGTGCTGCAACAGATTCTGTGTAGTATTTGACTTCTGGCTTGGCTGCAAACAGGAGCAGAGACTAGGATACAGCCCCCTCCACTGATGTCCTGTGCACTGAATACTGCGAATATGTAACATGAATATTCATGCATGGGGAGTGGACAGCAGAGAACCAAGTGGATTATTCACTGTGAGTGACAGATGGAATGAATCTATTTGAAGATACAGAAGATAGGAGTGAAATATAAATACATGAATAGAGCGAGTTTAGAGGGAGGAATTAGAAAATGATAGCAGTTACATATGGATTTTTGACCTGACAGATTCCCTTTAATACTGGAGTAGGACCATCCTGATGCGCACACCTTGTGGAAAAGGGATGGTTTTTATACTTTTTGATCAGTGTTAACCATGTACCCCATGTTTTTTCATGAACCACTATTTACTTACTTATCATATTATTGTAGGGCATCAGCTTATTCTGTGTTTTTCTCCTGGGTTTTGTACAGTAAGGTTGCATGGCCTCTGCATTCTATTGACTCCATACGCAACTGTGTGCACTCAGGCGGGCAATGCTCGGGGGTCAATAAAGCAAGCGATGAGGGAATTATCACTGCCAAGTATGAAAAAAACAAAGCTTAGACTGGCTTTACATATGCGTACCCCTCCGCAGCGTTCGGCGGAGGGGAACCGCAATGTGAGCGCAGCCACCGCAAGCCCCTATGTTTATAATGGGGATGCACGGTGTTGCGCTTGACTGCGCATGACTGTGAGCTCCCATTCATTTGCCTGTGTGATTTGTACGCATGCTTGCGTACAAATCATACATTGTCGTCCACACCAGGAATGCGACATGTCGCAGTCCAAGCAACCTTGTGTGTGGCCAGAAACTATGGTACACATTGGGCAACTAAAGCCCCAGTCACACATAACGATATCGTTAGAGAGATCGTTGTAACTGACGTTACAACGATCTCTCTAGCGATGTCGTTCTGTGTGACACTTTGCAGCGATCAGGCCCCTGCTGTGGGGTCGCTGATCGTTGCAAAGTGCTGTGGGTCATTTTTTGATCGTTGGTTTCCCGCTGGTCAGCACGCATCGCTGCGTGTGACCGCGAGACACCAGCGATCTGTGACCTCACAGGGCTGGTTACTATGGTAAACACCGGGTATCCAGGCAGCGCGCGCTGCCTAGATACCCGGCATTTACCATGGTTACCAGCGTCCTCCCTGCTTAGCACTGCCTGTAAGCATGGAGAACGCTGGTAACTATGATAAACAGCGGGTATCCAGGCAGCGCGCACTGCCTGGATACGCGCTGTTTATCATAGTTACCTGCGTTCTCCTTGCTTAGCGCTGCCTATAAAAGCAGCGCTAAGCAGGGAGCGATATGGGAGGTGGCTCCCTTGGCCTGATCGCTGGGGAGATCTGCCTGTTTGACAGCTCCCCAGCGATCAGGTAACGATGCTCCAGCGATCCCGGCAGGTCGTTATCGCTGTCGGGATCGTTGGAGCGATCGTTATGTGTGACTGCACCCTAAGGGCAGCGTTTGCCCGAAGTTCCCAAAGTTAACACTGGCGGTTACAGCATGCTGAGCTCTGCTGTAACAGAATCCGGCTGTCGCAGGTGCAGTGTGACCCTAGCCATAATTAAGGAAAGACAAATACAACGTACCCGCTCTGTGGCAACATTAGATTCTTGTTTGAATTTTTGAAGGGTTCCCATCAACAGGCCAAATATTCGCCGATTTCTAAAGTAGAAAATTAACAAAATTACACCGTGAATAAAATTATACAATGACACTTGCTCCAACCCCCTTCCGGTAAGATACATTCAGCCTACAAGATGCACTCCTATATCCCCCCCCCTTCAATTTTTTTGGGGGGAAAGTCTGTCTCATAATACAAAACTATGGTACTTAAGAACAATGTTCACCGCTGAGCTGCCGGGAGTGATGAGAGGGGGGGGGGGGATGTCTACATGCCAAATCTCAGATTTTGCTCTTCCACCTGATTGTTAATAATTGCTCCTCCGCACCATCACTAGATGTATTATTCAGCACCGTGACATAACACTTCCTCCTGCTTGTCATGTCATTTCGTGCACAGTAATATTTTTCTATACAATAATCCCTTTTCTTAGGATTTTTTATGCAATACCCACATACATCATTATCTATAACAACTACAATTTCTACCTTTGTTTTCCTTTCTCGTCCATGTTCTGATCCTGTATGAGATCTCGGCGTGTCCGCTCTTTGGAGGTAGCAACAATAGAGGATTGCAACGCTGGCTGATAAAAATACAAAATCAACACACAATTGAGTTTAATTATTCGAATTATCTACAAGGTTTGGTTTCATTATTAATGAAGCAGCAAACTCTTACTTTCTTATCATCCTCTTCCTCAGCGTCACTTTCCTGGCGGGACTCTCTCCTCTGCCGACGCTCTCCGCCCAGCCTGAGATAACACAATAGTTTAATGGCAACCTTTTATTTTTAAAGAAATCTCAATATTCCTATACGTTTGTGCAGGAGGACTCAGCCTTGGGGGAAGGTGGTGTGGATAGGACACAGGGCAATACGCTTAGGAGTTTTGTTGACAACAATATGCCGTATAATTATAAAGAGCGAAATCACAAAAAAATGAAATAAAATGAGTTGTGAGATCACAAATTACCAAATATTCATTAAGAAAAAATAAAGTTGAGTACCTGCTCAGTGCACCCTCAAAGTCCCGTTGTTTGGCTGGGGGTCCTCCTCCATCTGAGAGTCCGCGCCTACAGATAAGAACATGTAATAAATAATGCAGATCAGATGGGAAAGCTTAGCCCTCTATGCAGCATTGCTTATACCACAATAAAAAAAACACCACACCATGGAGCTCAACTAACCCCTTTATCAGGTCAGTAACATCAATCAGTTCATTCAGATAAATAGATTGGGGAACTCTGCTCATTTCCCCCATTTATCGTAGAGTAAGCCTACATTCACACATTGTGTTTTATTTTCTTTTGTTGCAGTAAAACCAGAGTTGTGGAGTCTGTGAGCCAAACCAATGACTCAGGACTCAATTTCCCCGACTCCCTCATACATGGCTCATGTTTAAAAGGAATCTGCCAGGTGATTTGTGTGCCATACTAACAGTATCCTAAAGGGCTTGGGCAGCCCTTTCAGGATATGTAGTTTTTCAAAGTGAAAATAATCTCATAGCGGTGATGCCCTCTCAGCAGCACACTGTATTTTTCTGACATTATCTTACCAGATAAGAGACATCTCTTTATAGACTTATAGAGGTGTTGTCTCGTGCTGTGCTACTCCTTCATTTAGGGGAGGATGCGGTGCTGTTTGCAGCTCCCGGTGTCCACTCTGTAGTCACACTGCTCACCTCTTTCTCCTCTCCCCAGGAGATGTGTAACATCAGGCTGACCACATCTAGTACAATAATGTCAACACTGTGCAGCTGAGGGGGCATCACAGCTAAGAGATACCTTTCACTTTGAAAGTCTACAATCACCAATGCCGAAAAGATGGATGGTCAGGGGAACAAGCATGAGACATTTACATACTATTGACTAGTCAGAATTACAGAGGCTATAGAACAGATGTCCTCAACCTTTTGGACCTTTAGAGACAAATCCATCAATACGAGAGGGTTGCTAGCCACACCCAGCCCCCACCCCCTCACAGCAATGATACCTAAACTTCCCATTACCAGTATAATGATAGTTGAAACTTATCCAGACGCGCGCGGCACAGGAGGGGCACAACGCGCGCGGCACAGGAGGGGCACAACGCGCGCGGCACAGGAGGGGCACAACGCGCGCGGCACAGGAGGGGCACAACGCGCACGGCACAGGAGGGGCACAACGCGCACGGCACAGGAGGGGCACAACGCGCACGGCACAGGAGGGGCACAACGCGCGCGGCACAGGAGGGGCACAACGCGCGCGGCACAGAGAAAACAGATTCAGCAATATACAAGTATATGAGTAAAGGGCACGTTACACACACACAGATATCTGTTCAGATATTGGTGACAGATTTCTGGTTGCAGTGAAGTCATGGACACATTGTTCCATTGTACACAGCCACAAAATGGAGCAATGTGTCCATGATTTCACTGCAACCTGAGATCTGTAACCAATATATCTGTGTGTGTAACGTGGCCTTAATACTTTGCAGAGTTGCTAGTAACCTCCCTGGCGTTATCAATAGGTCAGGAATTTTGTGCTAAAAGCGGGCTTACCCGCAGTTGCGGCAGATGCGGTGAAAAAAACCGCATCTGCCGCACTTGCGGCGCGGTTGCGGTAATCGCCATAGTAAGTATAGGGGGACTTGCGGCAGATGCGGTAAGTGCGGTTTTGCACTTGCGGCAGGTGCGGCAAGTGCGGTTTTGCACTTGCGGCAAGTGCGTTTTTTTTCGCGGCCGCACCTGCCGCAAGTCCCCCTATACTTACTATGGCGATTACCGCAACCGCGCCGCAAGTGCGGCGGCTATGCGGCAGATGCGGTTTTTTCACCGCATCTGCCGCGACCGCGGGTAAGCCCGAGCTGGACTCGGGGTTACCGCTTCTGGCAGTAACTTTTAACCCCGAGTCAGGCTCAGGAATACCGCTAGGCAGGTTAAGAATTCAGGACACTTTATAAAATAAGAGGCCAGCTAATGTACATAAACACACAAACACGTGTGCACGGGGTCCAATGATAAAGTGATAACTGGTGTTATGCTTACTCTAGGGTTCACGAGAATGAAAGTTACTCTTTAGTGTTCTCTAAATCCTTCTGTTACCCATAACCCCACTGAGGCCTCCCACCCAGACAGCTCTCTCAGCCAACTCTCCCATATACAAAAGCACTCGCTCAGCTGAGCTCTCCTGTGTTCTCCATGAGAAAGCTGCTGCCTGATACATCGTCTGACGGTCTCTCGACATTTCTCCCAACCATCAGTAGGCCGGCACCAGTATATAAAGGACTGTCATCTGAACCAGTCAATATCAGAGGGTTCAACCAACATTATACCAATGTGTATTATGTCCCTGCACCAGTGTTTGCTTTTATTGTTGTATTTCTATCTTCTTATCTTTGTAGATGTAGTAGTGCTACATAAAAGACAGTAACAACTACTTAATAGAAGAACTGAGGGATAAGATGATGGCTTTTAGTACCAAGGTATAGTGGTGGTTGCTTTTACCATCTACGACTGGTCTATTTACCTCCAGTAATGGATCAGGTAATGCTCCTAGGGGGTGATAGGTCATTTGATGGTGGTTAGGGTTGTAGATGTCTTTATGTGCCGGATGGATCTAGGTAGAATTGGTAATACCCTGTATTAGAAATATTTCTAATAAAACAGGGCACTACCAATTCTAGATCCATCCGGCACAGAAGACTTCTACAACCCTAACCACCATCCAACGACCTATCACCCCCTAGGAGCATTACCTGATCCATTACTGGAGGTAAATAGACCAGTCGTAGATGGTAAAAGCAACCACCACTATACCTTGGTACTAAAAGCCATCATCTTTAATTTATTTTTAATTATGCTCTCATAATAAAATTTAAAAGAAAAATATCAAAGAGATCGATCTTCTCATTTATTTTTTGCTTTTACATGTACCATTTCTTTTAAATTTTATTATGAGAGCATAAGTCGATATTTTATGATTGCAATAGCCACTTTACATTTTGGTTTTGAGCGATAGTTCTGATTTTTGTAAAAATTGCGCCAAAATGTGGGGATGCTCCCATTTTTGATGAGGAGGATGACATCATTGGTAAATAGACAACACCTCTTTTTTGTAAGGTTTGGGGCTATAGAAACCCTCACTGTAATGAGTAATGTAATATCCCTGAGGAAGGCGCCAGGTGGGGCGCCAAAACGCGTTGGAGGAAGGAAATGAAAAGGATGGAAATCTGATTGCTGAATTTCTGACTCTTTGGTGAGTTTTTTTGAGCCTTGGAGCAGCGCGGACCGTGACACACCTACACTCCCATCATTTCTTTAACTTGAATTTTGGTACAGATGTGGCTAGGAGCATAGCATGGGCATTTTTGGGAATTTTTAAATTATACTTTTTTTTTGGGAAATGTGTTTTAAAATTTTGCGTTTGCATTCACATGGGTAAAATATTAACAAAGATCCTCTTGTGACATATCTGGTGAAAGCCTGTACAGTTCTGAGTAGAACGGTGTTTATTTTGTTTCTCTATCTTATTTCTAGCTTGAGATGTGATAGAACATGTAAAGCCATACCAGGCCAAAATTTGTGCTTTTTTCTAAACTTTAAAAATCTGTAAAAAATTAACTGATAAAGAAAAAAAAAATTGAAAACTTTTTATTTGTAATTAACTATAGTTGTACTTCATATAGTTTTTTTTTTTTTTTATCTAAAGGTGTCAGGGGAAAAAAAAAAATATATTTGGATCACTTGATATGGAATGACCCCTTTCTTGACTAGCTCCAGCGTTCAACAACCTATCATTACAAACTACTTATTAGACAAAATGTTGATTATATAAAGGAGTGAATGAAGAAAAGTTACAAAAAATAACTACATAGAAATGGCAAATCCTCAAATACAATATTAATATGGTAAAAAAAAAAAAAAGAAATAATTACCGTAGCATGATGCCACCGCGGCCTCTACCTCCAATCGCATTTGGGCCTGAGATAGTCATCCGTCTGGCTGGTACTAGCCTAGAAGAGTTCACAAGTGTTATTACAAGTCATAAGAACATGGAGCTTCTATATACCATCAATATCAGCGGGGAGGAAACGGCAGATCATCAGCTCCCCCTCTAAAGCCCCGGTCTCACATAACGATGTGTCAGCGATGCCGACAACGATCAGCATCGTTGATGCATCGTTGACACATCGTTATCAGGTCGCTGGTGAGCTGTCACACTGACAGACTTCACCAGCGACCTCTGGGCAGCCAGATCGTTGGTACCCAGCGTCCGCTCGTTCCCTGCATCCTGGGAGCGGACGGACGCTGGTAACCATGGTAACAGCGGGTCTCTCCTGCACTTAGAGACCCGCTTGTTTACCATGGTTACCGGCACCCGCCCGCTTCCGGGTTGCGGGGAGCGAGCGGGTGCCGACCTCTCCTATCCTGTCCCTCACTATTCTCATCTCTCCCTGCTATTTCCCTGTTCCCTACTCTATCCCCTATCCTAAACCCTAATCCTATCCCTCTCCTTGTTCTAAATAAAGAAAATCCCCCCCGAGGCTCACCGGCATCAGAGGCTCCCATACCGGCATCTCTGTAATGGAGATCTCAGGGGTAAAGGACCTGTGATGAGGTCCCAGTCATGTGACCTGCCTATACTGTACAGTATAGGCAGGTCACATGACTGTGACCTCATCACAGGTCCTTTACCCCTGAGATCTCCATTACAGAGATGCCGGTATGGGAGCCTCTGATGCCGGTGAGCCTCGGGGGGGGGGGGGATTTTCTTTATTTAGAACAAGGAGAGGGATAGGATTAGGGTTTAGGATAGGGGATAGAGTAGGGAACAGGGAAATAGCAGGGAGAGATGAGAATAGTGAGGGACAGGATAGGAGAGGTCGGCACCCGCTCGCTCCCCGCAACTCGGAAGCGGGCGGGTGCCGGTAACCATGGTAAACAAGCGGGTCTCTAAGCCCGCTTGTCACCCTGGATGTCATGTTACAGCGCTGCTGTGCGGCGCTGTGACATGGCGGGGGATCCTGACAGGTCGCTGATCGCTGCCCCCGCCGGTCACACACACCGATGTGTGGTGACCAGCGGGGGGGCCAACGACCAAAAAATGGTCAGGAGCCCTGTGCAACGATCAGCGACCTCACAGCAGGGGCCTGATCGCTGCTATCAGTCTCACATAACGATATCGGTAAGGATATCGTTCCTACGTCACAAATAGGACGATATCGTTACCGATATCGTTATGTGAGACCTAGCCTTAAGAATCAGTGGGATGGGATTGAACTGCCTTGGATAGAATAAACATTCACTTTGGTGACAAACCCTTCACATGTAAATGTGGGTCTACCTGCTGCAGGTCTACAATGAGTTTAACAAAAAAAAACATTCCATAAAATTAGCATAAACAAAACAAAGGGTATTGAAAAGGGAAAGGAAATCTGTTATGTAAACAAGGCTGCAAAATAGTGAAAGAATTGACATCCTGCACAATGCAAACACTGAAATTCACTCAGGAAAGCAAGTGTGTGAATGAGATTTGTGTTTTTGCTCCTACAGCTTTCATTTCCATGTGAACAGTCTTACGAGGTCGGTCTGGGCTCCGTTTATTATGAAAACAAAACTTCTGCAAGGTGCACTTTGCCTTCCATTCTAAAGAATGTCACAAATCAGAACCCAGAGTGGAGCAATGATAATGAAAGGATTTACCGAGTTCATCAGTTAGGGTTTTTTTAAGGGGTTCGGTTTTCTCCTTATGAAGAGAGATACTCCAGATCCAGCATGCCAGTAATGTGACTTAGAAAAGTGCAACGCTACTTCCTCTCTGAAGAGACTATTTTCATACTTAATTACCCAGAGGAGCATTGCAGCTTTTAAGTCTCCTCATACTGGTATGTCACTGTCCACAAGGAGAAAACGTACCCCATAGACCTCCCTTAGCCTCTCATACCGCCAGATCAGGTACACGCCTCTGGTTGTGGCGTGTAAAGGTACCCTTACTGTGTCCACAAGCAGGTGTATAAACAAATCAGTAGAAAGTTGCAGGAATTAAAATTAGCAATGGTGGAAGCAAGAAAAGTATTTTGAGGTTTCAACCTTACTCACAGGCCCAGTTTTAGGGGTGGACCCGGGCTATAGACTAGCCACCAGGCGGGGCCTCCCACCAATATAGGAATAAATATCTCAAAACATGTAAAATACACGTGACCTAGACCTGGGAAATTGCTGCGGTCAAAGTTATGACAATGCATCTGCAATGAGTGGCAAATACAACGGCCTGCAAGCCAAAAGTGAGAGAGAAGAACACTCTTGCATCCTGGATTCCTTGTACGGCACACTCTTTAAATCTGGTTGCTAAAAATGCTGTAGAATGTTGATCGAGTGATGTACATTTTTTTGACTTCCTTGAAAAGCTGTGCTTCACAGTTTCAACACATCAGCTCCTGACTGAGGCTTTGAAATATATTGATTCAGCAACAGCATTGACTCTCAAACGTGTCACAACAACGCGTTGGTCCTGCACAGCTGATGCTACTAAGGCCCTTAAGCATGACTATCAGCAGATCAAAGATGTACTTAAACAGATTGCTGATGACTTTGAAGAAAAAAAAGACTGTGTATGGTGTCTTTGTTAATGAATCAGCTTGAAATTGGTATTAACACCACCTTCTGGAATGATATCCTGCAAAGAATAGATGCTACTAGCAAAAATCTACAACAAGCAATACTCTATCTAAACACTGCTGTGGCGTCACTGACCATCTTAAAAATCTATGTCGCATCAAAGCGTAACACCTTCAAAATTTATGAGAAGCAAGACAAAGCCGTCTGGTTCATCTGAGTATGTTCAGACGATAACTCGACACAGGCGCCGAAACGTGCGTCTCAATCATTTGGATTATGGTCTTTAAAAACTGCATTTTATGCTGTGTGGGCATGGCCAGCAGCTGATAGGGAGCAGTGCTATCAGTGATCGCAGAGAGAGGGACAAGACAGATCCTGAGCTGTGTGGAGCAAGAAGACAAGGGGGTAACAGAGATTTTGAAACACGTTTCTGGGACAAACTAGTTTGACCTGATCCTGGACTCTGATGTTGCTAATGCTGCTTTCACACTGGCATACTTGCAAATCTGCATCCATCAGATTTGAAACTGATGGCCACTGAGGTGGGAGGAGCTGTGCCTTGCTTCTGATCATGCTCAGTCCACCAAAATTAATCTGTTTACCGGATCCGTCCTCCATAGAGCTCTATTATAATTTAATACGGACACCAATGGATCCGTATCTGTCAGTTGGTGTCCGTGATTTTCGAGGAAGCCCGGAAACAGAACAGTCCATTTGTGGGTACATGAAAAACGCTGACACCAATGGATCCATTATAAAGCGGAGACACACGGATAGCCACTTTAAAACCAATCCGTGACTATAGGATAACATGGGAGGCAATAACGAATCCGTGGCCATCCATTTCAAAACGGATGTACACAGATTTGCAAATCTGCCAGTGTGAAAGCAGCAACTGTGCGTTTGCTGAGCCTAATCTGCAACATTTAAAGGGATCCTGAGCCCTAAAAATGAGCCCCCAGCCTTTTAAGACCTGTCCCTGCACCATCCTAATCGATTTCTAGCCATCACTTTGTCTGAAAAATGGCTATTTGTAAAGTGTATAAAAGTTAGTTTACCTGCAGAACTGCGGCTTCTCATTTCTTGAGAAGTCACACAGGGCGTTCCCTGTGGCTTCTCATCGGCGCCTGCAATGTAACTATTCACGCCCCATATGGGTGTGCTAAACAATACAGTGCCTCCTCGTCACTGTAGATAGGCGGTATAGCCGCTATGACGCTAATCGCGTCATATCCGGCTATACTGACGTCAGTACACCCAACTGGTGTACTGCTTACTTCATGATGCGCATTGCACATGCCTGGTTTGTGGCAGCTTATCTGTGATAAGGGATGGCTAGAAATCGATTAGGATGGTGCAGGGACAGGTTTTAAAAGGCTGGGGGCTCATTTTTAGGGTTGAGGTTCCCTTTAAACAGATTAGACCCACTGCGCCCTTGTCTACCCCCTTCTTTTAACGTGCAATGTGTATGCCGTGTGAGAAAGGCTCACCTTGATCGGTTGTGCGACCCACAACTGTTTTCTTTTGCGTGTCAGCTGCTGCTGGATCACCCACCTCAAGGTTGACACAAATCCCCAGAATGGGCAATGATAATTTGATCCACGCAGCAGCGGGGATCAAATTATCATTGTCCATTCTGGGGGTAATTTGCAACATTATTACATGTCCGTATTCACTGAAGACTGATGTGACTGATAATGAACATGTGTCTGCTTCATATACAGTGCAGTTGGGACACTTTGTAGAAGGGTTAGGAATGGAAACTAACCAGAATTTTCTAATGAAGTATATTAGAAAGTATATTATAATCCTTCGCTCTACATTATCATTGAATAAAATTTAAAACTGCGATTACACTAACATTTATTCCTCCAGTAAAATGCCAAGCTGCGCCCACTGACGCCAAACCACCTAAGGCTACTTTCACAGTACGATTTTTCTAAATCCGATGCTGTCCGATGAAAATCGGACAGCATCGGGTCCAAACTGACCTCTGCAATCGAATGCCAAATAGGCATCCGAATCCTACTTTTTGCAGGATCAGTTTGCGCTGTCACGTAGCTCCCCCTCCTGTCATCTTGCTGTCTCCCTGCGGCCCCCCTGTTTTGCCCTAGTGTCCCCCTACTCTCTCCCTACTGTCCCCTCTCATGTGCCCCCCTCCTGTCCGCTCTCATGTGCCCTCTCATGTCCCCCCCTCCTGTCTGCTCTCTTGAGCCCTCAGCATAACAAATCTTTATTCTCACCTTCCAGCGCTCCCCCGGCGTCTCCATCAGCCTCCAATCGGGTGTACAGGACCTGTGATGACATCAGAAGCGTCAGCGGTTACCGCGGTAACCGGTCATGTGACCCGATCAGCTGATCGGGTTCTGACGTCATCACAGGTCCTGTTACCGAGCGGCTGCAGCTGGAGACGCCGGGGGAGCGCTGGAAGGTGAGAATAAAGATTTTTTATTTTAAAAACTTGATTTAACTTATATTTAACTTCTGCAATGTATGTATATACATTGCAGAAGTTAAATTAGGTGGCACACAATAGGTTTAGTGTACTGAGCATGCTCAGTACAGTAAAACCGGGTCCGAGGAGACATCAGATGTTTCCTCGGACCCTGCTCCATAGGGCCCCATGTTAAAGGGATCTGGTCGGATGTGCACTAAATGCCATCCGATTTGGTCCGATCCGAGTCTGTCAGATTTTATTTTCGGTGCAAAAATCGGTGCAGGCTCCGATTTTTGCACCGATAAAAACATAGGACAGACTCGGATCGGACCAAATCGGATGGCATTTAGTGCACATCCGATTCAGTCCGATGCCCATAGGGCTGCATGGGGCCAAATTCGGATCCGATGCTTTCCGATTTTTATTGGACAGCATCGGATTTAGAAAAATCGTAATGTGAAACCAGCTTAAGCTACTCATACTCATTAACTTCTGGCCGTTCATTCTATAGGCAAGCCCAGTCGCTATAAGGATAAGTGTGACAGTCCCTATGTGGGTGATGTAGTAAGATCTCAGCAGTGATGAAGCCTGCGCTCCCTCACTTTGCTGTGTATCTGCTGTATAGATGACACTACAACTCAAGTCTTCATCCTCTATACATATTGCGGTTTATTCACGTCTGTGCAATCCAGCCTGATGTTGGATCACAATGCACAGAGTGTGACCACTTCATATAAGGCTGACATTGGATCGAACTGCACAGACGTGTGAAAGCCTTTGGGATATTTTTTTTTTGTACATTTGTTTGTCTGTTCCTCTAAACAGATCAAGCAGTGATGAAACTGAAGTGTGAACTTATTCAATGCAAATAAAACAAACAATAAGGCTGTGTGCACATGTTGAGTATTTGATTGCAGCAAGGTCTGCATCTTCTGGTGGAAATACAAACCAAAAATGCAATGACTTTCTCATGCACCCGGGGTGGAAAAATGCTGAAAGAATGGTCACGGTGCAGATTCTAGTCTGCACCAAATCTGCAAGGGAAAAATAAGGAACGTGTGCACAAAACCTCAGGATTCTCATTAACTTAAATGGCATAAGGATTTGTAATAAAACCACAGTAACAAAAATGCACCGTGTGCACAGGGCCTGACGTTTTTCTTACACAAAGAATCCCCTAGAAACAACAGACCATTTCTCATTTGTAACCCCCAGGCTGGATCACCAGAGAGGAATCACCCTGACATCACTACGAGGGTGCAGCCAGGAACAGAGCGGATCCAGAACACCGGACCCGACACTGGTAGAGGATCTAATGTATAGAATACCTAAAAACACAAGGCCTGGAGACACAGGAGGTGAGGAGGGAGGTGCTGAACTGCATCACATTTCACTGAGAAACCTGCAATTAGCACCATCCCTTTATATACACTGAGGTGGCTGATAACAGGGAACAACAGCTGGAATCAGCAACAGAATAATAAGATCACAGGCGGCCCCACACCCAGCCCCAGCCGAGGTCAGGCAGGACAAGCACCATCACCAGGGGCCATGTGGGCCCCTACCCATGCTCCTCCTGTGTCCCCCGTCTCCTCCAGGGGGCATGCTCCTCCTGTGTCCCCCGTCTCCTCCAGGGGGCATGCTCCTCCTGTGTCCCCGTCTCCTCCAGGGGGCATGCTCCTCCTGTGTCCCCCGTCTCCTCCAGGGGCCATGCTCCTCCTGTGTCCCCCGTCTCCTCCAGGGGCCATGCTCCTCCTGTGTCCCCCGTCTCCTCCAGGGGCCATGCTCCTCCTGTGTCCCCCGTCTCCTCCAGGGGCCATGCTCCTCCTGTGTCCCCCGTCTCCTCCAGGGGCCATGCTCCTCCTGTGTCCCCCGTCTCCTCCAGGGGCCATGCTCCTCCTGTGTCCCCCGTCTCCTCCAGGGGGCATGCTCCTCCTGTGTCCCCCGTCTCCTCCAGGGGGCATGCTCCTCCTGTGTCCCCCGTCTCCTCCAGGGGGCATGCTCCTCCTGTGTCCCCCGTCTCCTCCAGGGGGCATGCTCCTCCTGTGTCCCCCGTCTCCTCCAGGGGGCATGCTCCTCCTGTGTCCCCCGTCTCCTCCAGGGGGCATGCTCCTCCTGTGTCCCCCGTCTCCTCCAGGGGGCATGCTCCTCCTATGTCCCCCATCTCCTCCAGGGGGCATGCTCCTCCTATGTCCCCCATCTCCTCCAGGGGGCATGCTCCTCCTATGTCCCCCATCTCCTCCAGGGGGCATGCTCCTCCTATGTCCCCCATCTCCTCCAGGGGGCATGCGCCTCGAGTTTCCCCCGTTCTCTCCAGGGACCATGTGGGCCCCCGGCCATGCGCCTCCTGTGTCCCTCAGCCCAGGCTCCAGTATCCCCGGTCTCCTCCAGGGGGCATGCGCCTCGTGTTTCCCCCGTCTCCTCCAGGAGCCATGTGGGCCCCCGGCCATGCTCCTCCTGTGTCCCCGGTCTCCTCCAGGAGCCATGTGGGGCCCCCGGCCATGCTCCTCCTGTGTCCCCGGTCTCCTGCAGGAGCCATGTGGGGCCCCCGGCCATGCTCCTCCTGTGTCCCCGGTCTCCCCCAGGCTTCCCGCCCTCCGTACCTCGCATCGTTCGGGTCCCGGCCCGTCAGTTTCCGGATATTCTCGTCCACATTCTTCAGACTCTCCTTCGCCTTCTCCAGCTGCTCCTGTAAAGTGCGCACAGCCACCGCCATCTTGTCCGCCCAACTCGGCTGAGTATCACTTCCGGGTCACACAAGTGAAGAGGGAAAATGAGCTGGCGACCCGACGTGACGTCACCACACATAGGACGTAACGTCAGAACACTGCGCCCGAATGTGATGACCAATCAGAAGAGAGTGGGCGGGGCGTTGACGGTTTTGACACCACAGAAGCACCGCCCCACATACTAGTGATGGGTAAAATGCGATTTTTTGGTGAGCCGGCTCTTTTGGCTCTTTTGGCTCCGAAAACGGCTCTTCATTTCCTATTACCTTTGGCTTTAAATTTGAAGCCAAATTCTGGTATGTTTTAACCCATGATTGTATACCTTTTAGTAAAAATCTACACGTGCCAATTTTATGACATAAAACACTAGTACTAGTTTTGTGCATGAAGTTGGTCCCTCAGATTGGCACTGCTATCATGTAACAGGGGCTGCTGGGAGGTTATTCACATACCAGAAACAACAGAACCATTCCAAGTTGCACTAGCTAATGGTGCATTTACACAGTCGATGCAGCACCTGAGCCTGCGATCCAGTGATGCTCAATCCAGCGATGGTATGTTTGCAGAGGAGATCCTTATCTGCCCTGCCCATAGGCATCGCTGGATCATTTGTTCTCTTCCATTCAAGTGAATGGGAGCAAGGGACGCACATTTACATCCGCTGTTTCTCCCTCGCTCAGCGAGGATTTACAAGCTGGCGGTAAATAACTATAATCAGGCTAAATCCAGATGTCAGTGTTCCTTTAATAAAGTGCCTGACTGCCTGACTGCTGCTTGCTTGTCACAGATTGGAGGGGGGCGGGGCTGTGAGGGTGCCTTCACACTGGCGTTCCCCTCCGCAGCGTTCTGCGGAGGGGAATCGCCATGCGTGCGCAGCGGCATCCGCCTGCGCACAGATCACATATGGGAGTGAATGGGTGCGCACAGTCATGCACTGTCAAGCGCAGCACCGTGCGTTTCCATTCTAAAGATAGGAGCTGGCGGCCGCTGCGCACACATGGCGATTCCCCTCCGCAGAACGCTGCGGAGGAGAACGCCAGTGTGAAGGCACCCTGAGTCAGTGCTATGTGCGGCAGCAGGAGGAGCATGCATTCTCAGTCTCCTGGATAAGATTGACTCACCGCAGGCCCGTGGACTCCGGTTTAGACAGGCGATGCTTCCTTCCTCCTTGTCACGGGTGGGCCGCGCCTGCCAGTAGCCGGGCCCGGTGTAGTGCAGATCAAAAGTTGAAGACGTCTTGTAGGAACAGATTAAAGGGGTTAATTTATTCGTGACGCCACCTATGAGTAGTTTCGATAATCGTTACCGACGCTGCGGAACCTCCGGGGGATGGATAGCAGCAAGATGTTACGCTCCCCACAGGCTGAGCGGTGATCCCCGGAGGCTGGAGCTGCTTAAGATGTTGTGCGGCAGCTGCGGTTACCTTGTAGTGCGGACGGACAGTTCATAAGGAAGCACGGACACAGGTAGTCTCTGCAACGGGTCTTTACTGTAACCAGCAGGCAATACATGGTATACAGTGGTTGGGTAGTAGACCGGGTGGACTCAGCAGTGATAGTGTCCCTTAGAGATCCGCAGTGTTCCTCCATTCTAGCTAAGTGTTTTGCCATTGTCGCCCAGGAATACCAGATCGGGTACGGGGAGGCTGCTTCAATGCCCTATCCAAGATGTACGTTCTGGATGTTTTGGGAGCCTTGGATCCCTCAGTGGGTACACCGCTGGTTAGACGACTGGAAGTTGGCTGGTGGTGGGGTGCTCCTGTGAAGCTGCTCCTCCACGCTTCTGGTTCGCGTAGCAGAGGTGAACTGCTGCCAGCTTCGGTACCAGTGAACCGGCTGTGAGTTTTTGGGCACGGGATATTTTAGAACCCGTGGTTGATGATGCCCGATCCCGGTTGTTGAGGTCTCAGGTGCTGACACCCGACCGGTGACGGCCCGGGGGCTGCACGAGGTGCAGAGCCCCCGCTCCTACTCCAAGTTCAAGTTATCTCTTCTCTAGACTCTGCAGACTACTCTACTAACTAAGGGTCTGTTCTCCCTACACACTTCCCTAGCACTCCGCCCACCAGGACCCTGGGTTGGCCTTCTGTTCTAGGTGATGCATGCAGGGTTGGATCTCTCAGTTAACCGGATCACTGCTGTGTCAGAGAATATTGCGGCTGCATTTATGGCTGCAATACCCTCCTGTGACGCACTCGTTGCGGGGCGCCACAAGATCAGAGTGACTACTGCCGGGAGGGAGGGGCCGGGAAGGGTGGGGCAAGAGGGGACTGACTGTGGAACGTGTGAACTGGCAAAGAGCCGTTTAAATTTCAATTGGCTCCCTGCCAGGAGCCGACTCATATGATTCACTATAAAGAGCCGGCTCATTCAGGAGCTACCCATCACTACTGTCTAACGTCCGCGGTTTCCACAGATGTGTGAACAGAGTAGAAAATAGAGGCTTTGTCGCAACTATATAACTACCACAGCTCACACCATAGCAACCAGCCTGCTCTCTATGCCATAGCAACCAGCCTGCTCTCTATGCCATAGCAACCAGCCTGCTCTCTATGCCATAGCAACCAGCCTGCTCTCTATGCCATAGCAACCAGCCTGCTCTCTATGCCATAGCAACCAGCCTGCTCTCTATGCCATAGCAACCAGCGTGCTCTCTATGCCATAGCAGCCAGACTGCTCTCTATGCCATAGCAACCACACTGCTCTCTCTATGCCATAGCAACCACACTGCTCTCTATGCCATAGCAACCACACTGCTCTCTCTATGCCATAGCAACCAGACTGCTCTCTCTATGCCATAGCAACCAGACTGCTCTCTATGCCATAGCAACCAGCCTGCTCTCTCTATGCCATAACAACCAGCGTGCTCTCTATGCCATAGCAGCCAGACTGCTCTCTATGCCATAGCAACCACACTGCTCTCTCTATGCCATAGCAACCACACTGCTCTCTATGCCATAGCAACCACACTGCTCTCTCTATGCCATAGCAACCAGACTGCTCTCTCTATGCCATAGCAACCAGCCTGCTCTCTATGCCATAGCAACCAGTTTGCTCTCTATGCCATAGCAACCAGCCTGCTCTCTCTATGCCAGAGCAACCAGTCTGCTCTCTCTCTTTGGCATAGCAACCAGACTGCTCTCTCTATGCCATAGCAACCAGACTGCTCTCTCTATGCCATAGAAACCAGACTGCTCTCTCTTTGCCATAGCAACCAGACTGCTCTCTCTTTGCCATAGCAACCAGACTGCTCTCTTTTTGCCATAGCAACCAGCCTGCTCTCTCTATGCCAGAGCAACCAGCCTGCTCTTTCTATGCCAGAGCAACCAGCCTGCTCTCTCTCTTTGGCATAGCAACCAGACTGCTCTCTCATTGCCATAGCAACCAGACTGCTCTCTCTATGCCATAGCAACCAGACTGCTCTCTCTATGCCATAGAAACCAGACTGCTCTCTTTTTGCCATAGCAACCAGACTGCTCTCTTTTTGCCATAGCAACCAGACTGCTCTCTTTATGGCATATCAACTAGACTGATCACTTTATGGCATAATAATGTGGCGCCCAGCAATGAGTGCGTCACAGGAGTGTATTGCATCCCAGACTGCAGATGTAATATTCTTTGACTAAGTGATGACATGGTTAAAACTCAGAGCTCCATACCCTACATGCACATCAGAATAGAGGGCCAATAAGGTCCTGGTGGGCGGAGTGAAGGAGTAGTGTGTTAGAGGAGAATGTAGGAGAAGGAGGAAGTAGAAGGAAGTGGTCGGGAGGAACGTAGGAGAGGGGGCTCTGCACAGTGCCGTGCAGCCCCTAGACCACCTACCGGTTGGCGCCATTATCCGGTGCCTCAACAACCGGACTCTGGGCGAACATCTACGGGTCAAACTACACCCGCGCCCATCTACAGGAGTACCCCACCGCCGCCGCAAACAGAGCCGTCTTGCCAGCGGAGTACCCACCAAAAGGACCCAGGCTACCCCTCACACCGGAACGTACACACCAGCAGGGAAATTGAAGTAGTCCCTTGTACCCGAACTTGGCACACAAAGGCGACATCGGCAACTCACCTAGAACAAGCTTAGATTGGAGGAACACCGCAGAGCTCTGAGATAATACCGGTCATTGCTAAGTCCACCCAGTCCATTACCCGTTACCTGTATACCATGTATCACCTGCTGGTTACAGTAAAAGACCCGTTGCAGAGACTATCAGTGTCCGTGTTTCTTCAGAACTGTTTATTCCGGCGTACTAAGAGTAACTAAGCTGCCTCACAACATCTTGTGCAGCTTCTGGCTCCGGGGACTCCCGCTCGTCCTGTGGGGAGCGTCCCATCTTGCTGCATTCCATCCCCCGGAGGCCCAAGCAGCGACGGTGAAATCACCGGAACTCCCGCAGGTGGCGTCACGACAAGAATTAACCCCTTATCTGTTCGACCAACTTTATTGATCTGGACCACCGGGCCCACACAGCCTCGGGCGCGGTACCGTGACAGGGAGCAGCGACAGCCCGAGATGTGCACACCCCGGCTACGGTGAGTCGGTGAGTCAATAACCACACTGCTCACTTTATGGCACAGTAACCACACTGCTCTCTTTATGCCATAGCAACCAGACTGCTCTTTAGGCATTGCAACCAGATTGCTCAGTTTATGGCATAGCAACCAGACTGCTCACTTTATGGCATAACAAGCAACCTGCTCAGTATATGGCATAGTAACCGCACTGCTCTCTTTATGGCATAGTAACCACACTGCTCTCTTTATGGCATAGTAACCGTACTGCTCTTTTTATGTCATAGTAACCGCACTGCTCTCTTTATGGCATAGTAACCGCACTGCTCACTTTATGGCATAGTAACTGCAATGCTCACTTTATGGCATAGTAACCGCACTGCTCACTTTATGACATAGTAACTGCACTGCTCTCTTTATGGCATAGTAACCGCACTGCTTTCTTTATGGCATAGTAAACGCACTGCTCACTTTATGGCATAGTAATCGCACTGCTCTCTTTATGTCATAGTAACCGTACTGCTCTCTTTATGGCATAGTAACCGCACTGCTCACTTTATGGCATAGTAACCGCACTGCTCTCTTTATGACATAGTAACCGCACTGCTCTCTTTATGGCATAGTAACCGCACTGCTCTCTTTATGTCATAGTAACCGTACTGCTCTCTTTATGGCATAGTAACCGCACTGCTCACTTTATGGCATAGTAACCACACTGCTCTCTTTATGGCATAGTAACCGCACTGCTCTCTTTATGACATAGTAACCGCACTGCTCTCTTTATGGCATAGTAACCGCACTGCTCTCTTTATGACATAGTAACCGCACTGCTCTCTTTATGGCATAGTAACCACACTGCTCACTTTATGGCATAGTAACCACACTGCTCACTTTATGACATAGTAACTGCATTGCTCTCTTTATGGCATAGTAACCGCACTGCTCACTTTATGGCATAGTAATCGCACTGCTCTCTTTGTGGCATAGTAACCGCACTGCTCTCTTTATGGCATAGTAACCGCACTGCTCTCTTTATGGCATAGTAACCACACTGCTGTCTTTATGACATAGTAACCAGCACTGCTCTCTTTATGACATAGTAAGCGCACTGCTCTCTTTATGGCATAGTAACATCACTGCTTTCTTTATGGCATAGTAACCGCACTGCTCTCTTTATGACATAGTAACCGCACTGCTCTCTTTATGGCATAGTAACCGCACTGCTCTCTTTATGGCATAGTAACCGCACTGCTCTCTTTATGGCATAGTAACCGCACTGCTCTCTTTATGACATAGTAACCGCACTGCGCTCTTTATGGCATAATACCCGCACTGCTCACTTTATGGCATAGTAACCGCACTGCTCACTTTATGACATGGTAACCGCACTGCTCACTTTATGGCATAGTAACCGCACTGCTCTCTTTATGGCATAGTAACCGCACTTACAACCAAACTTGTTTCCTTACAGAAACATTGCCCCGTAGGTACAGTCCTACTTGTGGAGGACTTCACCAACTCAGCCGCGATACCATCTACCTCCGGCGGACTGTGGCGGTGCTGGTGGCATTTCACCAGACACTACAGGTGGCGTAACGACAACAAACTGTATATAACCCCCAGTAAATATTACCCCTTTTTTGAAAGATAGGCCCAGGAGACAGGATCAGGCGCGGCAGCCATTCCCCGTGACAACGCTAAAGCTCAGAGCCTGACACCTAAGTACCCCAAAGTCTGGGGCTCACCATTATGAGGTAACTCAATCTCCCAGATGTGTTCCTCTGTTTCTATTGACTCCTCTCCTCAGACCCTGGCTAGGCCTGGAATTGAGTAGCAGACTGTGGAGAAGCCTAAGGCAGCCCCTTTACACCACAGTCTCTCTTCCTCAGTTCTCCCAGGAACTGAACTAACAACTTGATAAATAATAAATATGTATATATAATATATATATATATATATATATATATATATATATATATAGTATATATATATATAAATAATATAATAAATTAGTATGTCATCCAAATAAATAATCACAAATTTACATAAGAGGTGAGTGAAAACATTATTTATAAAATGCTGAAAAACTGTCGACGCGTTGGTTAAACTAAAAGGCATTACTAAACTTTCAAAGTGACCCTCAGGCATATTAAAAGCCATCTTCCACTCATCTCCCTGATGGACTCTTATGAAGTTGTATGCCCCCGTGAGGTCAAGTTTAGAAAACCATTTGGCACCCGACACCTGATTAAATAGATCCGGAATTAGCGGCATAGGATACGGATCACGAAAGGTAACTCCTGTATGCTTTCCTCAGCTTACACAACAAAAATCTGCTGACTGATTCCCTTGCATTGTACATGTCCACAGACACTGTGTAGTCCTAACCTTAGTTATTAATCGTTAATTTGCCTGCAGGGAAAAACATACAGGACTGAATAAATTAACGGCCTGGAGACTCTCTTGAGATGTCATAGTAGCTTTATTGTTATCTGCTGTGTAGACTGAGCCATGTGAATTCTGCCCATTCCTGTAGTAGAAGGCACTTTGGACTATTGCTCCTCCACATAATCTTATTTCACGGTGAACTATAACCAGGATGTGTCCACAAGGTTTGCTCTGGGTGACAAGATTGTGCAGGTTTTCATTCAGTATTTGAACATTGTTATTACAGGCCAGGTAAAGAAAACAACAAGGCGACACTCACCGTTTGTTCACAGGTGCTTTCTTTATTGCAGAGGTGCGGAGAGGGGGTGCATGAAGGTACAGACGACAGGTCCTGTTTCGCGGTTTGACCTGTAGAAGCGGGCAAACCGCGAAACAGGACCTGTCGTCTGTACCTTCATGCACCCCTTCCCCGCACCTCTGCAATAAAGAAAGCACCTGTGAACAAACGGTGAGTGCCGCCTTGCTGTTTTCTATACCTGGACTGTATATGCTTGACCCGCTTATGTAGGCGCTGCACCAGGTGGCTGGGGGAAAGACAGCGGTCTGTCTCTATGGAGCAATAGGAAGGACCATTAGCCCTGTTGGTGCCCGGTGCCCCTACTTTTCTTTTCATTGTTATTACAGGTTTGTAATAATTGGAGCTCTTCCATCAGGGCCCATGAGCTTCAAGTTACTCCACTGGTTATATACACTTTTCTGGTCCATTTTTCCAATATACTCATGTGCAGATTACAAGCACTTTTGATGCATCTCTGCCACAGAAACGCACTAAAATAACATGATTTTTTTACCTGCAGATTTACCACATCTAATGTGAGTATATGGGAGAAATCTGCACTGAAAAAAAGAGATTGACAGGTTGTGGACTTGAAAAATGCTCTGCAGGTCAGTTTAAGCACCATGGGCAGGAGCAGTGGCGCACCCAGAAATTTCCCAAGGTAGGGGTCCAAGAAACACACACCGGCCCTGAAAGGGGGGAGTCACCCCCCAGCGGGGTTCCGAGGGGCAAAGCCCCCGGTGGGGGGGTTTGGGGGAGCGAAGCCCCCATAAAAGCCAAGCGATTTTTGTAAATTTGAATACCTCCGGACCACGGCAAGAAGAGTTTGCTCACTTCACTGCGCAGCGTGAGGTGCAATCCGCGCGTTGGCCATTTCCTTCGCTAATACGTGTCACAGTGTCACACGAAAATTGCAGGAAGTCGGGATTCGGAGAGTCCTGAAGCCTGATTCAGAACAGGAAGCAGACAGTGGAGGCGGGAGAGTGGGTAGTCACTGGGTACCAGTAACGCGCCAAAAAGAGAGAAAGACATTCGCTTCACAAAATCAGTGGAACTGCGGGCCGCATTCCTGAACGGATTATGCTAAGACTAGAGAGTAGACTGGGTTTCCAACTTCCGGCCGCAAAAGCGTGCATCCCGGAAGAGGAGGGGGTCACTGACAGGAATGAGTCCCTCTTCTGTGTGTGCGTTTCACACTGCCGCAGGAAGAGGATGTGAGGGGGCGGAGTAGCGAGGACCCTCTCTGCTATGCATTCCTAGTGTGTGGAACGCACACAGGGCGGCGGAAGTGGCGGCAGAGTCAGGGACTGAAAGTAATAAAGAATAAGCACCGTACCGCGCCGCGTACAGGCCTAGACATAATAATACCGGGGCGGGCGGCGGTGGGCCCCCCCAGCTTCTCAGGGCCGTCCATAGGGGGGTGTCCAGACACGTAGGTCCCCCCCCCCTTGGGTGCACCACTGGGCAGGAGATTTCTATAAACTCATCCACTGTGCTGGAACTGTAAGGCTATGTTCACACTAGACACTTCTGATCCATTTTTGGTGCTGCGTTTGTTTTTGTTTTTTTTAAACTGCGCTAAAAACGGATCAGTCATTGCATCTGCAGCAAAGTGAATGGAATATTCTATTTGCTGTGCAGATGTTGCATTTTTGACTACTATGTTAGTGGTGCAGAAAGCACATCCAGAAAATAATGAGCGTCAATTATTGCTCTGTTTTTCTGCTGCGCATTCTGCACCACTAACATCCAATTACTTACCCTCCCCACGATCCCACAGTGAGCCCCGGTGATGTCTTCCTCCTACCGGTCATCAGCAGAACCGATGGGTACAGTGTTGACCAGACCTGCCCATGTGACTCAGCCTGAGAGTCAGATGATGCCAGGTCATGTAAGTGCTTGTACTACCCGCAGGCCCTGCAGGTGTCCGGAAGGAAGAAGACATCACCGAGGCTCACTGTGCAATTGTGGGGAGGGCAAGAAAGTGTGGTGTCTCTCTTTGTGTCTGTCTGTCTGTTTGTGTCCCCCAAAACGGAGCAAAAAAGCAGCACAATTGGATGATGCATTTGTAATGTGGCAGCCCAAAGTCCGGTTACCACAATGGCACTGCCTCCCTAATAGGTAATGTCATGCTTGGAAGCAGGGAGAGGTATTCACACCAGGTAAGCCCACAGCATGCAACACTTTTCCTGACTCCAGACCTGAAAGGGGAGCTCTAAACCCGAGTTCAGGGAAGCTCTCCTATAAATTCAAACTTGGGGGCGGAGTTAGGAAGTGCAGTTCCTAGGAGGACTGTGAAGACGTCTTGTGGACTGGAGTGGAGTAAGGCTCGTCCGCAGACAGAGATTAGCAAGCATGAGGGACCCGAAGGAGAGGGTCTGAGGAAGGAGGGAAGCAGGCCTGGGGAGTGAAGCCAGTTGTCGAGCTTACTCCAGTGTAGAGCGCCAGGAGCGGACACCGGAGTCCAGATTGTCAGGGTATTCCAGGCCCAGCAGCCAAAACCAGAGGACCGGAGATTCCAAGTCTCCCAGCCACAACAAAGCCCAGGAGGCAAAGCAACATCGGAGAGCTCAGGGACAATACCCAGAGGAGTGGTGCCCGTGAAGGGCTTGAGCTGCCTGCCATACGGGTGAGAGACTGTTCACAGGAAGAGAGGATCACAGCTAGCTTCAGGCAGCCAGGACCAGCCAAGAGGAGCGCAACAGGGAGGCCTCAGAACTCACCAGGTGAGGGGATCCCCCAACTTGCTTGAGTTTTAGACACACCGAAAACACGCAGCGTCAAAAACTTCCCAAATACTGATTGTGGGAATGTATCTGTGGCGCCCCGCAACGAGTGCGTCACAGGAGTGTATTGCAGCCAAGACAGCAGCAGCAATATTCTCTGACTAAGCAATGACACGGTTAAATCTCAGAGCTCCATACCCTACATGCACATCAGCATAGAGGGCCAATAAGGTCCTGGTGGGCGGAGTGTAGAGGTAGTGTGTAGGAGAACTTGAAAAGGCAACGTAGGAGAAGGGAGCAAAAACAACAAGCTCTGCAACCAAAGAGAGGGGGCCTGCACAGTCCCGTGCAGCCCCCTGGCCATCACCCCGATGCCTCAACAACCGGACTCTGGGCGAATGCATACGGGTCAAAGTATCCCCGTACCCTCTTACAACTGGACTACTGGCTCCGAAGCTGGGAGTCATTTATCACTGCCATGCAAACCAGGAGTGGAGGGACCGCTTTACAGGAGCACCCCACCACCGCCGCACACACAGAGTCGTCTAGCCAGCTGAGTACCCACTAAAAGGACCCAAGGCTCCCCACAAATCCGGTCAGAACTCCCCGGTAGGGAAATTGAAGCAGCCTCCTTGTACCCGATCTGGCACCCCTGGGCGACAACGGCAACACAAACTAGTTAGAATGGAGGAACACCGCGGAGCTCTGAGAAACACTGGTCATTGCTGAGTCCACCCAGTCCGTTACCCGAGAACTGTATGCCATGTATCATCTGCTGGTTACAGTAAAGTACCCGTTACAGAGACTATCAATGTCCGTGCTTTCTTTAGAATTGTCCATCTCCGCAAGTAGAAGGTAACCGCAGCTGCCTCACAACATCTTGCACAGCTCCTGGCTCTGGGGATCACCGCTCAGCCTGTGGGGAGCGTTCCATCTTGCTGCATCCCATCCCCCGGAGGCCCAAGCAGCGCCGGTGGACATCACCGGAACACTCACAGGTGGCGTCACGACTTAAAACAACCTTTTAAATCTGTTCAGCCAACAATATTGAATCTGGACCACACCGGTACCCACAGCTGCAGGCGCGGTTGCGTGACAGGAGGAAGACAAACGCCTGCCCTGTGCAGCCCCGGCTACGGTGGGTCGAGACATATCCTTAGGGTTCATGCAGACGTCCATGTACATCAGTCTAATGTGTAAATGCAATGCACAGACTGGCAGCGGATCTCCTGACCCGAGCATCACAACCTCTTAGTAATATATAGTTCCTGACAAAAGTTATGTCGCTTATCCGTGTTATGTAAATAAAAGCTTATAACCTGACGTTAAATTAATCCATTGGTTTTATAAATTACTCTTTTGAAAGCTAAATGATTTCCACCGAATCATTTATCTTCAGTGGGCTCCTGCAGCGACCATTACCAGGCTCTCTCAGTTTGTTGTGGCCCTCACAACCACCGCAGGTGAGTCACACCGATTGGGGGGACTGGACTATTTATTAAGACGATAATGCCCTATGTGCGCTCCCTATTTATTCTTTTTTTTTTCCTTTTGAAAGCTGAAACCCTCCCAAATGTGATTTAGGTTAAGAAAATAAATTGTCATCAATGCTGAAATATTCATTTAATGAACACAGAATGGTCAGATTTTGGCAAGACAAGTTTTGACGCCCACGGAAAGTAATGTGATAATCAAACACTTAACTTAAAATACAAATATATGTTGCATAACATTGGTGAATGAAGTTGTGGTGCTATTAGAGTCATATTTAATATTTTGTGTGACTTCCATGAGCTTGAAGGACTGCATCCATGCGGTTCAACAATGATTCATACAATTTATTAATGAAGTCATCAGGAATAGCAAAGAATGCAGTCTTACATGCCTCCCAGAGTTCATCTAGATTCTTTGGTTTTGTCTTCCAAGTGTGAGGTAGCGTCGGGGTTGCAAGACAGTGAGCCCGGAATCAGTTCATACAGTACACGGATTTATCGACGAGGCACAGAAGTGGCACAAGCCGCCGGGTTCCAGGACGCAGCCAGGTACAATGCATACATCCACTGTACAGTAACACAGTCCCTTCGGGTTAAGACTTCCCTCCGGTCTAGGTCGCACTGGGTTCCCGGGTTAGGTCGTGTTGTATTAGCACACAGCCTCTCACCCCCTGACCTGACCGCTCAGCAGGTTCTTCTGCCTCAGCTCAGGCCGAAGCTCTCCACAAAGAACCCCGCCCTGTCTCCTAACCTAGCATTTAACCCCGTGTCTCCCTCCGGGGAAAACGTACAAGACCCGGCCTGGAGTGGAGCGTCCCTCTATCCTACCTTCCATACCGGGTTCAATACGTGACAGTGCACATTCTGGGTGACACATAGCGGCCCTGGCATATGATCCCCCTCACTGTCTTACACAAGCTTCCTCTTTCATCCTACCCCAAACATGTTCAATGATGTTCATGTCTGGTGACTGGGCTGGCCAGTCCTTGAGCACTTTGATCTTTTTTGCCTGGAGGAACTTTGTTGTAGAGATGGATGTATGAGATGGAGCACCATCCTGCTGCAGAATGTGACCCCTTTTATGATTTGGAATATAAGAAGCAGCTAATATTTCTTGATATTTTTGGCTATTGATATTGCCTTCCACCTTGCAAATGTTTCGCACACCCGCATACTGAATGTAACCCCTGACCATGATCTTTCCACCACCAAATTTGGATCCATACGGGCTCCAGTAGGTCTCCTGCAGTATTTGCGGCAGCTGTGGTGTAATTCTACTGAAGATTCATCAGAGAAATCCACCTTCTGCCACTTTTCCAGCATCCTTCTGTTTAGCAGGCTGTGGGACTTTGCAAATGCCACATTTTTTTTATTTGCCTTTTGTTTAGTGCTGGCTTCTGTGCACTGATTCGGCCATGGAGGCCATTTCAAGACAGAATCCTACAAACTGTTCTAGTTGACACAGGGACTTGAGGTGACCAGGCCTGTTGGAGCTCTGCTGCAGTGGAAGAGGGGCTTGCTTTGGATTTTCTAACCAACAAATGTTCCTCCTGAGCAGTTGTCTTGCGGGGTCTGCTGGACCTGGGCTTGTCAAACACATCTCCAGTCTCTTCAAATCTTTTTTAAATTCTTTGTAGTTGACACTGAGACACATTAAAGGTGCCAGCCACCTCTGCAGTGGATCTGGTTTTCAGCCTCTTGATAATCAAGGCTTTGGTCGCAGGGTGGATTTTTGCTTGTTGTCAGAGCTCAAGTTGCAGTTCAAGTGAAGGTTTGGGGTGCTGGGTTTCTTTTCAGACACACCCACTAATTAACCCATCATTTACGGAGCACAGGTGAGGATGTAAACTAGGATTGGGTGCATTATATGACCAGGCGACAAAACTTTTGTCTTGCCAAAATCTGACCATTCTGTGTTCATTAAATGATCAACATTTCAGCATTGATGCCAATTTATTTTCTTAACCTAAACCACATTTGGGAGGGCTTCAGCTTTAAAAAAGAGTAATTTATAAAACCGATGGATGAATTTAACATCAGGTTATAAGCTCTTATTTACATGACATAGATAAGCGATATAACTTCTGTCAGGGACTATATGAAGTTGTTGGAAAACCTGCCATAGATCCGTGCATTGCGCTCTGAGATCGAACTGATTTGCACAGACATCTGCATGAGTCTTAAAGGGAACCAACCACCCCCAATGACCCCCCCGGACTATTAATATCAGTCCCTACACACAGCACATACATGTGCTGCACTGATTTTTGCTAAATAAACTGGTTTTTGAAACTAAAGATAATGATTTTTAAAGTTTAAACCGAAACGACGGTTGGGCGGTACTTATCTGTGGCAAACGACGAGATCTGATGCCAATCATCTTCCCTGTCTCCCCTCGCCGCAGTTATGGACAGCCCTTTGTGCAACGTCACAGCCCTGTGCACGGGCTCGCATGCCCGTGCACACGTCATCATCTGCAGCCGGGAAGCGAGCGCGCGCTCTGACTTCCTGCGCTCGGCTGTGGAAGACAGAGCGCGCGCTCGCTTCCCGGCTGCAGATGATGACGTGTGCACGGGCATGCGAGCCCGTGCACAGGGCTGTGACGCTGAAGAAAGGGCTGTCCATAACTGCGGCGAGGGGAGACAGGGAAGATGATTGGCATCAGATCTCGTCGGTTTCCACAGATAAGTACCGCCCAACCGTCGTTTCGGTTTAAACTTTAAAAATCATTATCTTTAGTTTCAAAAACCAGTTTATTTAGCAAAAATCAGTGCAGCACATGTATGTGCTGTGTGTAGGGACTGATATTAATAGTCCGGGGGGTCATTGGGGGTGGTTGGTTCCCTTTAAGGGTATATTCACATTGGGAGTTCTTGCAGCATTTTTTAATGTGTGAAAAATGCTGGTGTTGGCAGGAAAAAGACTTTATGCATTATGTTTGTTTTTGAAGCGTTTTTAGTTTAGTTTTTGATGTCTTATTTTGTCAAAGCATTTTTTAGACATTCATTGTGAGTGCTGCAAAACAGTGAATGAATTGTCATGCAGCAGGCTTGAAAAAAAACAAAACAATTTAAGAATGCAAGAAAAAAAATACGTTTGTGTAGAAAAAAAAAAAGCCCAGGTTTAGATTCCTCAGGGCAAACCTGAGAAAGCAGCAGGTCCTGCTGTGAAACGCGTTGGCTCAATAAACGGACATCAGACATACCCTTCCTGCTTTGTGGTCTGCGCAGAATCTAAACCTGGGCTTTTTTTTTACACAAACGGATTCTTCCCTCACCAGGTGTCTGCAGCGACCAGGATACCAAGGCCCATTCAGGTTGTTGTGACTCACACAGCCCAAAAAGGTGAGTCACACTAGTCGGGGGGCATTGAATTATCATCATAGATTTTAGAAAATATGTTAGTCGAGCTTCACATTTCAGGCTGGTTACGTTGCGTCCCATGCGCATGCGCAGCCGCAGGTGAAAACGCATTGCGTTTTACATACGCATGCGCATAGCTTTGCGCACGCAGGTCCGCAACGTTCACATGCGTTTGTCTGCGTTTTGAGCCTTGCGCATGCGTTTCCCATCTGCATGCGTTCGCTAAACTTAGCCCAATTTTCAGTGACCCTGCCTACAGACACGCCCATGGGCTTTTTGAGCATGTGCACTAAGGTGTCCGCATGCGTTTCATCCGCAGCTGTGCGCAAAACCATCCGCATGCGTACAGTCTCATAGGGGCTAATGTTAATTGTATCCGCAGCGTGCGCATGCGGACACTTACATCTTTTTGGACGCGCCGAAAAATGCTACAAGCCGCGTTCCCTGGCGGCATAAAATCTTCTTCTCCGTCCGCATGCGTATAGTTACGCAGCTGAACGCGAACGAACGTGGCTATGTGCGGATGACTGCGCATCCCATGTTAAAGATAGGTGCGCAATCCGCATGCGGATTTCGGGACACAGAGCCGCACCGTCCGCGGCGCAAACGTCCTGAAATGTGAAGGCACCCTTAGGACTGTAGCTGAGTATATAACAAAATGCTGCAAATGCTCAAAGTGCAAGTCTACAGCAATACTAAAATGACTTTAGTGATGTAAAAGCTGCAGGCAATCCTAGTATGCTGGGAGTTGTAGTCTCTGATGAAGACTCCTATCTATAGCCAAATATCACACAGTTGCAGACAAAACCCCAGCAAGTCCGGAGGCGTGCCGCGAAATAACCAATTCAACTACATGTTGGTGTGAGAGGGCCGTAAGGCTTTATTGAGGGTAACTAATAAAACTAACTTTATTCCAAATAAACATTACCATCACTAAACACTTTTTACTTGGCCGAAGACTTGGCAAAGTCATACACCATAAAAACACCAAAAATTGCGGGTTAAGTTTCCCCTCCAATAAGCCAAAGGACAAGAATAAAAAAGAGAACTCCAAAAAAACAGGGTGGATGGGTGTTGCTCTCCAGCTGAATGACCTTACCGGTGGCGGACCTTGACCCCGGAGGGCCCTGGTGCAGAGCTGCTGGTGAGTGGCGGCGGGGGGGGGGGGGAAGTTGTGGGTGCCAGTGAACGCTGCTGAGGAGCGGGGGGGGAGCGTGTTGTGGGTGATTGATGCGGCTCCTACCTGCTGCGACGAGCCCCGCTTTTAAGTTGTGGGAGCTGGGGCGGCATAGGAGAGGAAGGGCGGGATCAGCCAGGGGAAGCAGAACGCAGAGTTACCCTCCTCTCCTCTTACACAGGTTCATGGGGTCGGCTGGGGGCCCCCCTGCAGACTTGAGGGGCCCCCTAGCCGGTCGGGGCCCTGGTGCAGCTGCACCACGGTAGGTCGGCCCCTGGACCTCACAGAGCCTCTGAGGAGCTATACATTGACCATGCTCCCGCCAGGTGATTGTCCAATAAGATCCAAAGTCCTGTCAGACAGCCCGTCCGATGACGTCCTCCAGCCTCTGTTATCAAGGGGCAAAGCCCGTAACTTCACATTTACCTCAGAAACACAACAAAATGATTGGTCATAAATACATCCATAACAACATGAACATTAAAACATATTACCAAAAACGTCCCAGGGGCTTCCAATCCCATGTGCCCCCTTTTGTTATTTACTCCATGGGCCACTCATGATCGCGGTGTCACACACAACGATGCAGCAGGTTGGCTGATCGAGGATCGTCTGATTTGAGAACATGTTCTCAAACCTGCGATCAGCGATCAAACGAGTCGTATCTCGGTGTCACACGCAACGACGTCCTAACGATGTCGTTTGAACGACCCCAAACCCGTGACGTTTCAGCGATATCGTTTACGATCTCGTACCGTGTAATGGGGCCTTAAGAGCTTTCCTGCAATTCTACAATTCCTATAGTGTTGTAAAAGCTGCAGGTAATGCTGCATGCTGGGAGTTGTAGTCCCTGATGAGGACACCTATATACTGTATATAAAGCTCAATATCAATCACACATCTGCAGCACCCTCCTCCTCACCATGTGACTGGTCATGTGACTGTGATGTCATCTGAGCTGTGGCTGCCCCCTGCCTGCTGTGAGTTCCTGCACAGGATGTCAGGCTGATGCCAGGCAGTGCAGGGTGACTGCTGTATACTGGGGCATTGCTCTGCTGTATCCTCAGTGCAAGGTGACTGGCTGCAGCCATGAACAAGCAGGATCTGGCAGATGAAGCTCTGTTCCTGCTGCTGCACAATGAGATCGTGTCCTGTGTGTACAAGTCCTCGGAGCAGGGGGATGCGGTGAGTGACAGCTGCAGCTGGCTGAAGGGAATGTCTGTGCATGCATACATTACATGTGTACAATAGAGAGACATGTCAGTACATTACATGTGTGCACTAGAGAGACATGTCAGTACATTACACGTGTGCAATAGAGGGACCTGTCAGTACACTGCATGTGTGCAATAGAGGGACCTGTCAGTACACTGCATGTGTGCAATAGAGAGACATGTCAGTACACTGCATGTGTGCAATAGAGAGACATGTCAGTACACTGCATGTGTGCAATAGAGAGACATGTCAGTACACTGCATGTGTGCAATAGAGGGACCTGTCAGTACACTGCGTGGCCGCACTGGAGAGACCTGTCGGTACACGGTGCCCTGGAGATCTGCCTTTTGCCATATTGGGTGGCACCAGTTTCTCTAGACACAGTTGTTTTTTATTGATACTGTACATCATTCTGCTTCATGTGTTCTATGTGCTGCCATGTATTCCTGGTGTTAGCCTAAACCAGGGGTCAGGAACCTTTTTGGCTGAAAGAGCCATAATCACGACATATTTGAAAATTTAAAGAGGACCTGTCACGCCCCTGGTGCACGGCAGACTGAATGCAGCTGTTGCTCCTACATTCAGGGAAGGGGTCCCCCATGGCTCTAGCCCCCCTGTGCCCCGAGATATAGACTTCAGAAAGCTTGGAGATAAGTCGGGAGGGAGTTTACTTATCTCGAAGTTCTGCGTGTCACACGTGTGTGTGTGTGTGTGTGTGTGTGTGTGTGTGTGTGTGTGTGTGTGCGCCCCCTCACCTCTTTAGAGTCTGCAGGAGGAGGGGAGAATGTGTGACAAGCAGAACTCTGAGATAAGTAAACACCTTCCTGACTTTCATCTCTAAGGCTGGCTTCACATCACGTTTTTTTTGATCCGGGGCTGTCTGGTGTAAACCGGACACCCCCGGATCCGTTTCCAGCCCTATAGTAACCCTATGGGGCCGGATGAATGTATTTTGGTATCTGGTTTTTGGATGTCCGGGAGAATCCGGAAGGAATCAGATTTTTCTCCCGGACACAAAATCGGAGCATGCACCATTTTTATGTCCGGGGAGAAAAAGCTCCCAAAATCGGATCCTCCCGGATCCGGGACAATCCGGCGCTCCCTAACATGGGAGCCTATGGGGCCGGATTGCCCCGGTCCAGGAGGATCTGGGAACTGGACACCTATGGCTGCACGCCGCTGTAATTTCAGGACTGCGGCTAGCTCCCCGCGAGCTGCGGTCCTGAATCATCAATCATCATCCCCCCCCCCCCCGACAGCCCCCGGATCAAAATGTTTAATACTAAATACAAGTAAGTGTGTGCATTTTATGTAAGACCAACACTTTTAAAGTGCAATAAATCTCTGAATTCTCATTAATAATGCTGTTGCTAACCAATGATGAATCCCCTTGCAGCCCCCAATATGGTACCCCCATCTTCTCCATGCAGTACTGCCATCATCCCCTTACAGTACCGCCATTATCTCCATGGTGCCGATACCTGCAAAAAAGAGAAAATCCACACTTACCCGCCGATCCTCCGCGGTCCGCGATGTACCGTGTTTCGGGTGCCGCCGCTCTGTCTCTCCTGTTTGCAGCCAATCAGAGGCTGGTGATGTCAGATTGGGCCGCTGCTGGCCCTCTAATTGGCTGCAGACAGCACAGACAAAGCAGCAGCACCCGAAACATGGTACAGCGGCATGGGCCACCGGATTTGGCTGTGAGCCAGATGTGGCCATCAAAAGAACCACATCTGGATCACGAGCCATAGGTTCCCGACCCCTGGCTTTAAGGAACAACATTCACATTAAAGGAATGTTCACACTGCGTCTTTTATCCGTTTTTGCACTAAAAATGAAGTGATCTCATCACTTAAATGGAATCCTAGCTAAGGCTGGCTTCACACCATTGGGCAAAATGACTAAATCAGCAAGGGATCAAATAATTCCCTTCACTGTATATACCTCTCAGCATGGGGTGCACCTGCAGGGGTTAATTTCTTCTCATTCAATCCAGCACTCAACCTCTGTAGGCTTTAAAGTGAGAATAAACCTCACCAAATACACAACGTGTGCACGAGGCTTTACAAATACTGAGGTAAAAACTCCCCAAATACACAACGTGTGCACGAGGCCTTACAGATACTGAGGTAAAAACTCACCAAATGCACAACGTGTGCACGAGGCCTTACACATACTGAGGTAAAAACTCACCAAATACACAATGTGTGCACGAGGCCTTACAGATACTGAGGTAAAAACTCCCCAAATATACAACGTGTGCACATGGCCTTACATATACTGAGGTAAAAACTCACCAAATACACAACGTGTGCACGAGGCCTTACAGATACTGAGGTAAAAACTCACCAAATACACAATGTGTGCACGAGGCCTTACAAATACTGAGGTAAAAACTCACCAAATACACAACGTGTGCACGAGGCCTTACAGATACTGAGGTAAAAACTCCCCAAATACACAACATGTACACGATACCTTACAGATAATGAGGTAAAAACTCCCCATATACACAACGTGTGCACGAGGCCTTACATATACTGAGGTAAACTCCCCAAATACACAACGTGTGCACGAGGCCTTACAGATACTGAGGTAAAAACTCCCCAAATACACAACGTGTGCACGAGGCCTTACATATACTGAGGTAAAAACTCACCAAATACACAACGTGTGCACGAGGCCTTACAGATACTGAGGTAAAAACTCTCCAAATACACAACGTGTGCACGAGGCCTTACAGGTACTGAGGTAAAAACTCACCAAATACACAACGTGTGCATGAGGCCTTACAGGTATTGAGGTAAAAACTCACCAAATACACAACGTGTGCATGAGGCCTTAGAAATACTGAGGTAAAAACTCCCCAAATACACAACGTGTGCACGAGGCCTTACAAATACTGAGGTAAAAACTCACCAAATACACAACGTGTGCACGAGGCCTTACATATACTGAGGTAAATGAACCTGCAATGTACATTTATACAGAGGAAGTTTATCTAAACTGCTTTTCCTGTCAGAGTGTGTCAGCACGGTCCAGACACTGACTGCCATCTATTGATAGCATAGTCTGCTGGCTGCATTCACCACCCAGGGCTTCTAAGGTAATGGTGGCAGGCATCCATTATTATTATTATTTTTTTTTTTGTAATTGCAATTAAGATAGGAATTTGGCCTTGTTTATTTTTTAATTGTCGGATGTCGTATGGATGCCAAAAGCAGACTTCCTTTAATCATAACTTGGGATTGCTAGAAGTATTTTCAAGGTCTGTATAATTTCTATATTTTCTTTATAGGAAAATGGAAGGTGTATCACTAAGTTGGAAAACATGGGTTTCCGAGTAGGACAAGGCCTAGTAGAAAGGTAGGCTCTTTGTCTAATTGTGTAGTAAACCTTGTCTGTAAAAGTCTCTACCCTTTGGACAATTCTTCGTGTGTGTGTGTGTGTGTGTGTGTGTGTGTGTGTGTGTGTTTTGTTATAAAGGAGTTTTCACATCTCATGAAGTAATGGCATTTCACTAAGGGCCGGTTTACACATAATGATGTCCCAGCGATCCCACCAACGATGGGGGTCACTGGGACATCGTTATCTGATCGCTGGTGAGCTGGTAACCAGGGTAAACAGTGGGTAACTAAGCAGAGCGCTGCACTTAGTTACCCGCTGTTTACCCTAGTTACCAGCTCCCAGTGCGTGCTGGGGGGCGCTGGGAGCTGCCAAACAGTGGGTAACTAACAGAGTGCTGCTTAGTAAGGGTGGCTTCACACTGCAGTCTGGTCCAGGGCTGTCGGATGAACCTGACAGCCCCGGACTGGATCAGCACACAGAACTGGAGGGCTAATTTTTCCCTCCGATCCGGTGTGCACCAAGATGCCCTGGATCCTAGCAAAAGGTAAAGAACTGGAAGCTCCCGCAAGTTCATCTGGCCCCATTGAAAGTCTGTGGGGCCACAAACTTATATGGGTGCATCCAGTTCAAGCCGGATTCACACGGATACCGAAAAACTGCAGTGTGAGACCAGCCTAAAAATGCACTGTGTGCAAACGGCCTTATGGTATGTTTAGGATTTGGTGCAGAATTTTCTGCATCTCTTGGCAGGAAAAATGTTGCATTATGATGCAGATTTTTTTTCCCATTCATTATAGTGGGTGAAGTCTGCAACCAAAACTTATGCAAAAATTGATTTTTCTGCACCAAATTTGCAAGGAGAAAATGCTCAACGTGTGCAGGAGAATTCAGGATTCTCATTGAATTTGCATCAGGAAACCCTTCAGGTTTTGTGACAAATCTGCACTCAAAAATTGCATCAAAAAAGTAACATGTGCACAGGGCCTTTTGCAGTGTATCTCACAAGTCTAGAAAAGGTGGGAGCTTTGTAAACTTTTTTTTTTTTTTTTTTCTTTTTTTCTCCCCGTTTCGTACTGCTGTAGATTTACCAAGGACACTGCAAGGTTCAAAGATGAATTAGATATTATGAAATTTGTCTGCAAGGATTTTTGGACAACCGTGTTCAAGAAACAAATCGACAACCTGCGAACCAACCACCAGTAACCCCTCGCCGGGTGCGGCCGCCCTGCAGTTTACCTTTCCATAGGTTGTCCGCCTTGTTTGCTGTTTATAAGGTCATACACTTTGTGCGAGTACAAATGGTAAATCCACCGGATCTCTATCAGTTTCCATATGGAGGGTTTTCTCACATTACTTCCACCTGAGCACTGACCCATGAATCATTCTGATGTGCTTATAAGAGTTTATATTAGTGTTTTTTTTGGGGGTTTCTTAGCCCCAAACTCCAATTATTAACTAATGCTAAGGGCATAACTTGCTTTAAATACATATTACACAGAGATTTAATGAACTTTGTGTTATGCTCCATCTTGGCAGAAGATCATTTTGATAGCGGGCAATGATCAGCTTTGTGCCCAGGGAAGATGACATCCCCATAGGGGATGGGTGGGGAACTCCCTTTCCCAAGGGGCCACATGAGCCAGTGACTGGTGTAGAGGCTGAATCAATAGTCTGAAATTAATTCTGCTCAATAGCAATAACTAAACGTAATATTGAGTAGAAATAAATGCATATACAGCATGAGCCCCACATAGCCTCATATACACTTTATGAGCCCCCCCACATAGCCTCCTATATATAGCATGAGCCCTACATGGCCTCCTATATACAGAATGAGTCTCCATATCCCCTATATACTTTATGAAAACCATCCATCTGAAAACATAGTGTGAGCCCCGCATAGCCTCATACACAGCATGAGCTTCCATATACCCTCCTATATACAGCATGAGCCCTCGCATAGCTCCTTTTATATATAGTATAAGCCTCGACGTAGCCTTGTATATAGTTTATAAGCTCCTACACGTGACAAAAAAACCCCACACAATGTATTTGCCTTGTTCTCGCTCCCATGGCACTCCGCTGCACAGACACGCTGCAAAGTATACATGTTGATGGGATGTCATCACGTCTGCTGTCCCACACAGTGATTGGTGGAGGATGGGGCTGCTGACTCCTTCTACCACCAATGTATTCTCTGCTATCCCCATTCTGAGAATGCAGATACCTGGGACATTGGGCCACAATGGGGTCTGTGCCGGAGGAGGGCATGGTGCAGCAAGGTGGGCATGGTCCACTGTTTTCAGCTTGTCTGTTGTGTTGGTCCCTGGTCCAGACTGAAACAGCCAGAGGGCCGGATGTGGCCACGCTTTGCCCTGCCTCAACTATCTTTTGAAAGTCCCTAGTGTGCGGAATACCTTAAGTAGGGGACCGTTAACACTCCATCACCTCGAGCACACTGTTCCCCAGTTGTGACCTTCTTTACATCATGTGGGCGCTGCAACCTGTCAGTGATCACTGATGGGCTGCAGATCTAACATGACGTAAAAATTATCATGAGATCGCTGGGGCACACAAGGTTCTGAGCAGCACCAGTCTGAAAGATGAAGATATTATATTATATCACAAACTGGGAATATTGGGTCATCCAGTAGAGAACAATCCCATAAAGGGAATCTGTCAAATACTTTTTTTAATTTGCCCCAATGTTATTTAGATCATGCACTGTGCATCACTAAAGTGGTGCAAAAAGAAATCCATGTAATTATCATAAAAAAGCCCTTTAGATGTTTGCATTATGCACCTGCATGGTCCATCGTGGTGGATGCTTCAGCTGGAACCGGTCACATTACTCCACCTTCAGTCATGCAGTTTTTTAAACCTAGTGACGCTTTGTAATATATTAACATCACTTATGAACCTTCTGAAGTTCATATATGCTGTAAAGGGACCAGTGGTGATGTCACGACCATGTGATTGTAATGGACAGAGCTAAGCCTACATTTCCTTCATGTCAGACCTGCTTATCCCTGTCCGTTATGGTCACATGGTCGTGACATCACCACTGGTCCTTCTACAGCATATGTGACGGTCTGCAGGTCCTTCACTGATGTTAATATATTACAATGCGGTGGGAAGTGACTACGATTAATAGAACTGCTTTACAGATGTGGATTGACGTAACTGATTCCAGATGAAGTATCCACCCCGATGACTGTGCAGGTACATAATGTAAACACCTAAGCATCTGAAGGGCTTTTTTTATGATAAATACATGGAATTTTTTTTTAAACCAGGTTAGTGCTATACAGTGCATGATCTAAATAGCAATGGGGGACGTTTAAAGACCATAATGGACATGACGGGTTCCCTTTAAATCTTTGATTTATGGAATGTGAAAATAAATCCTACAAGCAGAATTAATCATTGATGATCACACTTCTGATACTGATGTTCAGAAGTGTATATGCTCCAGATGGTAACTTTGGGCCACGTCCCCAGAACCGTTCACTTTTTGCGTCATTTATATTATATTTATGCACATTTTTCCTCTTTTTTTTTTTTTTTCAGGGTATTTATGTGCTGCAGGACAACAAATTCCGACTTATCAACCAAATGTCTGCAGGGAAACAGTATTTGGAACATGCTCCTAAGGTAATGAGACCTCCACATCTAGTAAAATGTGTGCATTGAGAATAAATGTAGCATACGCCATTACAAATTTGGGGACATGAGAGGAAAACGGGGACATAAAGGAAGCTCGTATAAATGTGTATTGGATGGCATATAGAGAGAGACACACACTTACACTTACACTTATTTATCTTTACAGAAACCGTGTGGTTTATTAAAGGGGTTAGTCCGAGACCAAGCATTTTTTCTTTTTTCTCTTTTTTTCGAATAGACTCTTTAAAAATTCCGTACCATTCCTTCTGCACACTAAAAGTGACTGTTTTTGTTTTTGTTTTCGTTTTCTATTTCTTGCTCTGATGATGGTTCATATGCATGCTGGGGTACTCACAAAGAACGTCATCAGGGGGAGAGGCTGCAGTCACATCCACAGCCTCTGCCCCCTCCAACAAAACATCACGTTAGTGATGTTGGTATCGGAGGGTAGTCAATATTGTGTATACAAGGGTCTTCAGTCCCCCCTTCTCGGCCCCTGCCCCCGCAGTGCGCTGTCTCGGCCCCTGCCCCCGCAGTGCGCTGTCTCGGCCCCTGCCCCCGCAGTGCGCTGTCTCGGCCCCTGCCCCCGCAGTGCGCTGTCTCGGCCCCTGCCCCCTCAGTGCGCTGTCTCGGCCCCTCACCTTTCCCCAACTTGCAGTATTTGATCGGCTGCACTGAGCCAATCTAATCAGTTATCTGATGTAGCATGTGTACAAAAAATGACAAAACCTCACCCTCCCTCCTCCGGAAGTGCTTTGTTTATGGCTTTCTGTATGTGGGCGGAGAGCAGATGTGACCAATCGGTGACTTCCAATGAGGTTTGGATCTAATAAGGTTCGGCTTTATCTACGTCTGGCAGAACCTGAACTTCCATGGGTCCACTAATCTGTATTGCAGAGCTATCCTGGGATAGGCCATCCTCCAAAAGGTATTGAACAACCCCTTTAACACTAGAAGTCCCAGGAATTTCGAGCTCTCTCCTGAAGTCCCAAAAGAGGGTCAAATGACCCTTAGCCCAAACTGACAACTCTGATGGCTCCAATTAGCATCCTTTCATTTGTAAATGTGGCCTAAAATCCTTCAGGTCATTTGACCCGTCTCTGGGTTCCAAAGGTAGAAATGTTAAATGACCCCTCCCTGGGACTTCTAGTGTTAAGGCGGCCATATAGTTTAGACATCTATTCCTACCTGCAACCATACAAATGTATGAAAGTGGAGTAAGCAGCTTCCAAACACCTCTGGTGACAGAGTATTCTTCCCCCATTAAAGCAAAGCATCAGGCATGATGAATTCCAATATCCCCAACATTCTGCTCCCAGTTGAAAAAATGAACTGGCAGGGTCGGCCGACATTAATATATTTATGGCCACCTGTATGTTGTCAGGACATCTAGAGCTTGATTGGTTCTTGTGCAACCACTGGGAATGAATGAACGTTATGGTGTGTATATAATGGGTACAATGAATACATAATTAGCAAGTACAAATACAGCAGACAAGGCTCAGGAAAGAACAGAACAGACCTCGAGCAGCAAGTGTAGATGAGGATCATGCATTAATGTGCCGATCTGGATCCAACTAGCCGGTGCTAGTGGGACTGTGTAGTCTCGTTACTTCTGTGCCCTTTTCCCATAGTAAAAATAATTCTAAATGTTTTGTCTCTTGTTTGCAGTATTTGGCGTTCGCATGTGGTCTAATTCGAGGAGGATTATCTAATTTGGGAATAAGAAGTATTGTAACAGCAGAAGTCTCAGTAATGCCTGCATGTGAGTATATGGTCCTCCCCAGTGCCTATGGTTTGATTTATTAGTACTAGGTGTGTGTCTGTGTGTGTGTCTGTGTCTGTGTGTTTTCTCAGCAATACGGTGCTGCTTTACTGTCAAACGTTTCATAGACTTTGGAATACCAAGAGGAAGGCTATTAATCTGCAAATATGGAGTTAATCTGCAGGTACTAGTATTCTGAGCCTGCCCTATGCCTGTAGTGAGAGCCCCACTGCCTGGAGGAAATGTAACTTTATTTCTCCGGGCCAGCAGCCATCCGCTTTCAGTCACAGGGGTGAGGCCGGTGAGGGTTCAGTCGCTGTGACTGACCCCACCCGCACTGACTGCTTGCTCATCATTAAGGCTGGCTATCAGTCAATGTGGGGGTGCGGTTAAAGCTGTTGCTTGATAGATATATATATATAGTGGTAACTGAACCTGCACTGGCTGTGACTGAAAGCTGACAGCTGCCGGGAGGAATAGAGTTAATATCCTCCCGACAGTGGGGCTCTCCTCTCTATGCGGGGATCAGGCAGGTTTAGATCACTATTAACACCTGCAGGTTTATCCCATTTCTGTAGGTGAATTTTTTTTTTAACATGATGGGTTCCCTTACACTTCTATGGGAATCTTTAAACCAAGCACAATTATTAGTTAAAGTACAATGTTGGTGAACAGTCCTATGTGTGTGGTGACTTCACAGCTGTCCCAGGCCGAGACTGATGTCAGGTGAAGAGAAGGAACCGATTGTTGGATTTCAAACAGCCGATGCTTTTATTTGAGGTGCAGAAAGCTGCAGACAGGAGTATGATAGCGCCACTGACAACACGGGATACTCAGCCCAGACAAGTCGGGTCCGGACTCCCTCTGTGTCGTAGTTAGTCCTGAGTTCTCATGTATATAGGGGAAGTCGGGAGAGATGTACTTGGGGAAGCTTCAAGGCATTACAAGATTCCTAGCATTCTTGTCATCAAATTTCTCTGGTATATTTGAAGATTTCTTCGTCTTTTACTGTCTGCACTGTACCTATTTGGCCACTAGAGGTCAGCACATGTGATAATTGCAGTGTATAGTGCTGAATATTGCCTCTCAGCGGTCACATTGCTGTGCTATGAAGGTAAGGGAAAGCTATGGGGACTTGCTGCTATATTAGGAGTCTTCAAAAAGGACACCATAAACATCTAAAAGGTCCGATACCAAATGCACTTAGCAGGATGCAGCCGACCCAATGATAAATGCAACACGGGTGCATAACACCAATGCATCAATCGCTCTCAAGCTTCCAGGACATGGGGGAGGTGATTGGTGGACAGGCGCAGGTGATGGTCTTGGACACCCGAGATCTTCATCTGCGTGTGCATTGCTTCCAACGTGTTGGACAAAAGGATAATGGCGGCGCAGGTGATGGTCTTGGACAGCTGAGATCATCTGAGTGTGCATTCATTCTGAAGTGATACACAAAAGGAAAATGGCTGCAGAGGCGGCCCACGTGCAGGTGACCATTTCGACAGCCCAAGATATTCTTCTGCACTTCCGTCTATTATGCTGTGAACTGCAAGGACATATGCTCAGTAATAATCTGCCTGGACACCTTCCGCAGTATTGACCCACCATGACCCTGCCACCTGTAACCCTGCTTTACCACCTTGCCCTCCCCTCAGGTAAGCTACGCTACCTATGAGACGCACTGGATTATAGGACAGACCCCCTATTTTATTTTTATATTTTTTTTTTTTCTCCTTTTTAAATTTGGGGTGCAACCACAAAATGCGTTAATGCTCTCATGACTTTTAATAATAAAGTTTCATTAAGGACAAATATTGGAAATGTCCACCAAAACAAAGCAGATTTATTTAAAACTTGTTAAATCAAAAGAGACAAAACAATTTTTGTGCTGAAAAGTGCCCCTTCCCTCGGCTTATACTCAAGTCAGTATACAGGCTAAGTGTGGGGGGGGTGGTGACCGGGGACTGGAGGAGGCGGGGGGGGGGAGGCTGCAGTAGGAGCGGGTGGTCATGTGGGCCCGCTCATTAGTACAATGCAAAATGCACTACATTCCCCTGTCCATCAGCGGCAAGGGGAGCGGTGCATATTACATAGCACCATATATACTCTCCCCCCGGTCTTACTTCCCTTTCGACGATTCTGTGCATAGTCTGCGGGCTCCATGTGTCCTCCCTCCGGTCTGCCAGCTTCTAATCATGTTACCGGCACTTCAATGATGTCATCGCTGCTACCGGCAGACCGGAGGGAGGACACAGACTATGCATAGAATCGTCGGAAGGGGAGTAAGACCGGTTGTTATTCTATGGTGAGCGCCAGCATAGGGCCCTAAACAAATGATGGGGGGATGGGGGGGGGCTCATAAATCAGGGATGGGGGGAGCTGTGCCAGGGATGGGGGCCATATATTAGCGATGGTGGCACTATACCAGTAATGGAGGCTATATAACAGTGATTGGGGGCTATATACCAGTGATGGGGGCATATACTGTGATGAGGGAGATATATGCCAGTGAAGGGGGCGCTATAAACCAGTGATGGGGGCACGATATTATGAGGGGCTATATACACAATTATGAGGGGATATCCACAGTGATGAGTGGTAATATACCAGGTTGGGCGGGGGGTGAATGCTGCATTTCCCACCCTAGACTTGTACTAGAGTCAACAGGTTTCCCAGGACTCCTCATAGGAACTTGGCTGGAATGGTTTCGTCTCCTAATAATGTTGACTGTACATTACAGCAGAATTAAGTCATATTGACTACTGGAATTGTAATAGAGAAACAGGCAGCCTTTTAAAAAGAGTCTGTCAGCAGCTTTTTGCTATAAAATCTGATGTAGGTGAAGAGATGACACTTACTGGGGTGTTGGCTGTAGTTTTGATAAAATCCTTATTTTGTCTTCTGAAGATGACTGCTGGGCTGTGTATGACCCCGCCCTCATCACTGATTCGCTGTTTCTGACGTACATTGTCATCAAGCAGCCAATCGGTGGTGAGGGTGGAGTTACACAGAATAGCCTGACTGGCTCCAGGTGAGACCTAGTCCTGTATTGATAATCTCCTGCTGATAAAACACTGATTAGGCCGTGTGATGTAATTCCAATACAATAAGTGACACCGCTGGAATCGAGGTTTCAGAGCCTAGACTCTCAGATTACATAGCAAAAACCTGAAGCATGCATGCTGTACCACTGCTCCAGTCTCTGTCTCAGGGGTGGGATCCACAACGATGAAACATTATCTATTGTATGAATAAGTGTCAATTCTGGGAATGCCTCTTTAACTTGCCCCTAAACTGCACAACTATGTGTCTGTATGTTTAATCCACCCTACAGGGCTGTCTTGGTAAACCTGCTTTGCTTTATCATCAGTAAATTATACTTCTATTGACCTGTTTTCTTTCTATTTTACAGGTAAATTCCAGGTGATGATTCAGAAGTTGTAGCACATACGGGGGAATGCCATAAACCTAACTGACTCTGTACAGGTCACATCACATAAAGTATCCTTGGCTCACATATAGACGCTCTCCTACCTACGTCCACGTCTGAGTCATCCGGAGTCGACTCGTTGCACAAGTCTTAAACCCTGAGATCGGGATGACAAGGGATCGTTTAACATTTACTCACCTGTCTGACCACACGAGAACACTAAACTTTATACACAAGCACATTAACGTTTTATTCTCAATACATAGGAAACCTTCAATTACATCTCTCCAGCACCTTATATATGTGAGTGATGACATTGCAATCCAGTGAAAGGTATTGTAGACACACAGAAATTCCTTGTTCTTGGACAATCTGATGTCCAGACTAGAAAAAAATGTACCTTTTCTGAATTCTGTGCAGTAATGGAGATGAATAATAAACCTATTTTATATTGCTCCTAACATAAAGTGTTAATAGGAAACGGATCACGTTTTTAAAGGGAACCTGTTGTGTCCTTTTGTTATTGGATCCGGTACTGTGCATTAGTAACCCATTTATTTTTTGTAATTGTTTTATGTATCCATAAAGCATTTTAGATACTTATTTGTTTTCATTAGCTAGCTGGGCACACAGTCATACAGTCATCCGGGCGGTTAGCAGACAACAGCTGCAGAGATTCATCTAATGCTCTCTAGAAGGACCTGTGTGATGTCATAACAATGTGACCATAACAGGCAGAGCTAAGTACAATGCCCATGCATGGCCTGCTTAGCTCCACCCATTATGGTCACATGTTCGTGACATCACCACAGGTCCTTCTAGAGAGCATTAGATGAATTTCTGTTAACTGCCCAGATGACTGTATGACTGTTTGAGCAGCTAGCTAATGAAAACATCTAAGTATCTAAAGTGATGTTTTTGGATGCATACAATGAATGATTTATAAAAAAAATACAGATTATTAATGAACATGATCTAAATAACTTTGGGGGCAGTAAAATAACAAAATAAATGACATGACGGGTTCCCCTTTAATTTTTACTTTTGGTATTAAAAAAAAAAAAGCCAATGCAGATTTGACTGGTGGGCATCGCTGACGCTGTAAGGACAGGGTTTGAGTGCAATAATTGGCGTGCTTAAGGGTATGTGCGCACACTGCGTATTTGCTGCATCCTCTAGCAGAAAGATGCAGATTTTTGCAAATCTTCACAAAATCCTCAAGGAAAAACTAAGCAAAGTGTGCACAGCTCTTAAGAATCCTTATTGACTTTTTTGGCAAACAGTTATGCAACTACAGCAAATCTGCACTAAAAAATGCAGCGTGCGCACAAGGCACCGTGCTCCAGATTTTTTAATTTTTTTTCTTTTACGCCAAATCTGAAAGGTGGGGGGAAAAAAGCAAAATGTGCACAAAACTTCAGGATTCTCACTGACTTTGCTGACAGCACGATTTCCTTGTAGATTTGTAAAAAAAATCTGTAAGCTACAATGTATCAAAGTGAGCACACAGCATTGGTGTTTGTGCCTTCGCTGCAGATTTAGTGTGTTTTTTGGTGCAGAAAAAAAAATGCAACATGTGACCCTGTGCACACTGCGTTTTTTGGTGCAAAGTTTGGACAGCTGCATGACTATCCTTGTGCCAGCAAAGTCAATCAGAATTCTGAAGTTTTGTGCAGATTTGCTAGCAGAAAAAAAACCAAAGCATGTGAATAATTGGTAGAGTTTACCTGCATTTTTCAGTCCTTGCAGGCATTGATATGATTAAAGAACCTGTCGGCTCGCTCCAACCCCCCCCCCCCCCCCCCCATGCTATCACTACCTGTCCCTGCACCTTGAGCTCATCCCTAATTATCTCTCTCTGCCCTAAAAGTGCCCTATAAAGCTTCTGAAAAATGACTTATAAACTTACATGCAGTCTTCATCCGGAGACTGGAAAGGTGGGCTCCATTCTCCTCCCTTGCTGCCTCTCCGCGCGCCCCGTTGGGTGTCATCATTCCTTCTGCTGATCCTCCTCTATTTGAAATTCCCACCTCCTCTTGCAGTACGATGCACTGACCGGAACGTCATATCCGGCCTGGTGTATCGTGGGGGCTTATGACGTGCACGGCTCAGCCTCAATATGTGCACTGCGCATGCACCGGAACCGGGCCGTACACATGATCAGCCCCACAATGCACCAGACCAGATATGATGTTCCAATCTGCGCTTCAGACTACGACAGGAGGCGGGAATTTCAAATAGAGGTGCAACAACATAAAGGCCAATGATGCCCAGCGGGGTGTGAGGGTGGGGGAGAATGGATCCCTGGAGCACGCTTTTCCAGTCTACAGATGGTGACTTCATGTAAGTTAATAGGTCACTTTTCTGAAGCTTTATAGGGCACTTTTAGGTCAGAGAGGGATGGTTAGTGATGAGCTAGCAAGGTGCAGGGACAGACCGTGGTAGCAGAGGGGTAGAACGAGCTGACAGGTTCCCTTTAAGAAATGCATAGCCTAAATCTCACCAAAAAACGCATTGCTTTTTGCATGTTTTTCTTCCAGAGGATTCACTTTTTTGCGGCAGAAAATTACTGCACCAAATACTCAATGTGCACATAGCCTAAGGGTGCGGCACATGATCAGTATACGCAGTGTCTTGCCGCTGCATCCAAAACGCTACTTAGTACAGTATAGGCATAGTGGATGAGATTTCAAGAAGACCCATCCTCACTATGCTTAACCTGACCGCAGCGTTATGACCGCTGCGGTGCGGGTTGCCGGCAGTCCGCTCCTCTGCATGTTCATTTCATGCTGCGGAGTCTAAAGTGGCTCCCATCGGGTGACTGCAGGGAGAAGCCACCCCGCACATGGTGAGTACTGGGCGGCTGCAGTCTCCGTGCGGCCACCCGCGGGTTCACTCAGGTCCGGAGGAGCCGCGTCCAACACGCAGCTCCTCTGGACCGTGAGCACATAGCCATATAACCAGGGGATTTGTGGATCAATCTGCGCTGCTGTAGGGTAGAGGAAAACGTCAGTATGCTGAATACAAGATGAAGGGTGCTTTATTCAATGTGTTTGGCAGTGAAATCCCAGTTCATTTAATGTGCCTGGGATTTCACTTCAAAGTACGTTGCATCCTTCATCTACTATTTTAATTCTTTTTTTATATTAGGTAAGTAGTGTTTATCACTACAAGACTAGGTGTCTCGTGACCCCTGGTCCAAGTCCACCCCACCACTGATTAGCAGTTTTCTGCTGATGCATAGTGTACATAGAGCTGTCAATCAGTGGTGTGGGCGGAGCTATACACAGCTCAACATTCCGAGAACTGCTGCATCTGCATCAAAAAAATAGTAATTTTTTTATCAAAACTGCAGTACGAAGAAGCTGGAATCAGAGTCTCTATTATGCTGCTTTCAGATGGGGGAGCAAAAACTGATAGATCCCTTCTAAACAAAGACTAAAGCTGCTGTCACACATAACGATTGCTCCAACGATCCCAACAGCGATAACGACCTGCTGGGATCGCTGGAGCGTCGTTACCTGATCGCTGGGGAGCTGTCAAACAGGCAGATCTCCCCAGCAATCAGGCCATGGGAGCCACCTCCCACATCGCTCCCTGCTTAGCGCTGCCTTATAGGCAGCGCTAAGCAGGGAGAATGCTGGTAACTATGATAAACACCGGGTATCCAGGCATCGCGCGCTGCCTGGATACCCGCTGTTTATCATAGTTACCAGCGTTCTCCCTGCTTAGAGCTGCCTGTAAGCAGGGAGAAACGCTGGTAACTATCATAAACACCGGGTATCCAGGCATCGCGCCCTGCCTAGATACCCGCTGTTTATCATAGTTACCAGCGTTCTCCCTGCTTACAGGCAGTGCTAAGCAGGGAGGACGCTGGTAACCATGGTAAACGCCGGATATCTAGACATTGCGCACTGCCTGGATACCCGGTGTTTACCATAGTAACCAGCCCTGTGAGGTCATAGATCGCTGGTTTCTTGCAGTCACACGCAGTGATGCGTGCTGACCAGCGGGAAACCAACGATCTAAAAATGACCCACAGCACTTTGCAGCGATCAGCGACCTCACAGCAGGGGCCTGATCGCTGCAAAGTGTCACACAGAACGATATCGCTGGAGAGATCGTTGTAACGTCACAGTTACAACGATCTCTCTAACGATATCGTTCTGTGTGACTGGGGCTGAAGGCTGGTTCACAATGCGATTTTTGGGCTGCCCGTGGGGAACTTTGTTTTTGCAGGATCCCCTGACAGCCACGGATCCACACGGATGCCTGCAATCAGATGGCAAAAGGCCATCCGTTTCTGTTTCTATGCAGGATCTGTGTGGATCCTGTGGTCCCTCTGTCTCTCCCTGCTCCTCCATCCTCTATCCTGTCCCCTGACCCCCCCCCCCCCGGTATGTTAAAAATAAAAAATCTCCTCCTGGAGGATTCTTCACCTTTCCGGTGGCTCCGGTGATGCGACTGTCTCCATGTGGGTGCAGGACCTCTGGTGAAGTCACAGAGCCAATCAGCTGACACGTCAGTCGCATCACCGGAGCCGCCGGAAAGGTGGAGTATCCTCCAGGAGGAGATTTTTATTTTTAACATACCGTAGGGGTCAGGACAGGGTGGATGGAGAAGCAGGGAGAGATAGAGGGTTATGTACTGAGCACTTCTGGGCATGCTCAGTACATAACCCCAGAGCCGACATCGGATCTGATGTAGACACGGATCCGGTGTCCATAGGCTCTCATGTTGTCGGAGTTGTTGTGCATGGTGCCCGGGTTAGTGGGCACGGCTTGGCATCCTCCGTGCGTTACCGCGGAACGGAAGCTTATTGGGGTGCACTAGCCTTGTAATGTCAGGGATTGGAGTCGGGGTCGTGGTGACCGGGCCTAGCCAGCTGAAATGCACAGCCAAAGGCCATTAACCGAGTAGAGCGTGGGGAAGTACCATGGCCACCACCTAAGCCAGTTGCGCCCACTAACTTCCGGTTCCAGAATAAGTGATCCTAAGAGCAGTAGAGAGAAATGTGTGTGTGTATATGTGTTTTTAATATATGGAATATACATTGGCCACATCCGCATATTAGAACTAACTCAAAGCTTTGTGCAAACAGTCTTTTATGGTTAAAGGGATGAAAGATTAACGGACATTACTTTATTTCAACATCATTGTATAATTATCTATCTTTATACAGCCAACATATTCCACAGCGCCTTACAATTCAGAGGGTCATATACAAACAGTCATAAGTAACAGTTAAAAAAAATACAATAATTTAAAGCAAAATTAATGACTACTCTGCTTATAATAGCTTGCCATCTACAATGAGAAGAGGTCAGGGAATCACAGACTGGGAGGAGAAGAGGTCAGGGAATCACAGACTGGGAGGAGAAGAGGTCAGGGAATCGCAGACTGGGAGGAGAAGAGGTCAGGGAATCACAGACTGGGAGGAGAAGAGGTCAGGGAATCGCAGACTGGGAGGAGAAGAGGTCAGGGAATCGCAGACTGGGAGGAGAAGAGGTCAGGGAATCGCAGACTGGGAGGAGAAGAGGTCAGGGAATCGCAGACTGGGAGGAGAAGAGGTCAGGGAATCGCAGACTGGGAGGAGAAGAGGTCAGGGAATCGCAGACTGGAGGAGAAGAGGTCAGGAATCGCAGACTGGGAGGAGAAGAGGTCAGGGAATCACAGACTGGGAGGAGAAGAGGTCAGGGAATCACAGACGGGGAGGAGAGGACCTAGATACAGACCAGCCCCTGTGCACTGAAACCCAAATAGCAGAAAACCTCAATCGATGATTAAAGATGAACCACTATTTGGATTCTTCACCAAACGGATCCTTGTAATCAGTATTACAGCCATGTATGTACTTTACTAAATTATGCTGCCAGGTGATGTTTGAAGAATTGAAGGATGGCACATTGGATTTAATGCCAGAAGCTGCTGTGATGTGTGGCTCTCCAGTCGCAGGTGAACTACTGTCAGCTGATGTAGTTATCCAATCCCTCAGCCTTTAAGTAGTTCCACTTCTTTCCACTAGGTGTCTCTGATAGTTTGTCTCTGCAAGACCGCCATCTGAAAAAGATGTGTGCACTTTGTGCTGAATTTTCCTTTGTGGTTTTTCCTCCTTTCCCTTTAGGAGTTGCTGCAGTTTTCTGGTCCATGGGTGGAGGTAGGGGCTCTTAGCTTAGGGTTTATCAGGAGCATAGGGCAAAGGTAGTGACTCAGACCTCCTCACCTTCAGAGGTATCTCTGGGAACAGAGTAAGCCAGGAACCCCCAGTCTAAAAGCCACGTTACACATAGTGATGTTCCAGCGATTCCACCAATAATCCGACCTGGCTGGGATCGCTGGAACATTGCTGTGTGGTCGCTGGTGAGCTGTCAAACAGGCAGATCTTCTCAGTGACCCATGTAACGACCTCAACATCATGGAAAAGAATGTAAACTATTCTTTTGCACGATGTTGAGGTCCTGCTACTGTATTCTGACAGGCTGGGGTAAGCGGGAGAATGCTGGTAACCAGGGTACACATCGGGTTACTAAGCAAAGCGCGCTGTGCTTAGTAACCCGATGTGTACCTTGGCTACCAGCGTGCTGTGCTTAGTAACTCGATGTGTACCCTGGTTACCAGGGAACAAATCGGGTTAGAAGGGTGTCACACACGCCGATGTATGTTGGCCAGCGGGAGACCGCCGACCAAAAAAATGGCCCTGGCCATTTTTCAGCGAGCTCCTCTCTGGTCGCTGCGGCATGTCACACGCAGCAACATCGCTAGCGAGGTCGCTGCAACGTCACAAAACCTGTGACGTTGCAGCTACATTGGTAGCGATGTCGCTGCGTGTAACCCGGCCTTAAGGGTCAGACTAGCTCCCTTGAATGCCTTGGCCCATCTTACCATGTCCCTGTGACCTCTCTATGGCTAATCTGAAGACCTATTCAGATGAATGGACTCTATTTTTCAGTTGCAGAAGTGTCTGAAACAGAATTGAGAATCAGACTAATGTATATACAACAAAGCTGTGTTTTCAGTGCCTCGAGTGCTTGAATCATTGTCAGCCTGAAGCTTCCGACAACAGCAAACGATACAATGTTCTTGTGTTCACGGCCGCTGATCTGCAGACGCTGATCTCTGTTCTGAGTGCGCAAAAAGCTTCAACATTGTTTTCCTTATAGGAAAACCTCCTGCCATGTGCAGATTAAAGGGATTGTCTTGTTTAGAAAACCTTCAAGGTATAGTTGAAGTGGTTTTCTCTGGTTATTTTGGAGCAGATCCGCTTCAAAATTCACAATAAAAAAATGACTCCACGTAAACAAACATTAAGGGAATAAAGGGGGCAATGTTTAGTTCAGGTCCCTCGTTATTGGCCACATTGGGAACACCATGATGCCAATTTTGTGCTTGCTCAGGAAGCAAATGACAGCACCCCCTGAAGTTCAGAGATCGACTTATGGACAGCCCACCTATCGTTGTGTCAGAACGTGGATGTTATTGAGGGTGCGCAGCTGCACGGAGCAAAGGAGGACTCCAGATGGAATAGAAAGTGGAATCATGCACAGATCAGAGCAAAATTGAAAAACTGAAAAATGATATTTGCCGCTGATGTTAACTGGAGATGGGACGAAATAATTAAATGAAGGTTTTTGTTACTAATGCAGATGAGGTGGATGTGTGAACTCATGAACCCAGGCGTTACATTGAGTCCCATTGTTGGAGACTGGAACATTCTTGGGCTGCCTTCACATCCGTGGGGATCATTTGTTTTTGCAGGATCCACACGGATGCCTGCAATCGGATGGCAAATGGGCATCCATATCCGTGTCTATGCAGGATCCGTGAGGATCCTGTGGTCCCTGTCTCTCCCTGCATCTTCCCTGTCTGTCCCCGTTATCCCTCATCCATCTCCTGTCCTCTAACCTGTCCCCCCTTTCCTCTATCCTCTCCCCCCTGTCCTCTCCCTTCCGGTATGTAAAAAAATAATAAAACTCCTCCCGGAGGATACTTCACCTTTCCGGTGGCTCAGGTGATGCAACTGTCCCCGTCTGGGTACAAGACCTCTTGTGATGTCACAGAACCGGTAAACTGATCGGCTCTGTGACCTCATGAGAGGTCCTTCAGCCAGATGGAGACAGTTGCATCATCCCCGGAGCCACCGGAAAGGTGAAGTATCCTCCGGGAGGAGTTTTATTATTATTTTTTTTTTAAGATACAGGGGGAAAGGACAGGGGACAGGATAGACAAGCATGGGGAGAGGAGAGAGGAGGGGGGGAGAGAGGGATATGTACTGAGTACTGCTTCTGGGCATGCTCAGTACATAACCACGGAGCCGACATTGGATCCGATGTAGGCACAGATCCGATGTCCATAGGCTTTCATTATATCTCCCTAAGGACTATCACGGATCTGTGGTGCCAAAAAGTAAAAGACAGAATGTGCAACTCCATTGTTCTATATGTAATAAAGCCCTAGAAAGTTTATTTAAAATCCAAGGGAAGCTTTACAATCTTAAGTGTTTCAGGAATGTATCCGGGGGCTCTGGCTGAATCACCCCCTATAAATGCAGACGGGGCCATTGAATAATTACATTAACTCAGACCAAATTAACTCCACTTATGATTTTTGTTGTTTTTTTCTTCTTCTATTCCCATCTGAAAAATGCATATATTCAGAGTGAAAAACAATTAAAAAAATCTGATCTTTGGGGTAATGAGATGGAGCTGCCGGTTGCAGAATCGCAACGTGAACAGGGTTGAGCTTTACAAACACAGTGGACAATGGTTCATGTTCCGTTCCTTTTTATACTTTTGCATGAATGTATGATATATTAAAAACCTATATTGTGCCAGTATTAAGCTGTTTGTTAGCACTATATCACTGTTTGTTTTTCCTTTTTGTTAAAACTATAACAGAAGGTGAATTTCTAATATATAAAAAAATATGGAGTAGAAATGGGAAAATAAAGCTAGTAATCATGAGGATACATTAATGTGTTTTATTTTCATCAGGTTTGTGCATATTAAATGTACTATTTTCAGTATCTTTGTATTGTATACATTGTTTCTAATTGAGTAGAACATAAAGTGGACGACTGATTGTTCCTGATATTGGTGTGTTTATTTCTTTTGCATGTTCTGGTGAACAGAAAGACGGGTAGGGCCGGCTTCACACCACTGTTTGTGGCTGTCGGAGGTGATCCTGGTTTTTTTTTTTTTTTTGCAGGATTACCCTGACAGAACCTGACAGGACAGGATGTGTAGAAAGTGTGGACAAATATGGTCCCAGATCCTGTTTTTCGACCGCTGTCCATGGTGCTGAAGTCTACCTGTGCTGGAAGTAGTGCTGTCCATGGTGCTGAAGTTTGCACGGCAGAATTTCTGAGCATGCTCTGTGCTTACAATTGGATCCAGGAAATGATCCAATTCCCCTCCCCCCCCCCCCCCCCCAATGGAACGTAAAAATGCTGCCGGGTCTCTTATCTATTGTGGACTGTGAAAAACCGGACAAAAACAAATCCGGCACAGAATATGTGGTACCCCAGGGGTTAATGTGCCACAGTAACACCACAAGGGGTTAACTCCCCACGCAACACTGGACACTGCACTAGCACCTCTAGGCCAGAAGGGGGAGCTAAAGCAGCTCCCTTATATAGTCTGGTGTCAAGAGGAAGTGGGGAAGAGCAGAGTGGTGGGTGGAGCTTAAGTGGCATCTGAAAGAGGGGGAGGAGCTAATGTTTACCCCAGAGTGGCAGTGACAGTTAGTCAGTTGGAGTTAGTTTAGTGCAGGGAGCACTAGGAGGAAGAAAGACAGGTGGTGTAAAGGGGCTGCCTTAGGCCTCTCCACAGCCTGCTACCCACTTCCAAGCCTAGCCATGGTCTGAGGGAAGGAGTAAGAGAAACAGGAGAACACATCTGGGAGACTTTCATAACTCAGCCCGGAGGAGCGCACAGACCGGATACCGGATCTGAAACTGTGACTGAAACAAGCAGCACAGTAAATACCGGAATAGTGGAGGTTATAGATCTACAATGCACCTCAGCGAAGCAACACGGCGGGGCCAGAAATACAGAGGAAAGACTCATGTTGCCTAGCAAAGGGGGTACCTGTGAGGAGAGACAGGGCCAGCAGCCTAGCTGAAGCAGCAGCAGAGCCGCACATACAGTGCAGGAGTGGGAAGCTGAGGACCCGGACAGGGTGGGAGCAACCCGGCCCCGGTACAGACTCCGTGGACAGTACTCTGCTACCAACATCTGCAGTAAAGACTTGGAAAACTACAAAAACTGAGTCTGTGTGATCCTTGTGCTCAAACCCTGTGTGCCCTCATCAACTACCATCATCTCCACTACTACCCCTATCCTACAATATCCATAGCACCATCTATAGACTTTTACTACCACTGCCCCGGGGAATCAAGCTCTACCTGCGGAGAGCCAATACATCTCCAGCTGCCAAGACTGCTGGAACACAAACACTGATGGTATGGTGTGGTATATGGGGTACAAAGATAGTGCAGCCACTCTTCATCAATGGAAGTCTCAATGCCACTGGAAATCTGAAATTGCTACATGATGATGTGTTGCCGTCTTTATGCACTGAAGATGGCACGTTCCCTGAGTTTTTTTCAACAAGATTGTGCGCAACCACATTATGGGTGTCAGGTCTGAGCATTCCTACATGAACAGTTTCCTGGAAAGTGGATTGGTCGTCGTGGGCCAGTTGAATGGCCACCAAGGACTCCCAATCTGACCCCCTTAGACCTTTATCTTTGGGGTCATCTGACAACAATTATCTATGCTGTGCTAGCATTTCTTCTGTTGCTATCAGTGGTGTCAAGAGTGGGAGAAGAGGGTTGCATTTGCGATCCAACACAATGAGCAGCACTTTGAACACATTTTATAAGGGTCATAAACTTATAAATAACTCACGAAAGAATAAGATTACTGTAAAACCAAGCACACCATTGTTTTTTTTATGAAATTCTCAATGAGTTTGATGGGTCACATGACCCTCTTCCCATTGAAAAAAAAATAGTTGGATCCAAAATCACCGACTTCAAAATGGCCGCCATGGTCACTACCCATCTGGAAAAGTTTCCCCCTCCCATATACTAATGTGCCACAAACAGGAAGTTGATATCCCCAACCATTCCTAGTCTATTTAGGTGTATCCCTATAAAGGGCGCACCCTGGACAATGTATCACTGTGTAAAAATCTAAAACAACTACTTAAAAAGAAATAAAAATGTTCCAAAATATCCGCTCCCAACTTGTTCTTCTATGGTGAGCTCCAGTTTGCATCAACACAGACATGATAGCGCTAATGGGGCCTCGTTACAGTCTCGTAAAACTGTTCTTTTATTATACTGTGATGATTACATGATTGTATGTATAGGATACATCCATTTAACAGGATTATCTTATCTGAGACAGCAGACCGGCAGATCATGTTCTACACCTGTACTCAATGTATAGGTCACCGGGAAACAATTTCAAAGACGCCTAAAATTGCATAACGTCTTTCTGCATTACACAAACCTGTGATCACTATCTTGGTATAGCCATAGAACTGAATCAATGGTGTTGTCCGGGCTAAACTGATATTCTGCAGTCTGTCGCTCTGATTCCAGACTTACCAATCCTCCCAGTGCCCGCACTGAGCGCTGCAAGGAGTTGCGGTTTCTAAACGGTGAACAGACTGCAGTTATGCGGTATACATGTTCCCAGACAGAGCCCCCCCCCCCCCGACTAGTGGGCGCAGCCTTGCTCTATACAAGGGTATGGGACAAGGCCATGCCCACTAGTCTGACACACCCACTCCATACACTTATATTTAGCCAGGCCGCGCCCACTAGTCTGACACACCCGCTCCATACACTTATATTTAGCCAGGCCGCGCCCACTAGTCTGACACACCCGCTCCATACACTTATATTTAGCCAGGCCGCGCCCACTAGTCTGACACACCCACTCCATACACTTATATTTAGCCAGGCCGCGCCCACTAGTCATGTTGTTGCCGGGAACATGCATACCGCATAATTGCTGTCCATTCCCAACTTAGAAAACCGGCGAATCTTCACAGTGCACGAATGAGAAGTCTGTATCTCTCTATGTGACGGCAGACTGTGCAGAATCCTAAGCTCAGACCTGGACAATCCCATTAACGCTCCACCACTGATTAATATTTTCTATGTAGCTCAAGGCACAATAAAAATCTATCAGTTTGTAATGATATTTGACATTTGCTGATTTTTACCTTTATTGCCTTCTTTTTTCTTTCTAAACAATCCAGAAATAAAATTACTTGAGGCCCAGATTCATCAACGCAGGCATTTTGCACCACAGTCTTAAAAGGAATCGGTCACTAGTTTTTTTGCCACCTAATCTGAGAACAGCATAATGTAGGGCCAGAGATCCTGATTCCATCAATGTGTCGCTTACTGGGCTGCTCAGTGTAGTCTTGATAGAATCACTGTTTTATCAGCAGGAGCTTATCATTACAGGACTATGTGGCTGCTGCCAGCTTGTTCAGCATATTCATGAACTTTGTATAACCCTGCCCCATCATTTATTACAGTATACACAGAAAATGGCAAATCAGAGGTGTGGGTGGAGTTATACACAGCTGCCAATCAGAGGTGTGGGTGGAGTTATACACAGCTGCCACTCAGAGGTGTGGGTGGAGTTATACACAGCTGCCAATCAGAGGTGTGGGTGGAGTTATACACAGCTGCCAATCAGAGGTGTGGGTGGTATACACAGCTGCCAAGCAGAGGTGTGGGTGGAGTTATACACAGCTGCCAAGCAGAGGTGTGGGTGGTATACACAGCTGCCAAGCAGAGGTGTGGGTGGTGTTATACACAGCTGCCAATCAGAGGTGTGGGTGGTGTTATACACAGCTGCCAGTCAGAGGTGTGGGTGGTGTCATACACAGCTGCCAATCAGAGGTGTGGGTGGTGTCATACACAGCTGCCAATCAGAGGTGTGGGTGGAGTTATACACAGCTGCCAAGCAGGTGTGGGTGGAGTTATACACAGCTGCCAAGCAGAGGTGTGGGTGGAGTTATACACAGCTGCCAATCAGAGGTGTGGGTGGTGTCATACACAGCTGCCAAGCAGAGGTGTGGGTGGAGTTATACACAGCTGCCAAGCAGAGGTGTGGGTGGTGTCATACACAGCTGCCAATCAGAGGTGTGGGTGGTGTCATACACAGCTGCCAAGCAGAGGTGTGGTGGAGTTATACACAGCTGCCAATCAGAGGTGTGGGTGGTGTCATACACAGCTGCCAAGCAGAGGTGTGGGTGGTGTTATACACAGCTGCCAGTCAGAGGTGTGGGTGGTGTCATACACAGCTGCCAATCAGAGGTGTGGGTGGTGTCATACACAGCTGCCAAGCAGAGGTGTGGGTGGAGTTATACACAGCTGCCAATCAGAGGTGTGGGTGGTGTTATACACAGCTGCCAATCAGAGGTGTGGGTGGTGTCATACACAGCTGCCAAGCAGAGGTGTGGGTGGAGTTATACACAGCTGCCAAGCAGAGGTGTGGGTGGAGTTATACACAGCTGCCAAGCAGAGGTGTGGGTGGAGTTATACACAGCTGCCAAGCAGAGGTGTGGGTGGAGTTATACACAGCTGCCAATCAGAGGTGTTGGTGGTGTTATACACAGCTGCCAATCAGAGGTGTGGGTGGAGTTATACACAGCTGCCAATCAGAGGTGTGGGTGGTGTCATACACAGCTGCCAAGCAGAGGTGTGGGTGGAGTTATACACAGCTGCCAAGCAGAGGTGTGGGTGGTGTCATACACAGCTGCCAATCAGAGGTGTGGGTGGTGTCATACACAGCTGCCAAGCAGAGGTGTGGGTGGAGTTATACACAGCTGCCAATCAGAGGTGTGGGTGGTGTTATACACAGCTGTCAATCAGAGGTGTGGGTGGGGTTATATAGCTCCATATTCAAATAACTGAAAATTTGCAGCAGAGAAAATAATAATTTGATAAAAATTACAGCAAGCCGCTCAGTAAGTGACCCATCACTGGAATCAGGGTCTCAGTCTCTACATTATGCTGCTCTCAGATGAGATGGTAAAAACCTGCTGACAAACTCCCTTTAAAGGCCTTTACTGCTACTTTTTCATTGATGTCCTACCCTTATGACAGGTCATCAATATATGATTGGTTGGGGTGTGACGACTTGCACCTCTTGCCGATCAGCTGTTACTGGCACCGTCATGACTTTCTCGGATGCTGGCAGAGCACAGCAGCTGTCATTTCTATAGTGAATAGAGGAGTGGATCTGTAGCAATCTACCTGTCCACGGCCACTATGGCTGTGATCCTGCAGGATCCGGGACTTTCGACAGCACTCCCACTGATCAGATATTAATGGCCTATCCTAAGGATATTGCTATCAATAAAAAAGTAGTGGCTGGAGGGCCGTGTCCGGACAGGTGGGAAAGCGGTCCATACACTCACTCCTGGCAGATCTGCAGTCCTCCATTACCAGGACATCATCATAGTAAAATGGGTGACCACAATCAGGACATTATCTATTAAAATGGGTATGGAAGCAGGTATACAGGCACATGAGCAGGAATGCAGACACAGGAGACCTGAGAACTAGCAACGAGCCATTAAGGGATAGATTGTGTTGCTTAGGCAACTCCAATAGTGCAAGGTGCCATAAATACACTATGCTTCTCAGCCATAGGCTGAAAAGCACTAGCTGTTTAAGAGTCACAAGGATGTGAAGCGTGCCACCTAAGCATCATCCCAGGAGACCTGTGCAGTGAGCGCAGGCCTTGTGAGCAGGAGGTCACTGACGGGGGTCGAACAGATGGCGCGTGACCGCCGGTGAGGTGAGTATGCCACAGATGTCTGCCTCTCTGCCATGTGGAGATCGGAGCCTCAGCAATAGACGCTACACCGATATGCTACTGAGAATGTGGAGTTGCACACAGAGACAGTCACATCTGTAATTTGCAGATGCGACTGTCCCAAGTTTTCGTACAACCATCTGAACCTGACCTTAAGATGATTCTGTCAGCAGTTTTTATGTCTATCTGAGTGCAGCATACCACACAGAGAGAGAGACCCTGATTTCAGCGATTTGTCGCTTACTGTTCTGATTGCTGTACTGATTTATCAGCAGGAGATTATCAATAGAGGACTATGTAATTTACTGCCATGTAAGACATCCATATCTATCAACCCTGCATAACCTCACTCCCACCACTGATTGGCTGTTTCCTGCCTATGCACAGTGTACACAGAGAGCTGCCATTCAGTGGTGGGGGTGGGGTTATACAAAGCTCAGCATTCAGAGAACTGATAAATCTGCAGGTATCAAAATGACAGCAAGCAGCTCAATAAGTGACACATCGCTGGCATCAGGTTCTTTGCCCCTATTTGATGATGTTCTCAAATTTGGTGGCAAAAAAAGGTGACACTTTTGACATTACCATGAGAAGTTTCATGTTGTGGTTGAAATGTGGGGGCACGGCTCACCAGACTCATCTGGAGTTTTACATGTTATTGATATTACAATTAGAATGTATCATCAGCTTGAGTAAGAGGGGTGTACATACTTTTATTTTGAATATTTTGTTGATATGACAGGAGATGTTGCATCAATTTCACATAGGTAAGTCTGCAATTTTGGACACCTCCCTTTACTTATTCCATTGTGTATTATGCAATAACCTGTAATGAAGTGAGACTTCTACACAATTCCGTTCCCTATTGACAATCAGACTTAGAACATTTCGGATGGGTTTCGGTTGGGGTAATGTTACCTGCAGTTGTAGAACTCGTATCATTGTACTACAAAAAGCTTAAAAACAACTTAAAGTTCCAACCTGGAGATAGTTTCCTTCTCCCTCCTGGACCCTCCCTATTTATTAATGACATTGTCAGACTGGTTTGTTAACCACATTTGTAATCCTGTTGTAAAGGTTCAGAATATTGTTTGTAATCATTGTATTAAAGGGCTATAGAACCCGACATAAAGACTGCAGCTCGTAAAGATGACACAAAGGTGCTCTAATGTCTTACACACCTATAAGGAAGGAAGTACATGCTTTTGGAGTCTGGCTTTTTTTGGGGGTTCCCCACGCCCCATAATGGCCATTACAATCGAAAAAGTTGGTGTGAAGAATAAGGGATATGTCCTGGACCTAACAATTAAACAAAATTCCAATAATCCACTATATCAATTATAAAGCCCAGTATGTCCATAGGGTGATTGCCATCTATTAGATGGTGACAGGCTGGAGTTCAATGTGCCCCAATGCAAAATTTAGACCTGGGCCTCGCTGCGCACACGTTGATCAGATGTATGGGCACCTCCAGTATTCTTCATACAGTATAATGCAGCTTCATAACCCCCCATACAATATAATGCAGCCTCATAGCTCTCCTTATACTATAATGCAGCCTCATAACCCCCCATACATTATAATGCAGCCTCATAGCCCTCCATACATTATAATGCAGCCTCATAACCCCCCATACACAATAATGCAGCCTCATAGCCCTCCATACATTATAATGCAGACTCATAGTCCTTCATACAGTATAATGCAGCCTCATAGTCCCCATACAGTATAATGCAGCCTCATAGTCCTCCATACAATATAATGAAGGCTCATAGCCCTCCATATAGTATAATGCAGCCTCATAGTCCTCCATACAATATAATGGAGGCTCATAGCCCTCCATATAGTATAATGCAGCCTCATAGCCCCACATATAGTATAATGCAGGCTCATAGTTCTCCATACAGTATAATGAAGCCTCATAGCCCTCTGTATAGTATAATGCAGCATCATAGCCCTCCATACACTATAAATCAGCCTCATAGCCCTCAATATAGTATAATGCAGGCTCATAATCCTCAATACAGTATAATGCAGCCTCATAACCCTCCATATAGTATAATGCAGCCTCATATTCCTCCATACAGTATAATGCAGCCTCATAGTGCTCAATATGGTATAATGCAGGCTCATAGTCCTCCATACAATATAATGTAGCCTCATAGCCCTCCATGATAGTATAATTTAGCCTCATAACTCTCCATATAGTGTAATGCAGCCTCATAGTCCTCCATTATACTGTAATGCAGCCTCATAGTCCTCCATTATAGAATAATGCAGCTTCATAGTCCTCTATTTTAGTGTAATGCAGCTTTATAGACCTTCATTATAGTATAATGCAGCCTCATATATGCAGCCTCATAACTCTCATATAGTATAATGTACCTCCCCTCCTCTCCCCCATAATCTTTAGGTCACCGTGTACCCACTTATAAAAAAAAAAATGTGTACTTACCTCTCCTGGTTCCCTTGCAGCTCTGGCCTCCCTGCGAAAACTGACAGCACAGGAGTTGGTGGGGTCGGCGTGTCACTTCTAGTTATCTGTAAATATTGTTATTCCTCTAGTGTGTTCTTACGGCTATTAAATAGATTATTTACTTTTGGGTTGTTCTTTTATCTTGATCCCCGTGCCCCATGTCTGTGTGCTCATTTAATATTATATGCTACCGAGGTCGGTTTCTGGCCCTGATCTAATCCCGATCACGTACCGGACTTATATTGAACGAGGAACTGGTGGCAGCATTTTGTGCTTGTGTTATTGTGGAACGTTGGACAGTGACGGACTGGAGGTTTATTATATGCTCCCAGCCTGTACTGGTGATATCTGTACTGCACCTCTCATTGTGAACGCCTTAATAAAGCGGCACTTGCAGGGCAGATGTGGCCCTTTATCATGTGATCATGGTTCGGACAGTATAATAACCGGTAATAACTGAAGCCCTTGTCATTCCAGCACAGCCTCTCTATTGCTCCCGGCTGACCTTATCTTATAAGGCTTCAGCATTACCGTCATGCCTACAACATGTGACGGTTGCAGTCAATAATTGGTGTCAGCAGTGATGCCAAGGTGAATGACACAAGACCACTGAGCACACTGACTGCAGCAGTCACATGTTGTCGATGCACCATAACCAATGCGGACTTGTAAAATAAAACAGTAGTATGGAGATGTCAAGGCCTCAGAAGTCAGAATTAATGACTTTTAAAGTATAAGCAGACTTGGCTCAATTTTTAATAAAACCAGACATTCCCTATAAGTGAAGAATGGTGTGCATGTACAGATACCTCCCCTGTATGTAGCTACAATATGGAATCTGGTTGGGTCCGGGTCTCAGGAATAGATCAGATCCCTCACCAAATTTTTTCTCCAAGAATCTCATGTAATGGCTTGGTTTGGGGATTGGATCCAATTATCGATTGCTGCATCTTGGTTCCTGTTATACACGTACCAAACTCAAACACAGGTAAAAGGAGAAATAAAGCCTACAACATAGCACCTGCACTGCACCCACACCAATCTGGTTCCTATACAGACTAAAAAAACAGTCCCTACTACAAAACACCAACTCGGACCTGACCGCGTTTTTTTCGTGGCCGCATCTGCCACAAGTGCCGAAACTGCAACTGTACCACACTTGCCGCACCTGCCGCAAGCCCCATAGACATTGCATGGGGCTTGCCACAGGTGAACCACAAGTGCGGCTGTTATGCGGTAATCGCGGCAGTTGCGTTTTTTACCGCTACTGCCGCAATCAGCGATTACCGCTGATGTGAAAGCAGCCTTAGTGTTTCAGAGTGCAGCTGTCTATTGATAGGATTTAGAATTCTACAAGAGCCTATACATCTGACTAACATGTGGGAGGGGGACATGACTGCTCTGACTCTCGTGACGGGCTAGAAGGAGATCTACACTAGGCCCTGCCCCTCTCCAGCCAATCACTTCCAGGCCCTGCCCCTCACCTCCTCTATGGCCCCCTCTCCTGTCAATCAATGTTGCAGCCCGCAGCAGTCTCTATTGTTTATTCACTATTGTGTATAGCAGTCTCTATTGTGTATTCTCTATTGTGTATACAGCCAGCAGCAGTCTCTATTGTGTATTCTCTATTGTGCATTCAGATGTTTGTATTCAGCCCAAAGCAGTCTCTCGTGTGTGTGTGTGTATATATATATATGTATGTTAGGGTGGAGGTGGAGCCTGTGTGGAGGCAGAGTCGGGGTGGTGGCTGGGCAGAGTCTCCAGGGGCCCCCCAAAATTTTGCTAGTAAGGGGCCCTGAAATTGCTAGTGGCAGCCCTGGGGACCGGGTCCAGAAGTGCTAGGTGCTTAGTGCTCAGAGACACGGCCAAGCTGAGGAGGCTGAAATATTTGATGTCATCACATCAATGCCTGGGCTTAAAGCCACTTCTACGCCCACACAATGCTTCCACCCTCAAATTTGGTAAATCAACATAATATAGACACCACTGTTCCTTCCGTGAGTCGTCTCACAGGTTTGGAATGAAATAGGGTGTCATCACTGACACAGGGAAGATGGGACTAAATAAAATAATTACGATGGGAGGGATCGCTGTGCGATTGTGTAAAGTGACATTCAGTATAGAGACATGAGGATAGTCGGAGACACTTACTGAGATTCCTGACGTGTATGGGACGTTAACCGGGTTAGGATGAGTACAATATCTCCTTCAACTTTCTACAAGGTAAGCAGCGTTTACTTGTGTTCTTATCATCTGTTACATTATGAAAGTTGAATTCTATGGGGGTAATTAAATGGAAATTCAGCTTTACTGCATCTTCTAATATGTCAAAATTGTATGTTGGGAGATATCAATGTGAGGTCTCATCTCTGTGCCGTAATTCCTAAGGAAAAATGGTTACTTACTAGTATACTTCCCCTTTAAATCTCAGAAAATAAATTGTTCTGAAAGTAATTCCATAGGTCTCGGGATCCTAAGCGCCAAAGTTTAATATTTGAACAAGGTATGAAACACCTAATATTTTGGAGTGAAATCTTTCAGTAAATAATATAATCTCGCAGACTATGTACATGATTTGGTGACATATAATGAAGTGACTGAATAAAATAAACAATTTTATTGACTCATTTAACAATATATTAAAAATAATAAGTGAATAAACATGCAACAGCAAAGTAACCAAAAGCTAATCCTAATCTTTTGCTGTGTCCCCACTCCTGACGCACGTTTCAGTGTGCTCCCTTCTTCCTAGGGAGATTCTTCCAGGAATTAGGCAGTGTGCTGAAACGTGCGTCGGGAGTGGTGGCACTGCAGCACTTTACCAGGTATTTTTCTATATGTTTACATTCTAGTCAGCGCTGACTTAAAAATAGTCCATTACCATTGATGACACTATGAGTATATATATTTTTGGTAGTTTAATTTTGATAGTATTATAGTATATGGACATAGTCTGGCTCGGGGAACATTTAAAAAGAAAGGACCCCACTCCGGTGAACTGAATAAGTATGAAGCAGACTAAATGAATCCACAACAATAAGGTGATCGCCATGGTGGCTTTATTCTAAGACTATACATTATGATTAGTGTTAAATGTTTGATACTAAGAGGGGTCGGAAGTCAAGTGTTTTGTGTTTTGATATGTCACTATCTCAAGCGTAAGCCACTATTTTAATGCCATTCTTCCAAAATCCCCACTGATAAGCTGTAAATGCAAACTTAATAATGCCCCTTTCACATCAGTGTTTCTGTCCGGATCCGGCAGAAATACCGCATCTGCCACCTAATGGCCGACTTGCAGTAAGCCCCCATTAATTCTCTTTGGGGCTTGCCGCAAGGGCGGTATTGCCGTGATCCGGCACTTGCTGCAGTTGCGGCCGTGGAAAAAACAAGGTCAGATGCAGTTATAGTGCTGGATCACGGCAATACCGCACTTGCCGCAATTGCTGCAAGCCCCATAGAGAATGAGTGGGTGCTTGCAGCAAGTCTAGCGTAAGTCGGCCGTTAGGTGGCAGATGCGGTATTTCTGCCGGATCTGCCACAATTTAGCAAAAATGCTGATGTGAAAGGGGCCTAATACAAAGAACAACAGCTCAGCTATGAAGCGGTAGACCACACGTGTCATTCCGAAATCCGACCTTCTGTATCTAGATAAAAAAGGGGGGAACAAGAGGCGCAATAGTGCCCTATCAATGTGGCACTGAGTGTATAAGCAGTGAAAACAGGGATTCACTCACCTGGGGCAGTTGTGTAACCCACAATTGGCTTGAAGGCGTTTTTGATGATTATTACCAGATAGCCGCTGCAGGACTTCCACCGTCCACACAAGTGTGGAAATACATCAGATGATAGGGAAGAAAATGGTGTGTCACAGTCCGCGCTGCCACGATCATCCACTCCAAAGGAAAAACACGTGAAGATGGAACTTCCAACGAAATATTTTATTTCCTCCTGCCTCCTACGCGTTTCGGTGCCCTCCTGGCACCTTCCTCAGGGATCCCTGAGGAAGGTGCCAGGAGGGCACCGAAACGCATAGGAGGCAGGAGGAAATAAAATATTTAGTTGGAAGTTCCATCTTCACGTGTTTTTCCTTTGGAGTGGATGATCGTGGCAGCGCGGACTGTGACACACCATTTTCTTCCCTATCATCTGACCTTCTGTATCTTTCTGTCCCCTGGTATAATCTTTCAGGGAACATTCAGGAAGCACCCATATACTGAGACTGTTGGCCAAGCGTCTCAATATCAGCCTTACTGCTTCCTTGAATGATAGGATAGAGCATTTATAAGCGCTGTGCCCCTATCGCTGAGATAACTAAGCAGCTATGTATAGTAGTTCCCTTCCTCTCTATGTTTATTGCTGAGCAGGAGAGACTGATCTGAGCTCGCTAGCAGGTTGATTAAAGCTTATGTCCACATGAGGATTATTACAATGGATGTTTGGTGCTCATGCTGAAGAAAATTAATACTGTCACATCTAGATAACAAGTTGATTTACTTTTAGTAGGAGAGTCCCGGTGTAACAGGTCAAACTACAGATTTAACCCGGGTATGGTCCAGGTCAGAGCATACCCCGAGCGATAAACTTTCCAAGGCCAAACTATGCCTGGGGCCATAAAGCAGCCTAGGCCAAATGATATCCCTCCAGGTCTCCAGGCCAGAGTATAACCCGGGGGATACACTGTCCAAGGCCAAACTATACCCTGGGGTATAAAATAGCCTAGGCAAAACAATATTCCTCCAGGCCAGAGTATATCCCAGAGGATAAAGTGTCCTAGGCCAAACTATACCCTGGGGTATAAAATACTCTAGGAAAAACAATATCCCTCCTGGACAGAGTATACCCCAGAGGATAAAGTGTTCTACGCCAAACTATACCCTGGGAGAATAAAGTAGACTAGGCCAAACTATACGCCTCCCATCATACTCCTCTATTGTATGAGCCCTTGTAAATGAGATAACATATTTTTACTGACTTTCACATAGTGGGAAGATATTTGTATCTGAGATTACACTGTTGTCCATTATGGGTACCATTACACCAGGTGACATCGCCAGCAATTTCACAGGCGATGCAGGGGCAAGGCCTATCGCTGGCGACAGCGCCGGTGCGTCGCCCAGTGTAAAGCGGCGATAATTTGCCGAAAAATCAGCTGAGAGTGGTCAACTGGTTTCACAGCACTGCTCTGAAACCAGGCGACCACTCTCAGGCGATGTGTACACATCGCCCCATGTAACATGGCGATTGGCGATGGTACAGGCGATGGGAGCCATAGGCTCCCATGTTACAGGATCGCTGCTGGGGTTTGTAGACACCCGAACGGCGATGTCGCCCGTAACATCGCCAAAGCGTCGCCGGAGGTATTGCAGCATGTAAACACGCGACGGCGACGCTGGTGGGGTGCCAAAAACATGCGCGTTCCCGTGCGTCGCCGGCGATATCTCCGGAGATGTCACCTGGTGTAACGGTACCCTAAGATTAGTACTTTTAATGAGCCCTTGTAATTAGATAGATTTTAGAGGCTATTCTTAATAACTTAAATTGACTGACACATGGTGTGGAGGTATTTTGTGTTGTTCACAATACAATATGTGATTACACTGTTGCCCATTAGGGTACTGTCACATCTGCGGGATTTTTTTCAAATCAGGATTTCCAATGAAAACTGAATTTTTAGCGCTTATGTTTTTTTTTTTTCTTTAAATACCGGATGTAACAACATGCTAACTGTCCCGGATTTCTACCAGATCGCCCGTCAGATCCTGCAAAAAAACAGGACTGGTTACTTGCAGTAGCATCTGGTATTGCATCCGATATTGTGCACTTTTTTCCTGGATCCGTTATTTTAGTGCCTGCCCACGTGCAATATATGCACGGGTGGGGGAGTGTTTTTGCAGCATTCCGGACATGCTCAGTAGGCATGCCGGATGAGTCGCTACCGGATGCAGAGAGATACGAGAAAAAAAACGATATGGCATCCATTGGCTTCCATTGCAGTGTATGCCGTATTATGATGGATCTGTCATAGATCCGCCATAATATTTTATTGCTGGACAAAAAACGCTGCTAGTTGCATTTTAAAAAATGCCTGTAGTGCCGGATTTGGCCAGATACAGCAGAAAAGGGGTGAAACTGGAAGACAATGCCCATTACTGGACGTCCATAGACAATGCATTGGTCACTAACGCAATGTTGCGGTATCCTTTTTTTTTTTTTTAAATGGCGGAATTCTGCTTTATTTAAAAAATGCAGATGTCAAAGTAGCTTTGAAGGGTCATTTTTCAGTATAATTCTACTAGTACCCTTGTATAGTACCTGGACAGCCATTTTAAAACATATAAAATCATTACAGTACCCTCTGTAGTTTTCTTGCTATAAGCATCTTCACACCCTGTAGGCAGCTGGCTTCACCAGTCAGGTCTATTACTTGCACTGCCGACTAGTCAATAGTATGTAAATATTAATTAAATATTCACGCCTACCCAAGCTGGTATTCCTCCCTCCTTCCTGTGCTGAAGTCAGTCACTGAAAATCTCATGCTTGTGCCAGCTGCTTCTGGGGGGAGGGGGAGAAGGGAGAGATAGAAAAGGGAGGAAGTGTTTGTTGCTCTGAGCACAAGCTGCAACTCTTGTAGTAAGATCACTACATTGTGTGCTGTCCGTGAGAGATTTCTATGTATTTCTATGAACATTTGCTTTCCTGCATACATGTAATGTGTGTATCTGCTGAGCAAATGAACATATAAACACATAGGCCTAGTTCACATCTAAGACTGGGCTGCGTTTGCGTCTCTATGCGTTTTTAGAGCTAACAACGCATTCCAAACGCAACTAAAAACGCACCCATAGCATGCAATGCAAAACGCATGTCATTTTGCAGAAACGCCAAACGCATGTGTTTTTGCAAATGCAGCCCAACACGCTGCATGCTGCGATCCGTTGCCTGGTAGAGCAGCACAGACAGGAGGATACCAACTCCTTTATGTGAGTGATTTCCTTTGAACTTTACTTGTATGCTTGCAGAGGAGGGTAGTGCAGTGCAGTGACATCACTACATGAATATTCATTCCTTGGGGAGTTGGCAGCAGAGAACTAAGTGATCACTCACTGTGATTGACAAATGGAATGAATCTTTTTATTTGCAGTTTACAGAGGATAGGAGGGGAATAAAAATAATAGAAATACATGAATAGAAAGAACTTCAGAGGAATTAGAAAATGATAGCAGTTACATATGGATTTGTGACCTAACAAATTCCCTTTAAGATAAGTGCTACATCTGAGATTACACTGTTGTCCATTAAGAAAATGTTGAAATGTTGAACTATTAGTTTGTTCCCTTTTGTCAACATTTCTGTAAATATTGTATACATATCGTCATGGCCGAAAGTGTTGCCATCCTTGAAATTGTTCCAGAAAATGAAATATTTCTCCCAGAAAATTGTTGCAATTACATGTTTATTTCCTTTGTGAGTATTGGAACAACACAAAAAAAAGAGAAAAAAGGAAATTTCACACAAAACTACAAACACCCTCAACTTAACATATGGTTTCCCCCTTTGGAATAAAAATCTGCAATCAGTCACTGTCTATAACCTCCACAAGCTTGTCACCTGGAGTTTCTCCTCTTGTTTAAAATCTGCTCCCGGTCTCTCATATTTGAGGGGTCTTCACCCAATTTTCAGATCTCTCCACAGGTGATCAATGGGATTTAGATCCGGACTCATTACTGCCACTTCAGATCTCTCCAGCGCTTTGTTTCCTACGTTTCTGGGGCCTCTTGATGTTTGGGGTCATTGTCCTGATGGAGACCCCTGACCTAGGACGCCCCCAGCTTTCTGACACTGGGCTCTACATTGCCACCCAAAATTCTTTGGTAATCTTCAGATTTCATTATGCACACAGTCAAGACCCCAGTGCCAGAGGCAGCAAAATAACCCAAAACATCTCTGACCTCCCTTACAGGTGACTGTAGGTCCTGTGCTCTTTCCTCTGACCTCCCCCATATGTGACTGTAGGTCCTGTGCTCTTTTATCTGACCTCCACCATGTGTGACTGTAGGTCCTGTGCTCTTTTCTCTGACCTCCACCATATGTGACTCTAGGTCCTGTGCTCTTTCCTCTGACCTCCCCATATGTGACTGTAGGTCCTGTGCTCTTTCCTCTGACCTCCCCCATATGTGACTGTAGGTCCTGTGCTCTTTTATCTGACCTCCACCATGTGTGACTGTAGGTCCTGTGCTCTTTTCTCTGACCTCCACCATATGTGACTCTAGGTCCTGTGCTCTTTCCTCTGACCTCCCCCATATGTGACTGTAGGTCCTGTGCTCTTTTCTCTGCCCTTCCCCATATATGACTGTAGGTCCTGTGTTCTTTTCTCTGACCTCCACCATATTTGACTGTAGGCTCTGTGCTCTTTTCTCTGACCTACCCCATATGTGACTGTAGGTGCTGTGCTCTTTTCTCTGACATCTCCCATATATGACTATAGGTCCTGTGCTCTTTTCTCTAACCTTCCCCATAAGTGACTGTAGGTCCTGTGCTCTTTTCTCTGACCTCCCCTGGATGTGGCTATAGGTCCCATGCTCTTTTCTCTGACCTCCACCATATGCGACTAGATCCTGTGCTCTTTTCTCTGACCTCCACCATATGGGACTACAGGTCCTGTGCTCTTTTCTCTGACCTCCCCCATATGTGACTGTAGGTCCTGTGCTCTTTTCTCTGACTTCCCCTATATGTGACTGTAAGTTCTGTGCTCTTTTCTTTGACTTTCCCCATATGTGACTGTAGATCCTGTGTTCTTTTCTCTGCCCTCCCCCATGTATGACTGTAGGTTCTGTGCTCTTTTCTCTGTCCTCTCCCATATGTGACTGTAGGTACCATGCTCTTTTCTCTGTCCTCCACCATAGGTGACTGTAGGTTCTGTGCTCTTTTCTCTGATGTCCCCCATATGTGACTGTAGGTCCTGTGCTCTTTTCTCTGACCTCCACCATAGGTGACTGTAGGTTCTGTGCTCTTTTCTCTGACCTCCCCATATGTGACTGTAGGTCCTGTGCTCTTTTCTCTGACCTCCACCATAGGTGACTGTAGGTTCTATTCCCTTTTCTCTGACCTCCACCATAGGTGACTGTAGGTTCTATTCCCTTTTCTCTGACCTCCACCATAGGTGACTGTAGGTTCTGTGCTCTTTTCTCTGACCTCCACCATATGTGACTGTAGGTTCTGTGCTCTTTTCTCTGACCTCCACCATATGTGACTGTAGGTCCTGTGCTCTTTTCTCTGACCTCCACCATAGGTGACTGTAGGTTCTGTGCTCTTTTCTCTGACCTCAACCATAGGTGACTGCAGGTACTGTTCCCTTTTCTCTGACCTCCACCATATGTGACTGTAGGTTCTGTGCTCTTTTCTCTGACCTCCCCCGTATGTGACTGTAGGTCCTGTTCCCTTTTCTCTGACCTCCACCATATGTGACTGTAGGTCCTGTGCTCTTTTCTCTGACCTCCCCATATGTGACTGCAGGTCCTGTTCCCTTTTCTCTGACCTCACCCATATGTGGATGTAGGTTCTGTGCTGTTTTCTTTGTAGCCTCATTCTCTTTTCGGTAAACAGTAGAATGATGCACTTTACCAAAAAGCTATACCGTATCTTGATCTCAGCTTTCTATAAGACGCTTTTCTAGAAGAATTTTGATTACTCACATATAGTTTGGCTTTTTAATGTCTGTTTGTCAGCAGTGGGATCCTCCTGAGTCTCCTCCATAGCATTTCATTTCAATCAAATATTGACGGATACTTAGGATTGACACTGATGTTCCCTGAGCCTGCAGGACAGCTTGAATTTCTTTGGAACTTGATTGGGGCTTATCCATCATCCAGGTTGTCCTATGTTGCAACCTTTCATCAATTTTTCTCTGCTGTCCACGTCCAGGGAGATTGGTTAGAGTGCCATAAGTATAAACATCTTATTTATGTTGCACAACGTGGACAAAGAAACATCAAGATCTCTTCAGATGGACTTGTAACTTTGAGATTGTTGATATTTTTCTACAATTTTGGTACTCAAGTCCTCAGACAGTTCTCTTCTCATTTCTGCTCTCCATGCTTAGTGTGGCACACACACACACAATGCAAAGACTGAGGCAACTTCTCCCCTTTTTATCTGGTTTCATGTCTGATTTTCATCTTGCCCACACCCGTTACTTGTCACAGGTGAGTTTGAACGAGCATCGTTTACCCATAATTTTGGTGACAACAATTTTGTCTAGCCCATTTTGGGGGTTTTGTGTGAAATGATGTCCAATTTCCCTTTTTTTTTCTCAATTTTTTTGTGTTGTTTCAATACACACAAAGGAAATAACAAAACGTATAATTTCAATAACCTTCTGTTAGAAATGCTGCATTTTCTGGGACAATTTCAAGGTCCCAACACTTTCGGCCATGATTGTATGTGTTTTTTGTTGTTATTATTCACAGTTTGGACATATATGACAAACAGGCCCATCAATTAGATCACTTTTCAGTATCATCTGCGCTGTAGACATGTGACATAATACATTCCTTTATGCTCATTTTATAGGCTAATAAACGTAACGTGAGGAACTGCTATAATGTTATTTTCTGCCTGTAATTATACTCCATCATCATTAATATTTTACATGTCAGGACCCGCTGGGTGAGTCATGAACCAGTATCTCTGCTCATTGTCAGCATTCTTGGAATATAGAGAGGGACAGTCAAAATTATATACAGGTGCATCTCAATAAATTAGAATATCATCAAAAAGATTATTTATTTCAGTATTTCAATACAAAAAGTAGAAAATTATATATTAGAATCTGGGAGTCTTCAGTGGTTGATACCTTTTAATGACAAACTGAAAAGATGGTAAGTAGAGCAAGCTTTCAAGACTCTATGGCCTCTTCATCAGGTTCATCTCTGGGACACAGAACCCACCTCCTTCCTGAGCAGTATGATGGCTGGTCATTCCCATCTTGTTTGTACTTGCGTATAAGGGACACAGAACCCACCTCCTTCCTGAGCGGTATGATGGCTGGTCATTCCCATCTTGTTTGTACTTGCGTATAAGGGACACAGAACCCACCTCCTTCCTGAGCAGTACGATGGCTGGTCATTCCCATCTTGTTTGTACTTGCGTATAAGGGACACAGAACCCACCTCCTTCCTGAGCAGTATGATGGCTGGTCATTCCCATCTTGTTTGTACTTGCGTATAAGGGACACAGAACCCACCTCCTTCCTGAGCGGTATGATGGCTGGTCATTCCCATCTTGTTTGTACTTGCGTATAAGGGACACAGAACCCACCTCCTTCCTGAGCAGTACGATGGCTGGTCATTCCCATCTTGTTTGTACTTGCGTATAAGGGACACAGAACCCACCTCCTTCCTGAGCAGTACGATGGCTGGTCATTCCCATCTTGTTTGTACTTGCGTATAAGGGACACAGAACCCACCTCCTTCCTGAGCAGTATGATGGCTGGTCATTCCCATCTTGTTTGTACTTGCGTATAAGGGACACAGAACCCACCTCCTTCCTGAGCAGTATGATGGCTGGTCATTCCCATCTTGTTTGTACTTGCGTATAAGGGACACAGAACCCACCTCCTTCCTGAGCAGTATGATGGCTGGTCATTCCCATCTTGTTTGTACTTGCGTATAAGGGACACAGAACCCACCTCCTTCCTGAGCAGTATGATGGCTGGTCATTCCCATCTTGTTTGTACTTGCGTATAATTCTTTGTACAGATGAATGAGGCACCTTCAGGTATCTAGAAATTGTATTCAAGGATGAACCAGACTTGTGCAAATCCACAATTCTCTTCCTGATATTTTGGCTGATTTCTTTAGACTTTCCCATGATGTTACACAAAGAAGCAGTGTGTTTCAGGTGTGCATAAAAATACATCCATAGGTGTGTCTCTAATTAACTCAGATGTTGCCAAGAAACCTATCAGAAACTTCCAAACACATGACATCATCATATGGGCTGTCCCAAATTATTTAAAGGCATAGTAATCTTAGTGTATATAAATTTGTGACCTTTCAGAAAGTAATAAAAATGCCTTAAAGCTTTCTCTCTCTCCATCTCATTTTTCTGGCATTTGGCAAATATAAATAATTATGGTAATCCTAATTGACCTAAAATGGGAAAGGTTTATTCTGATTTCATAGCATATGTAGGACGAAGTGTCGCTCGATCCGCGCTGCTGCCAAAGAAGACCAGAAGACTGGAGTATCTGGATGAAGCTTTATGTTTAATCCGACGCATTTCGGAGCCAGTACCCAGCTCCTTCCTCAGGGTAAATCCAATCCAGGCTTGCCCCTGAGGAAGGAGCTGGGTACTGGCTCCGAAATGCGTCAGATTAAACATATACCTTCATCCAGATACTCCAGTCTTCTGGTCTTCGTTGGCAGCAGCGCGGATCGAGTGACACTTCGTCCTATTTATGCTATTTTTGGACCGCAGTGACCCGTGGATGTGTGGATCCAGCGGCAGCTGCCTATTGAGTGTTTAAGCTGGTTGTGGGTATACACAACCAGATCAGGTGAGCGGAATCTACTCATTGATACATCCACTCTCCACATTTAGGAGATAAGACCCTATTGCGCATTTTATCTTACTCTTTAGATATTTTGATTTCATGTCAGATAGTGAAAAAAACATGTATATGTGTCTTTTTAACATGAAATGAATCAAGTGAAGCAGCTTTTTTGTATAGAGACTCGTGTTAAATACAAAAGAGCAAATGAAAAAAACAACAATTTTCAGCAAAAAACAATGGGAGGGAAAAATAGTAAACCCTAAAGCTGGTGTGACACTGGTATTGGCCTCTTTACATTATATTAGTATGGAAACACATTTTGACTCACCTGTGGTAAATCACAAATAAGGATTACCTGTGATAAATTGTCGGTAGCCAATTAATGATGACTTCAGTGTTTTAAGAAGCCACATGTTAGGCCCTGCTCCTTTGTCACAATGGTAAAGACAAATGAGCTGTCTGAAGACATCAGAACTGGTATTATTAGATAACACAAAACTTACGAAGGGTATAAAGGGTACTTCACTCACTGCAACATCGATAGCGATATCGCTGAAACATCACAGGTTTTGTGATGTAACAGCGGCCTCTCCAGCGATGTCGCTACGTGTGACACGCATCAGCGACCTGGCCCCTGCTGTGAGGTCGCTGATCTCTACAAATCATTCAGGACCATTTTTTGGTCCTTGGTCTCCCGCTGGTCAGCACGCATCGCTGCGTGTGACAGCGAGAGACCAACGATCAGCGACCTCCCATTCAATGCCCAGCACCACACATTAGATGCTGGGCACTGGTAACCAGGGTAAACACTGGGTAACAAAGCAGTGCACTCTGCTTAGTTACCCGCTGCTTTCCCTGGTTACCAGCATCCTCCCACTTAGCCCAGCCAGTATCGGGAGGACGCTGGTAACCAGGGTAAACACCGGCTAACTAAGCAGCGCAGTCTGCTTAGTTACCCGGTGTTTTCCCTGGCTACCAGCGATGTCACTGCTGACTGGTCGCTGGTGAGTCTGCCACTTTGACAGCTCACCAGCAACTGCAGAGAGACTTTCCAGCGATCCTAGCCAGGTCGGATCGCTGGTGGGATCACTGGAAAGTTTCAGCATGTAAAGGGGCCCTAAGACCATCTCCAAAGACTTTGATATCCCATTTTCAACAGTGCCCAACGGTATGTTTTTAGTTTGCCAAGCATGGAACCATCAATAACGTCGCTGGATGTGGGGGGAAAGAGGAATATTGATAGGAGGTGTCTTCGAAGGCTAATACAAATGGTGGAAAAAACACCTCATCAAACATCCCAAAATGTGAAGGCCAACCTGGAACAGTCTAGGGTCACGGTTTTTACAAGTACCATACGCCATACACTAAACCAAGCAGAGCTTTATGGGCGAAGGCCAAAGAAGAAACCATTGCTGAAGAAAAGAAATTAAAAAAATGAATGATCTTTGTCAAAGACAAACCACATTCCTTCTAGGAAAATGTTCTGTGGACAGATGAAACAAAAATAGACCTTTTTGGCAATGCAAAGCAACAGTTTGTTTACAGACGGCGCAATGAAGCACATAAGTAAAAGAACACCCTACCAACAGTTAAGCATGGTGGAGGATCCATAATTCTATGGGATTGCTTTGCTGCGTCTGGTACTGGAGGCCTTGACTGTATCACAAGAATCATTAAATCGGAGAATTAACAGATTTTAGAGTGAAATGTCCTACCAGTGTAAGAAAACTTGGCATGAGTTGAAGATCACAGGACCTTCAGCAAGACAATGACCCAAAGCCACATCCAAAAATGCACAGGAATAAGTGAAAAAGAAAAAATGGACTCTTAAAAGGGCAGCAATGAGTCCTGACCGCAGTGCCATAGAAAACCTTTGGGGTGAGCGGAAATCTGACATTGATAAAAAGAACCTGCAAACATTCAAGAGCTTGAACGAACTGCAAAGGAAGAGAAAATACAGCGGAAAAGTGCAAGAAGCTTCTAGACGCTACAAGAAACATCTGGAGGCTTCTTCAATGTCAAAGGAGGCGACCAAGTATTAATTAGGGGGCCTTTATTGCTGCTCCTGATGTTTATTCTGTTTCTTCTTTGAAATTGCAATATTTTAGTTGACAAATAATGTTTTATTGTTGTATCACTTTGGACACTAATTACATCTTGAGGATAGAACCTTAGTACATTTCCATTTATTTCTGAAGATATTGTGCAGTGTATGAAATAAATGAAGGGGTGCTAATAATTGTGACTCTATGGATAATGAAAAACAATCATGGTAATATCATGCCAGGGAGCCTGATCATAGTCCCTTTAAAATACAAGTCCAAACTCTTGCCTAACAGAATATAATAAATATAAGGTGATATGCCCACAAAGAATAAAGTATTGGTAGCAGAATGCAAATGACTTGGTGTCCCTCTACCCCAACATGCGTTTCAGCCAGCTTCTTCAGGGGATATGTCTGATAGCTGTCTATATAGACAAGAACTATAGCCTTCCGGGCATGAAAAACACTAATCCTCTGGTTAATTGCTTATCGTAAACAAGGATTAAATATTTAACATTGAGTATAGGTATTACAAACAATGGAAACCTCAGGTATTTCTGGTAACAATAGTTATTTACAATGTTCTCTCTTGTTCATCATCATTCCTCCATTGTCTACTAGTAGTGTCCTCGAGCTACGCACAGTAGCTGGAGGTGCTGGAATTTACTGATTCTCTCTCGCATGATGACATTCACTGTTTAAGAATAAAAGCAGAATATCTGGAAGCAATTGATTTATATCCTGGGCGAACCAAGCATTACCCTCATATCCTTTGTCCCACAACCCTAGGAAGTTATTCAACACATTTAACTCCCTCCTTGTCCCACTGCCCCCCACTTCTCGTATCTCTGCAGAAGACTCTGCAACACACTTCACCAACAAGATCAGACAAGTCTTTGCTACCGAACATGTCTGACCATACTTTTCTTGACTGTTGGCCTGCCGTAATACATATTAAATTGTTAACCGATTTAGCCAAAATCTAGGAATTTAGCTAATCTCTCGGAGAGACGTTAGGGTATCTGCACACAGCGGCTTTTTCAGGTGGTTTCTGCCGGGAAACCTCCTGATGAAGCACTGCAAAAGCATCACATAATGTGGACAACAATGTGAAAACAAAATGACTGTGCACATGTTACTTCTTTTATCTACTTTATGGTTTAGGAAGCCTAAACTGGTTAATAGGAGTTACATGTCCGTTCTTCAGGCAAGTAAACAAGGGTAGAGTGAAAGAGGCTGGCTTTACACCACGGTTTTTGGCATCAGGTTCCGTCCGATTTTAACCCGGACAGAACCTGATCCGGTTTTGCCTCCCATGTGTCCCTATGGTGCCGGATTGGTCATATTTGGCCATCCGTTTTTGTGTATTCTGAAAAAAGAAGCAAAGAAAAAATGTGACTCTAGACTTCAGCAACATGGACAGCGGCAGAGTAGACACCGGCAGACTTCAGCACCATGGACAGCGGCAGAAAACAAATCCTGCTAAAAACAGGATCCAGGACCATATTGGCACACTTTCTGCATATGCTGTCCCTCAGGTTCTGTCCGGTGGATCCTGCAAAAATCACACCACGGTTTTTAGCTGTCAGGGTGGATCCTTTATTGTATGATCACCCTGACAGCCAAAAACCGTGGTGTGAAGCTATTCTCGATTCCTGAAATAGATGTTGGGTCCTATAGATGCAATTTGCATCTACTAGAAATTGATGATTTACTCTTAAAATGTACATAATGGGAAAAACCCTTCATGAAACACTGTTGTATTTCAATGTACTTTTGTTACCATATAATGGAATTTGTTCATGAGACCGGAATTGTATAAATTTCTCAATTCTTTAACTGAATCATTAATTAATTAAATTGATCAAATTATTCACAGGAGGAGGCATCAAACTATGAATTATCTGTGAGGATTCTAAATGCTCAAAACATCCACGGGGCAGATGTTGGTAAGTTATTACATTTTTAGCAATCAAGTCTACGAGGTGATTATAAGTGTCACTTTCACAACTCACAAAAATTAGTCTATATCTGATATCAATCTCGGCATTAGTGAAACTCTAAGATTACATTTCAGATGTTGTCTACCACAGCACAATTGGATAACAATGTATCCAATATTTTACACAGCAACCAAGAGAATCCTTTAAAGATATGGACTCCGATATCAATGTCTTGTAAAGAGCTTATGTCTTTATCTGTGTCATTGGCTGAACAAACAAAAGTTTTTAGTTATATGGTATTTCCATTTCTTCAGTGATTAGGTGAGAATGAAGTTTTTACAGTTAATTGCCTTTTTCAGCCATGGTGAATTATTACTTTTTAATTCTTTTGTATAAAGGAAATATGTTCTCCCATTTGCAGATTCAACAATTTACAATGCAGTCTTATTCCTTTACAAATGGAATCCCTTTACAAGCCAGCTATGTCCTCTTTTATAAATGAATCCCTTTACAAGCAGCTATGTCCTCCTTTTATAAATGAATCCCTTTACAAGCAGCTATGTCCTCCTTTTATAAATGAATCCCTTTACAAGCAGCTATGTCCTCCTTTTATAAATGAATCCCTTTACAAGCAGCTATGTCCTCCTTAAATAAATGAATCCCTTTACAAGCAGCTATGTCCTCCTTTTATAAATGAATCCCTTTACAAGCAGCTATGTCCTCCTTTTATAAATGAATCCCTTTACTAGCAGCTGTGTCCTCCTTTATTTAGGCTGAACCAGGGGTGTAACTACAACAGGTGCAGGGGTTGCGATCGCACCCGGGCCCTGCAGCCTAGGGGGGCCCCAAAAGTCCCTTTGGCCCATAGAAAAAGACTAATACTATTAAAATTTGCAATAATTGGGGGCCCCATTGGAGCTTTCGCATCGGGCCCCATGGCCTGAAGGTACGCCACTGGGCTGAACAATACACAAGGGCATCTTTTTATATGGCTGATAAATACCATTTTCCTATACCAAGTGATACATGGGCTCCTAGTCAGAAGTGAAGTAGATTTTCACCTAATTTGCTTTTTTGATGCCTCGTGGTGAATTAATTCACTACATTTGTAATTGTCTTTTGGAGAATATAGGGGGAAAGTAAATGAATTAATCCTCCCATTTTACTTTATGGCCGGGAAAGTTGGCAAAATAGTGAAAACTTGTCAGTTCTGTAAATGATCTCTGAAATATCAGAATGGAGCAGTGGCCATGCATGTGTCACCACGCCATCCTTTCTCAATGTGACTGGCAGAGGTAGCAATCAGACCCCACCGGTCAGAGGTTATAGATGATGGTGATAACATTTAATCGTTTAGAATAATTTTTAATGGTGTATTTGTAATGGTCATTTTTTACCCGGCTACTTTGGCCAAAGTTTAAGTGCGAATATAGCAACGACCTGGGAAGTCAGGAACTCAACATTCCATATAAGAACCTGTGAACTAAGTTATAGGTCCTTTACTATTTAGACGTATTTGCTCTCTATAGGTCTTATGTTGTGTCTGTACTGTGATATACATGTTCAACTTACCGAAAGGGATCTCTTCTTGCACACAGTGAGCAAACCGGACTGCTATGTATGCTTGAAACTTCCAACGTCTCTATCAGATAGAAGGCGAACCAGGACCATTTGGAATGATGTAAACCCTGTTTGGGATGAAACATTTCACTTCAGAATCCACAGCCAGGTAAGGTAAGGAGAACCTTATACATGACAGAGGATAAGGCCCTGACAAACGATAATGCTACAATGTATGGGCTCATCCAGGTATGACATCATTTCATCGTCATAGTTGTTCAAAATGCAGCCCAATGTTTCGTGATGGAACAAACATTAATTTTTTTATGCTCATCTGGTCATGGAGTTGTTTGTAATAGAAGCGGGAGTCTGGGGTCCCTTACTTAATTATAGTGGTGGAAGGAAATGTTGCTACGCCCACCAACCAAGCCAGTCACGCCCACTAATCTGGAAGAAGCCATACATCATAGGATCAACCCTGTGCAAACACTTTTGTGGGCTTAATCAGTGGTTATATAAAGTGCTTTGAAAAGTGTCACACATGCTGGTATACCAGTAAGGTCCGGGATGGTAAGATGGGCAAAAGACGATCAGGGGAACTAGTCTGACTCTTAAGACTGGGGTTCCCTAGCTCTCCCTGTTCCAGGAATTACCTCTGAAGGTGAGTATGCCTGGGCCGCCACCTATTTCCCTTTGCTCTTATGTCAGCCCTAGGCTAAGATTCCCCTCACCTTCACCATGGGCCGGAAGCACAACAAAATCCCAAAAAGCAAAATTCCCAAGGAGGCTCTCAAAACATAAGTCTTCTCAGTTCCAGGTCTTGCAGAGACTAAAACTCTATCAGCGACATCTGCTGTGGAAGAGGGAACTATTTAAAGACCAGGAAAGTGGTCTACTGCGTCATCTCGACACTTCCCAGCAGCAGCAGGTCACCTGGCCTGGAGAGCCTATACCATAGAACAGCAGCATATGCTTCCTGATTATCACCTCACTATGGTGTGCCCAAAGGAAATTTACCTCCACTTATAAAACTACAGGCCGCACGCAAACTACTGTTCATATGAAGCTGAACATGAGCTGTCAATCCCAAAAGCTGACAAAACGCTGTATTCATACCACTAACTTTTTCTGACACTTTTGTTATGTTACACCAACAAACCTAAATGTATTTTATTGAGATTGTATAACAACACAAAGTAACAAGTATTTGGAAGTATAAAAGAAATGATACTTTTTATAAATATTTGAAAACATTAAAAATTATTAAATATTTTTGTATTCAGCCTCTGAGGGCAATACAAGAGCACCTTTTGCTGTAATACTGCTGCAAGTCTTTTGGGGTTTGTCTCTACCAGATTTGCATATCTAGAGGCTTAATTTTGCCTATTCTTCCTTGCAAAATTACTCTAGCTCACTGAGATTGGATAGAGATATGTAGCAACAATTCTACAAGCTCGTGTGTAGCACATCTGATGGATACTCGGGTACTGGACAGACGGCCCGTGTCACTGACACATGAATATGCTTCTGCTTAAACCGTCGTTTGGATGGCGGGGAGGGGTTTTTATGGCGTTTCACCTGCTGGCAAGGGACCTAAACAATCAATCTGCTCTCTGTGAGGTTCCAGCTCAATGTGTGCACTGAAGGGAGCTGTGTATTTGTGTCAGATCGATAATGAATAGCGAGGAGTCCGAGCATCTCAGCGGTACTCGGTGCTCACCGAGCATCCAGAGTACCGGGATACTCGTGCAAATAACGAGTAGCGCCGAGCATGCTCGCTCATCCCTAGTAGAGATGTCTGTGAGGAACAATTTTCAAATCTTGTAACAAATCTTTGGTAGATTTGAGTCTGGACTATGACTGGACCGTTCACACACATGAATAAGCTCTGATCTAAACCCTCCATTGTAGATCTGCAGGATGTTTAGGGTCGTTGTCCTGCTGGAAGGTGAACCTACAAACAAGTCTAAATCTTTTACAGCTTCTAACAGGTTTCCCTCCAGGATTACCCTTTATTTAGCTCCATCCATCTTCCCATCACATCTGACCAGCTTCCCTGCCCCTGCTGAAGAAAAGCTCTCCACAGCAGAAAGCTGCCTCCACCATATGTGACGGTGGGGATGGTGTTTTCAGAGTGATGTTCAGTGTAAATTTTCCACCACACATAGCGTCTTCCATTTAGCCCAAAAAGTTCTACTTTGGTTACATCTGACCAGAGCCCCTTCTTCCAATTGTCAAGTAGAGGACACAGCTGGTCTTGATGAATCCATGCTGCATATGTATATTCAAAATAATATGTGTTCATATGTAACTTATTTGGTATTGAGACACAGTGTTGAGAGAGGGAAAAAAATGGGCAAGTAGAAATATGCGTAGGGTGCTGAATGGTTGGAGAGGTGCCCTGCAATGTTGTAAAATAATGGACAAGTAGAAATATGTGGAGGGTGCTGAATGGTTGGAGAGGTGCCCTGCAATTTTGTCACAAAAATATTAAAGTCATACATTACCTAAAGTATAACCTATTGACTAGTAGTGGTATAGTTGTGCTGCTGGCCCAAACTATGCATTTTCCCATGCTGAAAGCAGAGGCAGTGTAGAAATATGCGTAGGGTGCTGAATGGTTGGAGAGGTGCCCTGCAATGTTGTCACAAAAATATTAAAGTGATACATTGCCTAAAGTATAACCTATTGACTAGTAGTGGTATGGTTGTGCTGCTGACCTGAACTATGCGGAGGGTACTGAATGGTTGGAGAGGTGCCCTGCAATGTTGTCACAAAAATATTAAAGTTATGCATGACCTAAAGTATGCCTTATTGACTAGTAGTGGTATGGGTGTGCTGCTGGCCCGAACTATGCATTTTCCCATACTGAAAGCAGAGGCAGTTTTGCCTTTGCAGCATCCACATTGAACAGGGACACCGAGGCTGACCGGATCCAGAGCTTTAGCGCAGCGCTTGCAAGCTCTATAGCAATGAGCTTGTCATTACTAGAAATTGTCCATTGCAGATAAAATGCAATTGAAAAAGAAGGAAATTTCAAAGTTTGCCAGAACTTTATCCATTTATAATAATGAGAGAAACCTATTAAAGGCTGCTGAGATGTAAAGTGTTCACTGTGAAATGTGTTTGCATCATTACATTCTGTCACCGGCTGTTGATTATAAGTTTATATCCAGAATAAAAGTTATAAATATTTCCCGGCATCCACAGAACATCCTGGAATTGTCTGTGCACGATGAAGACGTAGGGACAGCGGACGACCATCTGTTCACCGTGAGCTATGACCTTGGAAACATCCCACTAAAGAAAAATGTGGTGGAAAACTTCACTCTAAATAAAGAGGTAACTGGATGCTGCTCAGTGAGCTTTTCTTGCCTCCATATGCTGAAATACTGGCAGAGATTGGGAAAAGCTCTTTTTTTTGAACACTGCACATAAGTATCACAATCATTAAATGCACAAAATTGTACAGGATAGTCTAATTGTAAAGCTTATTGTGGTGTTTTCATGCAATACTCTGTTTTACGTTGGATTTATGCTTCTTCTAAAATGCAAGGCATCACCGCAACAGAACAAGGGCTATTATTGAAGACCCCACCAGTGTCGACTCCTGTGACTTAGAGTAGACGTCTGTGCCAGTGATTCTGCAGAGCGCAGGCTGCACTCTTCCACTATGGATAGACTGGCTGGGACCTGTAGTACTGCAGCCTGATAGTGTGATGTTTGTATGGCTGCTCAGCTGGGTCATTAACTCCTGGCTTCAGCCAATTGGGAAGTACCACACCGTATTTGTATCTTAAGCCTTTTGCTGCAAGCTGCCAGGAATAGTGTTTGTTCCATTTGTATCCTATCTGTATTATTGATTTTCCAGATTGACCCCGGCCTGTTTTTTTTAAACTATTCTCCAGCCTTACGATTTTGTACCTTGCTGCCATCTTGGTGTTGACCCGGCTCTCTGACTAAACTATCGGATCATGATTTTGTACTTTTCTGACCTCACGGTTTTGACCCTGCTTGGCGACTTTCCTATCTCTGGATGGCAGTCCATCTATAGGCAGCGACCCCTTGGACCCTTGTAAATCCAGATCCATGTATAGGGGTTAAAGGGTGTCTGGGTTTCTAGCGGTTCTGCTTGACGGTATGGCCGTCCAAGATTCCCTCTACTTACCTGAAACCTCGGATGAATGTCGTGGTATAAGTCTGTTTTCACCTACAGCTCTATTATAAGGGTTACTGCACAGAGCTGCTTTTGCTTGCATAGTCACTCTTAAAGGGGTTGTGTGTTTAGTCGTAGTATAGGTGATAGCTTGCTGATCATTGGGTGTCTGAGGGCTGGGACCGGTGCAGATCGGCAAAAGGGGAAACCTTTGTACCTGTTACAAAATGGACTGGCAGGTTGGTTATTCTTTAAAGGGATTTTTTTTTTAGCTATGGGGCAAAGAAATTACTAACCGCTAATCACTACTAATTGCCTGTTCTGCCCTACAATGATCTGTCCCGGCTCATAGACAGCTCCTCCTGACAATTCTCTGGCTTCTCGTGACATTATTGTCGACAGAGCAGCTGCCACGCACAGACATGGGGATGTCCACTGTAGAGTGCAATACAGTGGTGCAATAGGGGATGGGAAAGGGTAGGAAGGCCCTAACAGTAGGGAGATGGGAGATAGGTCACCACCTGCCACTAATCTGTGTCTGCACCTTGTGCTTCCTAATGTCCCTAAGTGGGTCCTTCCCCCCCCCTACCATCACGTGCCAAGTCCCTATGCTGTCTCTCTACTCTCCCTTGCTAGTTCAAAGGCTGGAGAGTGCACTAGACGTCACCTGCACAATAGTCTGACACACAAGGTAGATAGATAGGGGAACGTAAGCAAAAGGATATAATACAAATTCAAGCTGCAGCCAAACACCACGGCTGTAGGCAAAAGGTCTCCTCCAGCAACTACACCAAGCTTCCTTCCTCCAGGGTGGTCAGTTCAAATTGAATTTCTATAACCGGCATTACGTGATGGAACATGTGACTATTTAAGGTGGAGGGGAATGGTCACAAACTAGCAGCATGTGGGAAAGGAGTAGCAAAGAACAACCAGCAAGGTAAAATTCCTTAACCCTTGCTGCACCAAAAGAAAGCAACTACATTTAAAACCCTCACAAGACAATGTGAGACTCAGATCCCAAAACTGTCACAAGTGTTCCAAGGACAGGAGACCCTGGTGACATCAGCTCCTTCTCTTACGCTCTGCTCTGTCGATGGAACATCACTTCTAATGTCATATTGATTGACAGCTACCCTCTGATTTACTGGAAGAGCTGACTGTCAATCAGTGAGACGTCGGCAATGGCACACAGTCAACAAAGCAGAGCGGAAGAAAAAGAGCTGTGTGCTGACACAGCCTTTTTAAATGCAGGTTGTGGGTTAATACTCTTAATTTGGCCAGATGTATTGTTCTGTTGTTTGTTAACTCATGTTTGTTAAAGGGATCCTGTCACCCCCAAAACACCTCGTAAGCTCTTAAAACCTGTCCCTAGTGCATATTAACACTTTCCCTACACTCCTTTTTGCTCCTAAATGCACCTAATCAAAGTGAGGAAAAACGTTTTATAAGTACCTGATTATTGATGCTAATGAGTGACTATCTATTCATAGTCACTCATCCAGGCAGCCCCTCTTCATGATATCACGCCTATTCAGGCGTGATCTTCCTAATAGATTCAAAATCGCGCCTCTCTGCGCGCTTCCCCACTGTCCCATTACGCACGGGCTTCAGTGGGGCATTATGACGCGATTCGCGTCATTTCCTGGCGCCAGGTGACGTATACACCCGCCCGCTCGCTTTGAGCTTCAAGTGCCTCACTGCGCATGCGTGCGGGAGCCGGAACAGAGCGGCCTGTGTCTCCGGATCGCAGGCACAGAAGAGGATTCCATTCCTCATAACAACAGTACGGCGGTCCCATTACAAACCCCTAACTTAGGGGTTTGTAATGGGACCGCCGTACTGTTGTTATGAGGAATGGAATCCTCTTCTGTGCCTGCGATCCGGAGACACAGGCCGCTCTGTTCCGGCTCCCGCACGCATGCGCAGTGCGCTCCCGCACGCATGCGCAGTGGGGCACTTGAAGCTCAAAGCGAGCGGCGCGGGTGTATACGTCACCTGGCGCTAGGAAATGACGCGAATCGCGTCATAATGCCCCATCTGAAGCCCGTGCGTAATGGGACAGTGGGAGGCGCGCAGAGAGGCGCGATTTTGAATCTATTAGGAAGATCACGCCTGAATAGGCGTGATATCATGAAGAGGGGCTGCCTGGATGAGTGACTATGAATAGATAGTCACTCATTAGCATCAATAATCAGGTACTTATAAAATGTTTTTCTTCACTTTGATTAGGTGCATTTAGGAGCAAAAAGGAGTGTAGGGAAAGTGTTAATATGCACTAGGGACAGGTTTTAAGAGCTTACGAGGTGTTTTGGGGTGACAGGATCCCTTTAAGTCATTGCTTCATATTAGACTGCTTGGAGCCTCCATTTTACTAGTGTGTGGATTGCTAATTAAATGTAAATTCCCTCTCCCCCCTCTGTCTACATCATTTAGAGGAGAATTATGCAGTCAAATTGAAATGCCAACCAATAAGAGAACAGCTTTATCCCCCCAATCCTGTAAGAATACAATATACCCTGAAATGAGGGCTCGGGATATAAAAAGGACTGCTTCAGGCACCAGTAGTTCATATTCTACATGGCCTCAGCCTAGGGAATTCAGCCCCAGCTAGAGGATGACATTGCATCTTCTTGACTTCAACCTAGGGATTTTGATTCTGGCTGCCAGGATCACATCGTGTCTCCATATTCTGTATGGCCTCAGCCTAGGATGCTAGGATTCGGCTGGAATAAAACCCAAGTTGGGACAGTTTGGTCACCTGGCTACAGACTTTGCTGTGCTCGGTTAGCTTCCTAAGCTTACCGCTATTCCTTTCTTGGTGGGTGAATGCCAAAAGTGGGGCACTGCTGGATTGGGGTAGTTGGCCCTGGAAGCCTCGAAGGCACGAATATTCTAATCACTGGTGAGCCAGTGGAAGGGTGAGACTCTGGTGCCTATTAAATTGTGTGTTCTTGTAGAGTATGTGTTATATGTCTTTGACTGTTGGGGATCCAATAAAGTCTTATGATTATGTGGTTCCCTCACCCTGTGTTGTCTGAGTAGTGTTCCACCCACGGTTAAAGAGTTCGGGCGTCCAGTGGGATGCGCCCTGGTCCATGCGGTCTTTCTAAGGGGAAGCGGACGAGAGCACCCACTGACCCCCGGGTCTACACAGGCTGTTCTGTTGAAGAGAGGTCAAATGAAGCCAGTTGAGATGGAAAAGATTGTCTCCATGCAGAACAGACAGATAGTTAAAAAAGCCTGAAGTCCTGGATACCCTTTAATGAGCTGCCTGAAAAAGCTGTTCACAGCCTCATAAGGAATGGATGGAGCAGCGGTCAGCATGTGCCCTGATGCTCCATTCTATTGGGGATAAAGGTTCCCCATTCTGACGATTGCTCTGGGTCCCATCAGTCAGACCCCATCTGATCAACACATTGGTGACCAAACTTTGCCGGATAACCCCTTTCATTCAGTATATGGTGTGTAATACATTTGTAGTTGTCTGCTTGATTAACGGTACGTAGGGTTATTTCATGATTAGGGATTCTCCTGTTGGGATCAGTTAGTGGCGTAACTTGAAACTCATAGGCCTTAATGCAAAACCTCCAATGGGACCCCCGATTATTGCAAATCTTTCATAGATTTGGTCTTTTTCCAAAGGACAACAGAATTTTTGGCGGCCCCCCCTAGGCTCCAGGGCCCGGGTGTGATTGTAACCCCTTCACCTATTGTAGTTACGCCATGTAGATTGGTGTTTAAAATGTGAAAAATTTACTAATATTGTAAAATACTTTTTCATAGCTTCGGGCGGAGCTTCAAGTGGAATTCAATCTGGAATTAATGTGAGTGTAAAACATATTTCCCTGCCTTTATGATGTTAAAAATGTTAAAATTTGTTCATTCAAGCCGTCATAGAAAGTGACGTTTTGGAAAAGGTTTGCAAAAACATAAAGTGTTAAATGTGCACCGAGTTCCTTTATACATTGATATGTATCAGAAATGAGATAGCGCCATGTATAGATCTGTGCCGGATAACGCCATGTATAGATCTGTGCCGGATAACGTTATGTATAGATCTGTGCCGGATAACGCCATGTATAGATCTGTGCTGGATAACGCCATGTATAGATCTGTGCCGGATAACGCCATGTATAGATCTGTGCCGGATAAACGTCATGTATAGATCTGTGCCGGATAACACCATGTATAGATCTGTGCCGGATAACGTCATGTATAGATCTGTGCCGGATAACGCCATGTATAGATCTGTGCCGGATAACGCCATGTATAGATCTGTGCCGGATAGCGCCATGTATAGATCTGTGCCGGATAACGCCATGTATAGATCTGTGCCGGATAACGCCATGTATAGATCTGTGCCGGATAACGCCATGTATAGATCTGTTCCGGATAACGCCATGTATAGATCTGTGCCGGATAACGCCATGTATAGATCTGTGCCGGATAACGCCATGTATAGATCTGTGCCGGATAACGCCATGTATAGATCTGTGCCGGATAACGCCATGTATAGATCTGTGCCGGATAACGTCATGTATAGATCTGGCCGGATACGCACATGTATAGATCTGTGCCGGATAACACCATGTATAGATCTTGACCGGATAACTCATGTATAGATCTGTGCCGATAAACGCCATGTATAGATCTGTGCCGGATAACGCCATGTATAGATCTGTCCGGATAACGCCATGTATAGATCTGTGCCGGATAACGCCATGTATAAGATCTGTGCCGGAAAACGCCATGTATAGAATCTGTGCCGGATAACGCCATGTATAGATCTGTGCCGTGTTATTTCCAAACGCCATAGTATAGATCTGTGCCGGAAACGCCATGTATAGATCTGTGCCGGATAACGCCATGTATAGATCTGTGCCGGTAACGCCATGTAAGATCTGTGCGGATAACGCATGTATAGACTGTGCCGGATAACGTCAATGCATAGATCGTGCCGGATAACGCATGTATAGATCTTTGCCTGGATAACGCATGTATAGATCTGTGCCGGATAACGCCATGTATAGATCTGTGCCGGATAACGCCATGTATAGATGTGTGTCCGGATAACGCATGTATAGATCTGTGCCGGATAAGTCCATGTATAGATCTGTGCGGATAACGCCATGTATAGATCTGTGCGGATAACGCCATGTATAGATCTGTGCCGGATAACGCCATGTATAGATCTGTGCCGGATAACGCCATGTATAGATCTGTGCCAGATAACGCCATGTATAGATCTGTGCCGGATAACGCCATGTATAGATCTGTTCCGGATAACGCCATGTATAGATCTGTGCCGGATAACGCCATGTATAGATCTGTGCCGGATAACGCCATGTATAGATCTGTGCCGGATAACGCCATGTATAGATCTGTGCCGGATAACGCCATGTATAGATCTGTGCGGATAACGCCATGTATAGATCTGTGCCGGATAACGCCATGTATAGATCTGTGCCGGATAACGCCATGTATAGATCTGTGCCGGATAACGCCATGTATAGATCTGTGCCGGATAACGCCATGTATAGATCTGTGCCGGATACGCCATGTATAGATCTGTGCCGGATAACGCCATGTATAGATCTGTGCCGGATAACGCCATGTATAGATCTGTTCCGGATAACGCCATGTATAGATCTGTGCCGGATAACGCCATGTATAGATCTGTGCCGATAACGCCATGTATAGATCTGTGCCGGATAACCCATGTATAGATCTGTGCTGGATAACGCCATGTACAGATCTGTGCCGGATAACGCCATGTATAGAGTGTGCCGGATAACGCCATGTATAGATCTGTGCCGGATAACGCCATGTATAGATCTTGTCCGGATAACGCCATGTATAGATCTGTGCCGATAACGCCATGTATAGATCTGTGCCGGATAAGCGCCATGTATAGATCTGTGCCGGATAACGCCATGTACAGATTGTGCCGGATAACGCCATGCATAGATCTGTGCCGGATAACGTCATGTATAGATCTGTGCCGGATAACGCCATGTATAGATCTGTGCCGGATAACGCCATGTATAGATCTGTGCCGGATAACGCCATGTATAGATCTGTGCCGGATAACGTCATGTATAGATCTGTGCCGGATAACGCCATGTATAGATCTGTGCCGGATAACGCCATGTATAGATCTGTGGCGGATAACGCATGTATAGATCTGTGCCGGATAACGCCACGTATAGATCTGTGACGGATAACGCATGTATAGATCTGTGCCGGATAACGCCATGTAATATTGATTGCCGGATAACGCCATGTCATCGATCTGTGCCGGATAACGCCATGTATAGATCTGTGCCGGATAACGCCATGTATAGATCTGTGCCGGATAACGCCATGTATAGATCTGTGCCGGATAACGCCATGTATAGATCTGTGCCGGATAACGCCATGTATAGATCTGTGCCAGATAACACCATGTAAGATCTGTGCCAGATAACACCATGTATAGATCTGTGCCGGATAACGCCATGTATAGATCTGTGCCGGATAACGCCATGCATAGATCTGTGCTGGATAACGCCATGTATAGATCTGTGCCGGATAACGCCATGTATAGATCTGTGCCGGATAACGCCATGCATAGATCTGTGCCGGATAACGCCATGTATAGATCTGTGCCGGATAACGCCATGTATAGATCTGTGCCAGATAACACCATGTATAGATCTGTGCCGGATAACGTCATGTATAGATCTGTGCCAGATAACGCCATGTATAGATCTGTGCCGGATAACGTCATGTATAGATCTGTGCGCGGATAGCGCCATGTATAGATCTGTGCCGGATAACACCATGTATAGATCTGTGCCGGATAACGTCATGTATAGATCTGTGCCGGATAACGCCATGTATAGATCTGTGCTGGATAACGCCATGTATTATACCAGATCAGAACCTCAGCTTGTAGACACAGTATTTTGAGGTATTGCCCCTTGTCAGTGCAAAGTATGAGATGTGATCTGGCTATATGAGAGGGTAAGTGGGGTGTAAGGGGTAAGCTTTCTCTTTGTGGAGATCTGGCATGCCAGTAATGAGGAGACTTAAAAGTCTCTCTGGGAAATAAAATATGCAAATTTTCTCTTCAGAGAGGAAGGAGACTTGAACTCTAGTGCCACCTATTGGAAGTAGCAATTCTAAAAGTCAAAAGCGACCCTTTAACGAGCCTTGTCATATGATCTAGGATTTATACCAGATCAGAACCTCAATTTGCAGACACGGTGTTTCAAGGGTTTTGTCCTCATCAGTGCAAAGTATGTGATCTGATCTGGCTATATGAGAGGCTAAGCGGGGTTTAAGGGGTAAGGTTTCTCCTTGTGTCTCCTCATTACTTCATTACTGACATGTCACTCTCCACAAGGAGAAAATGTTTCTCCTCAGTTCCCCAGTCTCAGCCTCTCATTGAGCCAGATCAGATCTCGTACTTTGCACTGACAAAGTAAAATCAACCAGAAACATTGTGTCTGCAGATTGAGATTCTGATCTAATATAAGCCATAAATCATATGGCAAGGCTCGTTAAAGGGTCGTTTTTGTCTTTTAGAATTGCCACTTCCATTAGGTGGCGCCAGAGTTGGTCTTCTTCTTCTCTGCGGCTGAAGGCACACTGTCGTGCATCAAACACAGAGCGTATTTGATGCATGACAGTGGTGAGACTGTGATGCGTGTTGTTGGGTGTGTGTGGTGCGAGTGTGGTGCGTGTGGGTGAGTGTGCATGGCTGTATGCATGTGAGTGTGCTGCGAGTGTGATGAGAGTGGGATGCGTGAGTGCGTATGTGCTGGGTGTGTGATGCTGTCCATGGTCCTGGAGCAAACTTCACACATTACTCTCACGCGTGTTTTGCGCCAATGTGCCTTCAGCCTGAAGAGACAATTTGCCTATATAATTTCCCAGAGGAGCGTGGCGGCTGTAAGTCTCCTTATACTGGCATGTCACTCTCCACAAGGAGAAACCCCTTAGAATTTTGCTAGAATATCCATAAAGTTAGTAATAAATCACCATGTCCTGGCTTATATTGTATAATGTAATCCAAGGTGCAGCTCTGAGTTGATCTTTGACTCTTATATGTTCACTTTGTGTTCTCCAGCCCAGAATCACAGAAGCAGGTCACCACTAATGGAGTCCTGGTGGTAAGTGATACAAAATGGGTATAAACGTTGTAGTAAAGGGGTCATTTGTGTTCTTTTTTTCCTATGGGGCTAGGTACAGCTGCATCTCAATGAATTAGAATATAATCGAAAAGTGCTGAACTGTGTTGACTAATAAATCAATATTATATTCACCCTTTGATGTCTGGTGGAATACGGCAGCGCAGTGTTTAACCCTTCATCCTCCCTACTCTACATGCACCATACTGGGGTCTGCAGCAGCCGTGATTTGCTTTTATAGTGGTTGTGACTCTCACAACCACACAAGGTGAAGCCTCTGACACCTATTTAGGTCATATTTTATCTCTCAGACCCTTCATCCTCCCTACTTTAATTTTCTGAGATAACGACCTTTGGGTCTTCATTGGCTGTAAGCCATAATCATCAACATTAACAGAAATAAACACATGAAATAGATCCCTCTGTTTGTAATGACTCTATATAATATATGCGTTTCACTTTATATATTGAATTACTGAAATAAATTAACTTTTTGATGGTATTCTAATTCATTGAGCTGCACCTGTAAGTCTATGAGGCTCAAAATTAGGCTCCATAGACTTACATCGAGAGAGCAACTTCCGGTTGAAACATAAACCCATGTGCGCTTCTTAGTGTGTTGCTGTGCAACAAAATTTCCGGGCTCAGCACGGTCACAGACCGCTCCTGGCGGCGATTCTTCTGCTTCTTGTCATGTCGGGTCGACAGAGAAATTCCTTCTCTTCCGCTCTGCTCCGTTGATGGGACGTCACTGCTGATTTCTTGTTGATTGACAGTTGGCTTCCTTCTATGGATAGGCTGAACCAGCTGTCAGTCAACATGACGGTGACAGTGATGCCCTATCAACAGAACACAGCAGAAGAGAAAGAATTGCTCTGTCGATGTAACATGACATGAAGCAAGAGAATCGCCCCCAGGAGCGGTCCGTGACTGTGCTGAGCCTGGAGAGGTTGTCGCACCGCATCCCACTAGGCGGCGCACATGGGTTTATGCGTCGACCAGATGTTGATCTCTGAGTATAAGTCTATGGAGCCTCGTTTTAAGCCTCATAGACTTAAATTGGATGGATCGTTTAAATGGGCATTTACCATCAGGCTGATCCGGAGGACAGTGATGGCTTCCTCTGAGCTCCTTCACCTTTGTGACACAATGTCCAGTCATAAGATCTAGGTCGGGGACTCAGTACCCACACCGATAAGTAGTTATACGGTATTCTCCGGTGGCAGCCAGATGTGAATACGTTGAACGTAGCTGCACAGGACGATTCCCTTTAATGTGTAGCAACTCTTACCGGGTATTGTACAACTGCCCTATTCTCTACTGAAATTGGGTCATCAGTACCTGGTGTCCTGACAATTCCTTTAACTGACCCCTTTAACAGTGAGTGAAGAAAGTCTCTGCCAGTAGCAGTCGGCTGCTGTTTTGCTCAGTGGTTGCTGTTGTCAGTTGCCGGTTGTGCCACTCTGCTCCCAACTCACCGGACCTGTAGCAGCTATGAGGGCAGGGACCCCTTTAGGGATTTGGCAATTAACCATTTTAGCCCCCAATACCGACCCTGATTATAAGATGATCATGATGGTGATGACATTTCTTTCAGTGCCCTGAGATGGTGTCCCTGGAAGTTGAAGTACAGAAACAAAGACGAGAACCCTTTAAAAGTAAGTGCGGGAAAACAGCATGAGCTTTGCTTAATTTTTTTTTTTCTGCAAATTAAAAAAAAAAATAATAATATTAATGGAAAAAAAAAGGACATATAATAAAAGAGTTAATTATAATTGTCTGTATCATCCGGCAGCACACATCGCACGTGTATGGTCAACCCAGTGGTGTAACTTGAAGCTCATGGACACAAATGCAATAGCTCAAACAGGGGGGCCTCCAATTACTGTAAATCTTTAATTACATTAGTCTTTTTCTATAGGCACTTTTAGGGCCCCCCTAGGCTCCAGGGCCCGGGTGAGATTGCAACCCCTGCACCTATTGTAGTTACACCCTTGGGTTGACCCTGGCGGCTGTCCTGTCTGCTTTCCCATTGAGAAGAGCGCTCGCTCTGTTGATCCATCCTGAGCTGTCCGAGAGCCGCCGGCAGATTCCTTTAGGTTATCTCCTAAAGATCAAAAGTCCAAAATCAAACCTACTGGAGCCTTATCTCTCCCAACATCATCTCTCCCAGCCGGGCTCCCATTCACATCAGAGTTGGACTGAACCCATCAATATTGGCAGGGGCGGCCAAAGTTAGTCTAATGTGTATGAGAGCCCTCAGGGCTGTGTTCACATTCATGCCCCAAGCTTTGTTTGCAAAATCTGGCAGTAAAATGAAACCCAAGATTCAGATGTGAATAGAGATGTTTCTAAAGGTACCGTTACACGCTGCAATGTTGAAATGATATCACTAACGATCTCATGGACGCGCGGTCGTTAGGACATCTTTTTGACATCGTTGGTGAGATGTCACAAATAGGGATGAGCGAGTACCTTATTATTCGTGCTCGCTATACTCGCAACAAGTAGGTAGCGGTACTCGCTACTCGTTGCGATTATAGTGAGTACGAATACTTTCGCAGTGTATCTATAGATACACTGCGAAAGTAGCCTAAAAGTGAGTAAAAGTTGTTAAAAGGCAATAAACTTACATACTCACCTGTCTGACGCCTGCACCGGGACCGGAAAACCTCACCTCCGATCGCTGGAAAAAGACCTTTCACTACCAGCCAATCAGATGGCCGGTAGCGATCTGGCCAATCAGATGGCGCCACGTCACAACTACGTCATCGCTAGCGGCCACCTGATTGGCCAGTTTGCAAGGTCCTGATAGTACATCTAGGACCTTGAAAATTGGCCAATCAGGTGGCCGCTAGTGATCACGTGGTTGTGACGTGGCGCCATCTGATTGGCCAGATCGCTACCAGCCATCTGATTGGCTGGTAGTGAAAGGTTCTTGTCCAGCAATCGGAGGTGAGGTTTTCTGGTCCCGCTGCAGGCGTCGGAAGGTGAGTATGTAAGTTTATTATTTTTTAACAACTTTTAATTACTTTTAGGCTACTTTCGCAGTGTATCTATAGATACACTGCGAAAGTATTAGGACTACTCACTACTCCCGAGTACACATAAGTACTCGGAGAGTAGCGAGTAGCCCGAATACCGCTACTATTCGGCGAATACCGATTAGTAGTGAGTATACTCGCTCATCCCTAGTCACACATATAGATATCGTGAACGACGTACCAACAATGTAGCGAGCAGCTATCGTTCGCACAACCTAGCGAATGATACTTGTTCACTGATGTGAATGGGCGAAGTCATTAATGACATCGTTATCGCGGTGTCACACACAATGATGCAGCAGGTTGGGTGATCGAGGATCGTCTGATTTATGAACATGTTCTCAAATCTGCGATCAACGATCCAACGATTTTACATGTAACGACGTCCTAACAATGTTGTTTCAACGACTTCAAACCTGTGACGTTTATCTTACCGTGTAATGGTACCTTTAGGGTTCTACACCATCAGCCACAAAAACTTGAAAACTATAAACATGTTTTACCTATCAGATGTAAAGTCTAAAGCCCCTCCAAACACATTAGATTGTTGGCCAAACCCGCCGGTATCAACAGGTTTGACCGGCGGTCTAATGTGTATGGGTGGCGCCAGCTCACTGATTGTCACGAGAGATGTTGATCGGCCATGTCTGATTTTGGACTAATCAGCTACGGGGGAGGGGAGGGGGATGGTGCTCACCAGATTCTTGTGAGGCCGTAGTGCCTGGAGAGGATGTCTGTAGTCCTAGGCAACAATAACAGAAAACTCCAGCACTCGGACAGGTCTTCTTTATATGAAATTATGTTTTTATTTCATGGTCTCTTCGGTTGGATACTAAGATACAAGCCCTGTTGAATGGTTCCATTGGGTCAATAAAGGATTCTAGACATCTTTTACAAAGCGTGGGCAAGATGATGTGGCGAGAGGGCTACACTGGGGTCACCTGTGACGTCGTCTCACTATACACTTGTATACCACATTGTCGAGCGTTAGAGGTCCTCTCAGGTGTTTTGGGTAATTTTTCATCTTATTCATTGGATATGAAGAATATTATTATAATATGCACTAAACATCTTCTTGAGACAAATTATTTCCAATTTGATTCCACTTTTTTTCTTCAATTAAATGGATGTCCGATGGGTGTTAATTTTTTACCTTCCCTCACCGTTCTCTATATGATGGCTTGGGAACAGCATTATATCCATTCTAATGAGAATCCTTTCTTGGACCGGATTGTGTGGTGGGAGGAGGTACATCGACGACGTCATCATTGTTTGGAGTGACGTCGCCGGTGTGCCTCCCTGCTCCACTTCGGAATTTGCTCGGTTCATTCGTTACATCAATAGTAATCCATTATAACATCAGGTTCACACATGAGGTACATGGCAGTACTGCTGTCTATTTGGATATAAGGGTAACAGGCACAGTGGACACGGGCAGAATTGACACCTTTTTGTTTAGGAAAAAAAATAAGCGGTAATTCTCTTCTTCATGCTAAGAGCTGCCATCCCCGGCATGTTATCGGTAATTTACCACTAGTAATTTTTCCACTAGTTATAGTATGGATTATCATCTAGTTACTGGTGCCATTCGTAGGTTCCTCCCGGTATTTATTATTATTATTATTTATTTATTTATTTATATAGCGCCATTAGGTTCCATGGCGCTTTACATGAGGATAAGGGAGACAAGAACAAGTACACTAAATCTAGGCGATCAGGACGTACAGGTACAGGAGGGGCAGGGACCCTGTCCACGAGGGCTCACAGTCTACAAGGGGCGGGTGGGGATACAGTAGGATGGGGAAATGTCAGGTATGGGGCGGTCGCCTGGGTCCCATGGCAGGTTGTAGGCTTGACGGGCAGGATCCTATTTGGGCAGGATCCTACTTTAAGAAAGATCCTTGTTCAGGGTTTCATATGCTTAGGTAATATTTTGGCTCCATCGATGTTCACTAGTACCAGACACATTCCTACTTGGTTAACATCTGTGGGTAGATGTGGAGGGAATAGATGTAATTTATGTAGGTCTACGAGGTCACTTAATTTTTTCATGATCGGGTAAGCAATAAAAGGCTGAACATGTGAGCATATGTGAATTGTAACACTACACGTTATTTACATGGCATCATGTGTTTTGTGTCGCTAAGATTACATTGGCTGTACCGCGAGAACCTTAAAGAAACGGCTTACGGAACACATTTCCGCCTCTAAATCTGATGTTAATTCAGCTAGGAATCTGTCTGGCCTATCACGTCATTTTAAAGAAGTGCACCATGGGGATATGAGTAGCCTTCGTGTAAAAGGTATAGAGAGGGTGATGAGGTCAAAGAGAGGTGGAGACTGGGAGCGCCCAGTACGACACCGAGACACATTTTGGATCCATATGCTTAACACCAGGATCCCAGTCGGTGTGAACTTTAAAACTGATACTTTTATTAAAAAACATTAAAAAACAATAAAAACAAGATTATTAAGAAATACCAACTGAATCTATCGACACCTCCTTTATGGGCTTTGTCTTCTACCCATGTAAAATGTGAACATTTTATTCAGATTAATCATGTATAATTATTTGCATCTGTGTGTCTCTTGGGCGGGGGTTTTATGTGTATATAATGGGGGGGTTTTTGTCTCATTTGGGCTATGCTGTAGACTTAAGACTTGTTCCAAAACGCGTCCAGCAGTTGGGACTTCGTCCCTCTTCTATTTTTATTGCCGAAGTGACCATGAAATAAAAACACAATTTCATATAAAGAAGACCTGTCCGAGTGCTGGAGTTTTCTTTTATTGATTTTGGACTGCTGATCTTATTTTCCTCCCAGAGATGAGCCTAACGTATCATCCGGTGACTTTCTCATAGAGAACACAGGAGCACTCACGTGGCTGAGAGATGGCCGAGATGGCTTAAAACTAGAATTTACAACCTGGTAATGATGGACTATTTTAAGGCTAAACTGATTAAAATTTTACAGAACATGTGCCCCGTTGTCCAGACCTGCTCTCTTTATCTGTAATGGGGCAAGTCTATTTATGTCAGGCGTTATAGATCCAAAACAGGTGGCAAAGACAACACAATAGCCATTTCACGGACAGGTGCATAATAGTGAATAAGCTGAACAGGCCCGGACTGATAGGCGGGAGATGCGGGACTTTTCCCGATGGGCTGGTGGTTGTAAAGTGGGTGGGGCCACAGCACCTGCTCCTCCAGCTGCAGACCAGCTTTCAAATGATTTTGTGGCTCCCGCTGCCCGCCTGCATAGCAGGGACTGTGGAGATGCACTGGCCGCCAAGTTGCCCAGTACATGTCATCAGAGTGAGAGTGATTTACTCGACACACAGCCACAGAGTGACACAACCCAATCTGCGTGCCGACGGCACAGGCAGCAGCTCATAGTTATTGAAAAGGAGAGCACGCCTGTACATTCTTTGTGGGCGGAAAGAGCCACACTCTGCTGTCCCGCCCAGGAAACGGAAACGTGGCCACCCCAGGCTGAAAGTCTGATAATGGTGTTATGCAAGTGTATGCTCCAACACATGTAAAGGGGAAAATATCACGCTGTAGTCGCACACACACCCTACTCGTTCCTGTGCAGATTTATAATTCACTAACCGCACAACAAGAAACCACAACCCGGACCTGACTCCCTAAAAGGCCATCGAGCTGTTTCTCATTGCGCCTGATGAGGTCGCTATGCACAACTAACTATAATAAGGAAGGTGTACATAGGTAGATAGAAACCCGAGGTAAGCAAATATACGAAAGGGAAAAGAAGAATAAAATATGAGCAAGGGAAAACCTTCTACCAACCTAACAGAGAGCAGAAGAAAGGTGTAGATAAGGCAAATAATATTAATAATAATTTTCATTTATATAGCACCAACATATTCTGCAGCACTTTACAATTCAGAGAGTATATGATACAATAGAAAACAATACAATATAATAATACAATACAATAATATGATAAAATACAATACAGACAATGTGAGACGATAAAAAAATTCGGAAACCATGAGGAGTGAGGCAAATGAGAGAACCCAGAGAAATGCAACACTAGTCTAAGCCTACCAGGCAAGATTCCTTATCAGCAAGACTGGAAGTTCTTAGCAAATATCCCCCTACAAAATATAGCCAGCAAAGAATGCTGGAGAAATGAGAGTATAAATAGCTCCACCCGGGATGTGATAGGGCAGAGACAAAATAGGAAAGTGAGAAAACCTGACTAACAGCCAAGGAGAAATGTTGAGATAAAAGGGCCAATCGCATTTGGACAGAGACCAACCAGGCTGTGGCTCAGCAGGGAAGGAAACCGACCCCGGAGCAAGAGGCCAAGGCCACTGTCACGCTAGGTATGGAGAAGTACATTGTGTACGGTGACAGGAAAGGTAGGGAAACCGTGTGTCCAGGGAAGGGGGAGATGGTGATCCCTGAACACACCTACCGCTGGCCCCTGGCTTCTCTGAGCACCTTAGATAGGTTCTGCACCTATGCGCTGAGCAGGATACCTGGCCCTGACTGATCCTAAACTGGGCCCTGGTAAGGAATGAATGCGATGAGTGCTTAGTCAACCCCACTAAGGATTAAACACCACACAGGGAGCACACTCAGGGAAGGTATACAAACAACTTAACCAGGGATGGCCGTTTCACGCATTTGCCCTTCCATGGGTACAACCCGACCCGTGGAAGCACAAACATGCAAAACAGCCGTCGTACTGGCATGTTCCCCCATACATTCTCTCTCCACCTACACTAATCTGGCTCTGTGTACCAGTATTTTATGAAAGTTGGTATAAAGAAGGAAGTTTCACCCTGGATCAGTGCCGCGGATGCTTCGTTCTTAGGATAATATTCTAATGCATTATATTTTATTCTTTTTATTTTCTTCTATCCACAGATAAAACAGAGCTGGTCCTTTCCGTACGAGGCTCCTTTGAGGATTCACACCGGATATTATTACAATTGGGCTCAAGTCATCAACTTAATTCACGTGAAACTGCAGTTTTTCACTTTCCAAGAGACTTAGGAGCAGAGATGACGGCGTCCCTTAGCCGGGTTTACTCCTCTTTCGATGTGACCTTTGTAAGTTGTCAAATTCTCTTCCTACGCAGAGTCAACCAGGGTTCGGTTCATGAGATTTGTCATTTGTCTGAATCATATACTGTATATATACTTATATTTCTCACAACATGTTTCGGCAGCTGATGCCGCCTTCATCAGGTAATGGCACATATGGCCATATCTTGATGGATGGCACATATGGCCGGTATCTTGGTGGATGGCACATATGGCTGGTATCTTGGTGGATGGCACATATGGCTGGTATCTTGGTGGTGAGGGGGATTGATGCCACTTTTATTTGGGGTGTATTGGTTTATTGTCTGTAATGCACGTCTGCAGTACTATGAGGTCACATTCCTGAAGTTAATCTGCAAACCCAGAAATTGTTCTCTCTCAATAAATAAGCAGTACAAAAATGCTGCAAAAATCTGCACATTTTCCGCATATAAATACGCACCAAAAGCACAGACTTAGGCTGAGGTCACACATGGCAGCCGCTTTTGCTCTTGATCAGTTTTTGGGAAATTTTTTCCTTTTTTTTTCTAAGTTCAAAAAACAGTCCGTTAACGGATGGAGCAAATCCGTTTTTCATGACCTCTTCCCAGGGTCCAAAAAACGTTGCTTGCAATGTTTTTGGGTGCAGAAAAAAAACAGTCCATTTTTTGTAGCATGGGGCCCTATGGGAAAACGGTCCGTTTTTTAAATGGCGCATATTGGCACCATCCGTTACTGGTCCGTTTTTTCAAGGAAAGAGAGGAGACTGTGTGGATGACGTAAGACAATGGAGGAGACTGTGTGGATGACGTAAGACAATGGAGGAGACTGTGTGGATGACGTAGGACAATGGAGGAGACTGTGTGGATGACGTAGGACAATGGAGGAGACTGTGTGGATGACGTAGGACAATGGAGGAGACTGTGCGGATGACGTAGGACAATGGAGGAGACTGTGTGGATGATGTAGGACAATGGAGGAGACTGTGTGGATGACGTAGGACAATGGGGGAGACTGTGTGGATGATGTAGGACAATGGAGGAGACTGTGTGGATGACGTAGGACAATGGAGGAGACTGTGTGGATGACGTAGGACAATGGAGGAGACTGTGTGGATGACGTAGGACAATGGAGGAGACTGTGTGGATGACGTAAGACAATGGAGGAGACTGTGTGGATGACATAGGACAATGGAGGAGACTGTGTGGATGATGTAGGACAATGGAGGAGACTGTGTGGATGACGTAGGACAATGGAGGAGACTGTGTGGATGACGTAGGACAATGGAAGAGACTGTGTGGATGACATAGGACAATGGAGGAGACTGTGTGGATGACATAGGACAATGGAGGAGACTGTGTGGATGACATAGGACAATGGAGGAGACTGTGTGGATGATGTAGGACAATGGAGGAGACTGTGTGGATGATGTAGGACAATGGAGGAGACTGTGTGGATGACGTAAGACAATGGAGGAGACTGTGTGGATGACGTAGGACAATGGAGGAGACTGTGTGGATGATGTAGGACAATGGAGGAGACTGAGTGGATGACGTAGGACAATGGAGGAGACTGTGTGGATGATGTAGGACAATGGAGGAGATTGTGTGGATGATGTAGGACAATGGAGGAGACTGTGTGGATGATGTAGGATAATGGAGGAGACTGTGTCGATGACGTAGGACAATGGAGGAGACTGTGTGGATGATGTTCTGGCACCCTCGCTCTGTACTCCTGAAGAACGAGTTGGCAGACAGGTAAACTCTTTCCCATCAATGCATTGACATGGACGCTGGGGGTCCTTTTCAACTTTTATTAATGGTTAAGTGTAAAACTATAAAAAACAGATAGAAATTCTCAGTACAACATAAGTATACATGAAGTGCAAAACATTACATTGTTACATATAGGTGGGCAGCAGCATATTAAACTCACCGACTGTGCTATGTTGAGGGAAACATGCAGATAAGCTGAAATCTAGGGAGAGAAGGGTCAGCACACCAGGATGTCAGCTTGTATGAAGCTATAATGGCTACTGGAGGAGAAGGGGCTGAGCCTAGAGCACGGCCTCATGGGATTACATAGGCATGGAGGGACCAAAATTAGACTATGCAGTAAACATAATGTAATGTGGGAACATTGTCAACAGATGGCGCTATAGAGTCATCTCTGACAAGCAAACAATATACAGTATTTCAAAGAAAGGCACGACAGATGATGTAGGACAATGGAGGAGACTGTGTGGATGACGTAGGACAATGGAGGAGACTGTGTGGATGACGTAGGACAATGGAGGAGACTGTGTGGATGATGTAGGACAATGGAGGAGACTGTGTGGATGACGTAGGACAATGGAGGAGACTGTGTGGATGATGTAGGACAATGGAGGAGACTGTGTGGATGATGTAGGACAATGGAGGAGACTGTGTGGATGATGTAGGACAATGGAGGAGACTGTGTGGATGATGTAGGATAATGGAGGAGACTGCGTGGATGATGTAGGACAATGGAGGAGACTGTGTGGATGATGTAGGACAATGGAGGAGACTGTGTGGATGATGTAGGACAATGGAGGAGACTGTGTGGATGATGTAGGACAATGGAGGAGACTGTGTGGATGATGTAGGATAATGGAGGAGACTGTGTGGATGACGTAGGACAATGGAGGAGACTGTGTGGATGATGTAGGACAATGGAGGAGACTGTGTGGATGATGTAGGGCGGAGGAGGATAGCGATTGTAAGAAGAGAGGAGGCACTGAATCAAGACCAGAGATGCCCATGAGACAAGCCGCTCCCCAGGTGAGTATAATAAAAGCTGTTTTTTTTTACATTATGCAGATCGGCCTGGGGACTTAGGTACAGTATTCTAGAATGTTGTATATAAGACCTTACTGGCGGTGGCCGCAGTTTGAAGGGTAAAAATCTGGTGACAGGTTCATTTTAAGTTTCCCGTCTGTACCACACCTTTGTGAACCTTCATATATTTGGATTTGCTATTTTGATCATTTAGTATCAGAAAAAAGCCAGGTCCAACCGGCCAGTGTAAAATATAAGTGCAATCTCTTTCTGTGATACAGCCCGGATTGGTGATTGATGGCACACCGTCCATGTGTGGTCTGTACAGGACTGTGTGAAGAACATCTAATACACAGGCAGCCGTGCAGCCTGGGGGCCTAAAACACACAAATGTATGTCGTCTCTTATCGCCACTTTACACACACCAACTTATCTGTCCAACTTCTGAACAACTTACTGGTTGCAGTGAAATCATGGACACATTGTTATATTTGTACATGGCCACAAAATGTAACAATGTGTCCATGATTTCACTGCAACCAGCAAGTTGTTCAGAAGTTGGACAGATAAGTTGGTGTGTGTAAAGTGGCCCTTAATCTGGGCTTCCTGACAATAAGTCAATGTTCACATTTTGCATGTTTATACCATGAAACTACTTTCTGACGACTTTAACTTTAATTTTTCTTTCAGAGCTGTGAAACGGAAAATGATGGTTCTAATCAAAGCACGGTGCCGCTCAGCTTAATATCTCCTATGGAGAATTATATTAATGTCCAAGTTCCCTCGATGGACGTAAGTAGCATTCGATTGGAGAGTGCAGGTTTCATTTTGCACAATTGTCGTGATAACTGACTGTAACGGTAGAATTACTGCAGTAACCTCATCCCATCGGGACACTTTCCATTAGGATGTGCTTAACCACAGACTAGTGATTTCGGGACCACCACTGCCTAGTAGCGTTCAGTGTTAGCATAGATGTAGCAAAGTGTATGGAGCAATGTGTCTGCAGTGCTCAATTTACTCTTTCCATGCAGTCTTCAATAGTGAATGCTGCATGGAAAAAGTGTGACAGAGGAAGATGGCTCCATCTGTCGCTCAATCAAGTCCCTGTAGCACAATTGCACTGGCCTGATATTTGCCTCCAATGTGTCATAGTCCAAATCCTAAAACATCAGGTCAGGTACACTACATAGGGTGTGAACCTCTAATACAAATGAGAGAAAACTGTGGCACTCAATCCTGCCGGTGTGCCCAGATTCGTACCCTATGTAGTGCACGTTTCCCCGCCCTGCTATTGTTCTCTGTTATCAGTTTTTTCTAGTTTGCCCATAATAGAGGACACTTTTACCCAGATAGAGGCTGAGAATTAAAGTTAGGATGCAGGTCAAAGAGACACGCCTTGAAGTGGCGACTGGGCGGTTTATTGATATGGCCATATTTATAAGGCTAAGTGTCTCCATTTTCACCTTTTTGCTTAGCTGAAATATTATTCTATGTTCTATGTAGTCACGTGCCGCTTCTCCTAGTGTTACAACTAGGGATGGGCGAACTGTTCGGGTTTGTGACCAGGGAGGTTCTGATACAGCAAGTAAAGAGTCCCCATTATACTTACCGGATCAGCATTATTCAGTCCAGCTGCTGGGTGGCGCTGCATCACTTCCGGGGTGAATAGTCACATGACTGGCTCCAGCAGCCAATCACCTACGCTCTGAAGATAAGGGGTGGCCCGGATGTGTCGCAGTGCGCGTCACACCAGGAAGAGAGAATGCAAAAAATATATCAGGTGCATTAACTCTTTACTTGCTTTAACAGGGCAACGCCGGCCACGAACCCAGGGGAAAACAAGCGGTTTACCCATCCCTATTTACCACCAAATGCAGTGACAGGTTCACTTTTAAAAAAAGTCACCAAAAGTGGTGCTAGGGATATTACCGTACATGTTGGCATTCAGTAAGGCAAAAATTATGTGCATGTTATGACAAAATACTCTGCAATAAATAAATAAAAACAAGTGCTGTTAAAAACACAGGGTACTTGGTACATGATTCAGTTTATTTGGTAGTCAGTATGAACAAGCTCTACAGGCATGTTCACTAATGTCTGCTTTAATGTCTCCCTTCTTTGTATTTTCTATTTAGCTACTTGTCTCCTGACAAGTTAAAGAGAGCCCCACCCCTCCTTTTACTGACCATTTTGAGATCCAGGTCACACTCTGCATCCTGCTTATGAGACTAGTTGGCACAATAGCAGGTTATAATACATTTAGTGTAGGGACTGTCCTGAAGTGGGTACACCTTGACGAGGTGGGATGGCTTAGTACATTTTTTACAAAAAAATATGTACTAAGTACCTGTGTCTTTACCAGCATTTGTTTTATTTATTGCAGAGTAATTTGTCATATTTTGTATTTTCAATTTAGCCACTTGTCTCCTGACAAGTTAAGGAGAGCCCCATCCCTCCTTTTACTGAGTAGAGCATTTATATCACATCCCATTTCTGTGTGTCTATTTTAGGACCTAGGTCACACTCTGCATCCTGCTTTCGATGAGGTCAATGGGCACAGTGAGCACAGGGGCAAGTATTAATACAGTTAGTGTAGGGACCGTCCCGAAGTGGGTACACCTTGATGTGGTGGGATGGCTTTGTGCATTTTTTGCAAAAAAAGTATGTACTAAGTACCATTTGTTTTTAACAGTACTTGATTTTATTTATTTATTGCAGGGTATTTTGTCATAATTTGCACATACTTTTTTCCTGGTTGATTCCATTTATTTGGTGGTATATAATCGAGGTGACCCCAAAAAATAATGACACTAATTGTGCAGCAAAAGGAAAGTGTAAGATTCTAAAGGTTTACAAATGACAGAATTGCTGTCATCCCCCCCTTTTTTTTCCTATAAAAAGTTAATAAAGGATAGCATTGAGTGCTATGTTGCCTAAAAATGGCCACATTGAATAATACAATTTATTTTGGAAGAATACAAGAAAAAATAAATACAAATTCTGACTCCTGGAATGTGACAATTAAAAAATGCAAAAATAAATGTGTCCAATTTAAGCCTGGTCAAGGGGGTAATTACAATGACTAATTGCCCAATTTATCCGCATTTGCCTAACTATCGGGCAGTGGCACAGATGATACAAAGTTATGAAATATATGAAAAATGATATAGCTTTACAAAAAGTTTGAGATCCTTTTCAGTAAGATCAGTGATGTAACTGCTTTTTTTTCCCCTCTTTTAGGGAAAACCTTTGGACATGCAAATTCGATTAAATGAATGGTATGGTATTTTCTTAAAATAATTATTTTTGTCAAATATCTCATTTTATATTCTAGACCCCAGATGCAGAATGATAGTCGTATATATTACAGCGCCATGTGTTGGCAATAGGCACCAGGAGATTCACTCACACAGTTGTGCACATATACAAAGTTTTGGCTTAAAGCGTAACCACCATTTACATTTTTATTTCTTAATAATGTAGAGCAAGTGATCTTTCTAATGTACTTAATTAGAAAATTCTGATTGAAAGCCAATCATAAACCTTCCCATTGCACAGTGTGTGAAGCAGACATATGTTCATTATCAGTCAGATCCGTCTTCACAGTGAATACAGGGCCAGTAACTGTTATGGCCACTTTACACGCGGCTACAGGTAACATGTTTTCTACAGGTAACTTACTGGCTGCAGTGAAATCATGGAGACATAGTTCTATCTTGTTGCTGTGTACAAATGGAACTATGTCTCCATGATTTCACTGCAACCAGTAAGTTACCTGTGGAAAACCTGTTACCTGTAGCCGCGTGTAAAGTGGCCATTAAGGATAAGATTCTAAAATCTGTTGAAAAACAATATGAAACACTGATACAGTTAGGGCCAGAAATATTTGGACAGTGACACAAGTTTTGTTATTTTAGCTGTTTACAAAAACATGTTCAGAAATACAATTATATATATAATATGGGCTGAAAGTGCACACCCCCAGCTGCAATATGAGAGTTTCCACATCCAAATCGGAGAAAGGGTTTAGGAATCATAGCTCTGTAATGCATAGCCTCCTCTTTTTCAAGGGACCAAAAGTAATTGGACAATGGACTCTAAGGGCTGCAATTAACTCTGAAGGCGTCTCCCTCGTTAACCTGTAATCAATGAAGTAGTTAAAAGGTCAGGGGTGGATTCCAGGTGTGTGGTTTTGCATTTGGAAGCTGTTGCTGTGACCAGACAACATGCGGTCAAAGGAACTCTCAATTGAGGTGAAGCAGAACATCCTGAGGCTGAAAAAAAAGAAAAAATCCATCAGAGAGATAGCAGACATGCATGGAGTAGCAAAATCAACAGTTGGGTACATTCTGAGAAAAAAGGAATTGACTGGTGAGCTTGGGAACTCTAAAAGGCCTGGGCGTCCACGGATGACAACAGTGGTGGATGATCGCCGCATACTTTATTTGGTGAAGAAGAACCCGTTCACAACATCTACTGAAGTCCAGAACACTCTCAGTGAAGTAGGTGTATCTGTCTCTAAGTCAACAGTAAAGAGAAGACTCCATGACAGTAAATACAAAGGGTTCACATCTAGATGCAAACCATTCATCAATTCCAAAAATAGACAGGCCAGAGTTAAATTTGCTGAAAAACACCTCAAGAAGCCAGCTCAGTTCTGGAAAAGTATTCTATGGACAGATGAGACAAAGATCAACCTGTACCAGAATGATGGGAAGAAAAAAGTTTGGAGAAGAAAGGTAACGGCACATGATCCAAGGCACACCACATCCTCTGTAAAACATGGTGGAGGCAACGTGATGGCATGGGCATGCATGGCTTTCAATGGCACTGGGTCACTTGTGTTTATTGATGACATAACAGCAGACAAGAGTAGCCGGATGAATTCTGAAGTGTACCGGGATATACTTTCAGCCCAGATTCAGCCAAATGCTGCAAAGTTGATTGGACGGCGCTTCATAGTACAGATGGACAATGACCCCAAGCATACAGCCAAAGCTACCCAGGAGTTCATGAGTGCAAAAAAGTGGAACCTTCTGCAATGGCCAAGTCAATCACCAGATCTTAACCCAATTGAGCATGCATTTCACTTGCTGAAATCCAGACTTAAGACGGAAAGACCCACAAACAAGCAAGACCTGAAGGCTGCGGCTGTAAAGGCCTGGCAAAGCATTAAGAAGGAGGAAACCCAGCGTTTGGTGATGTCCATGGGTTCCAGACTTAAGGCAGTGATTGCCTCCAAAGGATTCGCAACAAAATATTGAAAATAAAAATATTTTGTTTGGGTTATGTTTATTTGTCCAATTACTTTTGACCTCCTAAAATGTGGAGTGTTTGTAAAGAAATGTGTACAATTCCTACATTTTCTATCAGATATTTTTGTTCAACCCTTCAAATTAAACGTTACAATCTGCACTTGAATTCTGTTGTAGAGGTTTCATTTCAAATTCAATGTGGTGGCATGCAGAGCCCAACTCGCGAAAATTGTGTCACTGTCCAAATATTTCTGGCCCTAACTGTATGTTGTCTGCACTCGTGCATTGCTTCATATCCTGGGTGAACCAGATAGAGCTGGTTATATAATGAACAAAGGAACATCTCTTGGAATTTAAAGAGGACCTGTCACCAAGCATGCATGGTGATCTAATTACAGCACTGAATGCAGCTTGTCTGCTGCATTCAGGCAAGGGTTCCCCTAGCCCTTGACCCCCTCTGTACCCCGAGATAATACACTTTGAAAACTTACATACAGGAGCCAAATAGGAGGTGGCTTGTGGCTGGAGCCACTTCTCTCACAGGGGAATTTCACGCCCCCTGGATCTTTAATCCGCCCAACCGCCGCCTCCCTCAAGCCAATCATTCTCTCCTTGGCGGCCTCCTGCCGTGACATCACCGCCTTTCCCGCTCTGCTCCATGGTTAACAGGAGCAGGGCGGGTATAAGCAGTGATGTCACCGCACCCCTTGCTTTGTGTTATGCAGCAGGCAGGGAGAGAATGATTGGCTTGAGGGAGGCGGCGGTGGGCGGATTAAAGATCCAGGGGGCGTGAAACTGCCCTTTGAGAGAAGTGGCTCCAGCCACAAGCCACCTCCTATTTGGCTCCTGTATGTAAGTTTTCAAAGTGTATTATCTCGGGGTCCTGGGGGGGGGGTCAAGGGATAGGGGACCCCTTGCCTGAATGCACCAGACATGCTGCATTCAGTGCTGTAATTAGATCACCATGGATGCTTGGTGACAGGTCCTCTTTAAGAAGAATGAAGACAATCATATTTCAACAGGACTCTTATCTATACCAGCTGCATGCCATGCCCAAACAGCCATAAAATGCAGTTTTTAAAAGAGCACTGAAAAAATGTAGGAAAATAAGTCAAATCGCAGAAAGAAAGCATTATCTTAGCTGCTATGTGACCCATCATTAACAACCAGTGCAGTATTGGGTTACCGTATATACTCGCGTATAAGCCGAGTTTTTCAGCCCAAAAATTGGGCTGAAAAGTCCCCCCCTCGGCTTATATGCAAGTCACTGTATACTGTATACAATGTACACAGTATACAGCTGCCCGCCCCCATCAGTATACAGGCCTCCCCCTTGCTGCACAATCCTGTAAAGGAATACATTAGTATACTTATCGCTCTCCCACTGCCGCTGTCCCGCCGCCGTCATCAAGCTCCTCCGGCTTCATCCGTCTTCTTCCGGCTTCCTCCGGTGGGCGCAGGCAATGACGTCATACCTCTGCTGTATATACCTCTGGGGCTGTATACTGCCACTGGGGCTGCTGTATACTACCACTGGGGCTGCTGTATACCTCTGGCGCTGCTGTATATACCTCTGGGGCTGTATATACCTCTGGGGCTGCTGTATATACCTCTGGGGCTGCTGTATACTACCACTGGGGCTGCTGTATACTACCACTGGGGCTGCGGTATACTACCACTGGGGCTGCTGTATACTACCACTGGGGCTGTATATACCTCTGGGGCTGCTGTATACTACCACTGGGGCTGCTGTATTCTACCACTGGGGCTGCTGTATACTACCACTGGGGCTGCTGTATACTACCACTGGGGCTGCTGTATACTACCACTGGGGCTGCTGTATATACCTCTGGGGCTGTAGTATATACCTCTGGGGCTGCTGTATACTACCACTGGGGCTGCTGTATACTACCACTGGGGCTGCTGTATACTACCACTGGGGCTGCTGTATATACCTCTGGGGCTGCTGTATACTACCCACTGGGGCTGCTGCTGTATATACCACTGGGGCTGCTGCTGTATACTACCACTGGGGCTGCTGCTGTATACTACCACTGGGGCTGCTGCTGTATACTACCACTGGGGCTGCTGCTGTATATACCACTGGGGAGGCTACTGTATACCAAACTGCTGGGGGCTGTATACCTGTGCTGGGGTCCACCCTCGGCTTATACATGAGTCAATAGGTTTTCCCAGGTTTTGGGGGCAAAAGTAGGGGGGTCGGCTTATACACGGGTCGGCTTATACACGAGTATATACGGTATTTATTTTTTTTAAATTAAATGACATTTACTTTTTAAGAATTGTAAATGCAGTGAAGTAATGCTTGAATCATCTTTATCCTCTCTCATCACATTTGCAATGCACTTTCAGCTCTTATTTACTCACATATATTAATGTATTTTCAGCCCTGAAAAGCTTGATGTGAGATTGGGGTTTGACTTATGTGATAAAGAGAAAATATTCCTTCAAAAACGCCAAAGACGGGTAGCTGATACTCTGAAAAACGTTCTGAAATTGAAAGAGGATTTGGTGGGTGAAGAGGTAAGATCCTTGTAACAGTAGATCAGGTCTCCAGTCTATGGTCTGGTCTGATGGGTGATTGCCGCGGCTTCCATCCCTCCTCTCCGCGCTGTCCGCCGTCCTCTTGGCATGATTGATGTAGATGACGCTCACAGTGACATCACAGCAGAGGTGTACCTAGGTGTGATGGCGCCCGGGGCGAACTTCTACTTTGGCGCCCCCCCACGGTAGGTAAGGACGGGGGGGGTTGGTGGTTAATGGCTGTCGGCTTTCCTCACTCCTGCTGCCCCCCCCTCCTGCACCCCCGACTCCTCGGTCACTCACCCCATCCCGTCCAGGCCGTCTCTCCTCTGCCGCCAGTTTCCGGGGTCTCATGCAATCACCACGCACAGGACCCGCTGCTGCCAAGTCTCCCAGTGGCCCCCGCGGGTGGAATTGACGTCGGGCACTTCCTTTCAGGGAAGCGCTGCTAAACTGTGTAATGTAAACCCCTGTAATGTGTATGCGGCCGCCGGGTGTAGCAGGAGGAGGGGAGGGGGTGCCGCCGGCGCCCTCCGCTGAGTTGCGCCCGGGGCAAAAGGTCCGGCTGCACCCCCCTGGATACGCCCCTGCATCACAGCAAAAATAACATTGTGATAGTCTAGAGAAATAATGCACACAGTGTAGATATAGAAGAGGAATAAGAAGCATAATGATAAAAAGCACAGGTGTGACAACTACAGTATATGAATAATAAAACATAGTGACATCTCTCTTAATTCGTTCTTCATCCCTTGTCGTCAAACAATCCCATTCCAGCTCACTTTATTAAGGTTACTAACATACTGTCAGTGTGAATGTAGTGGCTTGATGCGTTGTCTGCCCGTGTGCCGGGATGAGGCTAGTATGCTAGGAAATTGTATTATAAAATGTTATAAGATGGCGACTGACTACGCTGGTTTCTGTAGTGCCACCAGATCGAGTAAGGAATTACAAGGGCCAGGTTTGCAGGTTGCTGGAGAGACAGGTGTGTTTGGCTGTCCACAAATCCCCACCCATGGGTGTGGCTCACAGCATATTTTTGCCTGGCACATGGTCTGACAGAGAGAGAGTGAGAGAGTCTCAGGGGGAGACATCTGCTGGAGAGGGAGCGGCTTTGTGTGTGTATGGTAGTGCAGGCTGTAGGCCTGCAACAGGAGAGCCATTCATGTACCCGCCCCTGGTAGCGACAGACATAGATATGCCGTATTAGTGGCCAGGCGGGTAAGTCTGTATTGTGTATATCATATGAGGTAATGTATGGGAACAAAAAACCTTATGTTCCCTTTATATGGACTGTCTGGGGTCTGTGTTGCTGTCATGGCACACTTAACGCCCAATGCAGGGGCGGACCTACCGTGGTGCAGCTGGTTCAGCTGCACCAGGGCCCCAACCAGGTAGGGGGACCTCAAGCACCTGTAGGGGGCCCTGCACAGCCGCCCCCCGTGACCCTGTGTCAGAGGAGAGGAGGTTAACTGAGGGAAACTTCCTGCTAGCACCCCCCCCACCCGTTCCTCACTCCTCAGCTAGCACCCCTTCCCCCCGCTCCACACCTACAGCTGCACCAGGGCCGACCAGGCTCAAGGTCCGCCACTGGCCCAATGCATTACTTTAAGTGAGCGAATCACTACAATGTTCTCTGGCAGGGGATGATCATTGACAAGACAATAGAAAACTGATAACTTTTTGGCAACTTTTGTTTTGCAGATTCCAGTTGTGGCAATCATGGCGACAGGCGGCGGAGCCCGAGCCATGACCTGTTTGTACAGTCATCTGTGTGGACTGCAGAGCATGGGTCTGCTAGACTGTGTTACATACATAGCGAGCGCTTCTGGTTCCACATGGTAAGAAATGTTCTTAGCAGAATACTTTAGTGGAAAATTTGCAGAATTTTTATTTACAACTAGCTGTAATACCCGGCTACGCCCGGGTTAATAAATAACTGCTGTTAGCTATAACAACATTGAATTTGAATATGTCATATTAATGACCTGTAGGAAAATAGAAGCTGAGCTGTGATTGGTTGCTATAGGCAGCCTAATAAATCTCCAACCAACAGTAAACCCTCCCCCTGGCCGGGCAGTATATGTTACCTCACTGTGAAGCACCGCCGGCATGATCCTCATGGCCGGGGCGCGTCACATGCAGGATCAAGGTATGATCCTGTGCACACTGGCCGGTTTGACTGATAATGCTGTGTGAACCAACTGTGAACACAAGGTTTCATGAGCCTAATGAGCGGCAGTGAGAGTGGTATGAGATCGAGGAAGCCCTAAGGAATGTAAGGGCTGAGTGCTGACAACCCGGAACACAGGGAGTTAACCTGAGCTGTGTGAAAGGCTGATTACCGGCAGCTAAGGGGGTGTGTCCATGTGGGAGTGGCTGGCACGATAAGAGGCAGCCAGCTGAGTGATTGAGGGATTAGATCCATTTTCAGCCAGACAACAGCCTGAGAGGATGTGGGCTGATTACCAGCCTGAGAGCTGAGCAGAGCTAGTCTGTGTGAGGGACTGGGAATGCAAGTCCATGCCGCCATTTTGAGATGGTGAAGGGAGCATGCTAGCTCCATGCCGGTGCCGAGGCCGAGGTTGTGATAGCACCTGGTGGGGAAGCCGTGGCTGAACCCGGTGGAGACTGGTCCGGGCGTGGGATGAACCACGTCCGGGAAAGGAGCCCTTGGGGGATGCTTGGTGGACCCGTTACACAGGTAGCGAGACCCGGATCCGTGCCCGGTAAGACAGCGGTTCCCGTGTAACGGAGTGAGCTGTGTGTGATTAATGCCAGGCGGGCATAACCGCTATTGGGTCCGACTAGGCAGTCGGTAAAGGACCCGTTGATGTATGTAGGGGCTTAGGCAATTGCCCTGAATGTAAGATGATGACCTATGTAAGAACATTGTATAATAATGTGGGGAGAAAGTGACCCAGCCAGTATGGATGATGTTGGAGGCGTTCCGTCCCTGTGGGACGAGAGGGAGGCTTGCCCTGCTGCTTGCAGAGGGCACCCGTCCCTCAACCACGGCCTCTAATGATGTGGGTGTGCCTGTGGTGCCAGACACAAGGGTAATAGGGCTCCTAGTAGGTAACGGATGAGGTTCCCGTGTACTATGGTTTGCCAGTCCCTGTAATGGGCCATGGAGGAGCCACAGTCCATGGATGATGGGCTGTGAGCGTGTGGAAGAAATGTATGTGATCCATGGACGTTTGAATGATGGATCACACATGGTATGTAAGGCCCGGTCAGGCAGGAATCCTGACTACGGGGTAATGTTATATCATCATGCTGGGTGACTAAAGCCGGGCGGCAGGTACCGCCATTGGGACCCACAGGGCCCGTTGAGGCGTATGTAACGAAGGTCAGAAGCAGGGGTTAAAAGGGCTCCTAGAGTGGGGACACCATGGTTGAACCAGGTGGACTCTGACCTGGACGTAGGCGGAGATGCGTCCAGGAAGGAGCCCCTTGGGGATACATGACATACCCGGTACTCAGGTTGCTCAATCCCTGTTATGAACCCGGAGGGGTCATCGTCGAAATATAACACATGTATTTATTATAAATGTACTGTAAGATGTGTAAGTAGGCCGGAGGCCGTAGCTACCCCGGGAGCAGGTGTTAGAGCTGCAATGGGGAGAGAGTCGTGGTTACAGGTCCCGGGTTATTGTGAATGTATATGTGCAATGTTCTATGTAATGTATGATGTATTTATGTAAAGTGTTTATAAGCAATGTGATATGTGTTCAACATGCTACCCGGGTTATGTTATTATATGTGAAAAAATAAACGGGTAGACATTGGTTAAACTTATAAACACGTGTGTTTTGTCGTTATGCAAGCGGGTTCCCCGGTTGCTACCTCACATCACACATACACATAACAGACGGCTCATGTGACTGACATCTGCCTTAATTCCCTATATGGCACATGTGTTGCACATTGGCTGTTTTTAATCAGATGTTTGTTTGGAAATTAAAGATAGCACACGTATGAGGCGAGTTGTGTGAGGTGATTTGTGCACATCTGTGTCTGTCTGTGTGGTGTGTGTGTCCCTGGGGTGTGTATGTGTGAGTCCCTGTGGGGGGGGGGTCTGTGTGGTGTGTGTCTCTGTTGTATGTGTCTTTGTGGTGTGTGTGTGTCCCTGTGGGGTGTGTGCATGTGCCCCTATAGGGTGTGTATGTGTGTGTCCCTGTGTGTGGGGGGGTCTGTGTGGTGTGTGCCTCTGTTGTGTGTGTCTCTTTGTGGTGTGTGTGTGTCCCTGTGGGGTGAGTGCATGTGTCCCTATAAGGTGTGTATGTGTGTGTGTCCCTGTGGGGGGGTGTCTGTGTGGTGTGTGTCTCTGTTGTGTGTGTCTCTTTGTGGTGTGTGTGTGTCCCTGTGAGGTGAGTGCATGTGTCCCTGTGGGGGGAATGTGTGTGGTGTGTGTGTGTGTGTATCTGTGTTGTGTGTGTCTCTTTGTGGTGTGTGTGTCCCTGTGGGGTGAGTGCATGTGTCCCTATAGAGTGGCTATGTGTGTGTGTCCCTGTGGGGGGGTCTGTGTGGTGTGTGTGTCTGTGTTATGTGTGTCTCTTTGTGGTGTGTGTGTGTGTCCCTGTGGGGTGAGTGCATGTGTCGCTATAGAGTGTGTGTGTCCCCCCTTGGGGGTGTGTGTGTGTCTCTGTGTTGTGTGTGTCTCTTTGTGGTGTGTGTTCGGGTGTGTGGTGAGTATCCAATGTTGGGGCTGCCCCTTAGCGACTATACACTTGCTGTTACTCTTTGTGTGCGTGTGGTGTGTATACATGTCCCCGTGCGTGGTGAATATCCCACCTTAGTGACTATATGCTGGTATATGCTGTTAGTCTTTGGTGCTATCATTAAGTCCCTCTCATTCACAACTGTCAACTGGTAACTGTCACTTTTTCCCCATTATATAGATAGGGGCAAAATTGCTTGGTGAATTGGAACGCGCAGGGTTAAAATTTCACCTC